>OY757918.1:83576147-83611147 GCA_963585895.1 Sepioteuthis lessoniana
CTTCCATGGGATCTTCCAGAAGTTGTTGGAACGGTACAACAAGTGTATTGCATCCGGAGGAGATCACTTCGAAGGAGACTAGAGTTTCATGTGTGTACTATCAATAAAAGTGCCCATACAAAAAAAGTCTGGAAACTTATTTAATGATCCTCGTATATATATGAGGATTATATATATATATATATATATATATAATATATATATATATATATATATATATTATATTATTGAAATATATAAATAGATAGCTACCTATATTCTTGTGACATTGCATGTTTACAAGTAGCCAGAAACTGGCATAAAGACGTCTCTTTTTAATTCCTGTAGAATTGAGGGATCCACCCGATTGAAATATAATTTTTGAGACTGGATTTATTAGCTGGACTAGATTACACTCGTTTTGTCCTCCAATTGGCTCACTGCCTTAAAAAAAACTTTGGCAAAATAGAATGCAATTTTTGATTGTATTATGCCTTAGTGAAGATTCGGACACTAAGGAAAACTTGTAAACTGTTATTTTTTTTTTAATTCTTTTTTTTTCTTTATTAAATACACACCCTCAATAGATTATTTTACGTCTGCATTCTTGTAATGTTCATCGTTGTTGATTCAGTTTTTTATTTGTTTTGTTTTGCAGAATGTTTCTTTAAGTAATTCGTTCAATAGCAAAACATTTTGATTTATTTGCAATTTGAATTTAAATCTTAAATAAGTTACATTGTATCATTATTATTTGCTTTGAAGTGTATTATCTTTCACATTTTTATTTTTTTTTTTTATTTGATTGAATTGAATTGAATTTTTTTGCCACAACTCATTTTGGTCGTCATTTCTATGACAGTCTGGAATAGCCTGTATCGTAGACAATAATAATGAATAACGCTCGAAAAGACTCGAACTCAAGTTCCTTTTTGTCTCAACAAACCAACTGCTTTAACAATTAAGTTGTTTTGCAGAAGCTCAAATTCAATCCTATGACATATACTTTACTTTCTATCTCGATGGTCCGGCGCCATGTTTGCTGTTTCCCAAGCGGCTGGGGCTGTAGAATACACTGACTGAACCTCTGCAGAAGGGTAAAACCCCAATCCCCTCTAATAATGCTGGAGCTTTGGGGAATGCGGAGTACCCCTTCATTGCCATCGCTTCCAGGTTCACTCTGGCCCGGAGTGGGAGCACCTGATAGCGTCCTATCTATGGGTCAAATAGAACTAAACTATGTACTTATGCTAGAATGAAATGTTTGAAATAGAACTGTTTTTGACATTGAAACTGTGTACTTATGCTAAACTGAATTGCTTGAAAAAGGACTGTTTTGACATTTAACCGTGTGTAAACAAAAAATATATTTATACTAAAATGAATTATTTGAAATAGAACTGTTTATGCGTATAGAAATAGATTTGGCATTAATAACCTACAACTGTTGATGTGCCATAAAACCAAACCAAACCAGAAGAAAACAAACCAATGACTAACTGTGCGTAAACAAAAGACTGCACTTATGTTAAACTGAATTGTTTGAAATTAAGTTAAACTATTTAACTGTGTGCAAAAAAAAAAAAAAAAAACGAGCTTAGGATTGTTTAAAAATATTATCTTTAAAATGTGTTTAGAAATATATTCAGTATATGTTTAAAAAGGATTTAGCGTTAAATTACCTACAATGGTCGATTTGCCATAAAACCAAACCAAACCAAACCAAAATCAAAAGGTTTTATTTCATTTATTTTCGTTTTGTATGTGTTGTTATTAATTCACTAAATTTCGAAATAAAACTAAAAATCGACTGTGATTTTTAATCCTTTTTTTTTTGTCATTCATTCTTCATCATTTTTCCTTCCATTTACTCTTCATAGTCATTGTTACTTTCGCGACTACTTTAGATGTACAACGTTTTGACTAATGTTTTTTTTAAAATTTCTTTCCAGGTTTTGTTTAATTTTTTTCATCCTTAAATTTCTTTCTTTCTTTCTTTCTTTCTTTCTTTCTTTCTTTCTTTCTTTCTTTCTTTCTTCAATCAACTTTTTTTCTTTTATTTCCCATTTATTCTTTTCATTTTCTTTTTTTTTTTTTTTGCTGCGTGTATTCATTTTTCTTTTTGCCTTCTTTGAGAAAAGTATTCTTACTTTTTTCTTTCGTTCATTTCTGACAAATTTTCTTTAATAATGTCGAATTTCTTTTCTTCCATTTTGATTTAATTTTTTCTCCTTAACTTTTTTTCCTTTTGTTCCACGATAACTTCTCAATCAATTTTTTTTCTTTTTAAACTTCGACAATAAAATAAGAAATCAGACCAGAAACTAAATGGCGTCTATTTCGAGGTACTAACACTTCGACTTGCGCCTGCAGATATCTAACAATACTTGAATTATTTATTGATGTCTAACAAAACCAAACACAATTTAATTATTCTGATATATTATCTGCTTTTAAGAGATCTGATTTAAATTGTTCACATTAAAATGCAGTAAAATGTAGTCTCAAGTTTCTTTTTTATTTCCTTTCATATGTCAGCCATATCTTAATGAATGTCATATTCAGACAGTTTGAACAAAAATGTCAGCTCGAATATCAACCATACAATGAAAATTATTCACAAACAATACCTGATCCATGTACATTATCTTTTTTATTGGAATATATATATATATATATATATATATATATATATATATATATATATATATATATATATATATAAACCATACTTAATAATGCTAGTTGTTAAGCAAGGAGACATTCAGTACCATTTTGTGAGTTTTTGATATGATTCCACCAGGGATTGAACCTCGGTTTCCTGGGCCATTGACAAACACTCTAATCATTATGCCAATATATATATAATCAAATATTCATTTATATTATATATATATATATATATATATATATATATATGCCTTGTTTGCTGTGGGAGTAGAATACGCTATGTGTAGCTTTAAAGAGGTGTAAAACCCCACCAATGAGTATACTGAGTATGGCAATAAACAACATCTGGTAATGAGGCTACACTCCTGGACCTTGTGGGGACCTGGAGTTCTTCTTCATTGCGATTACTCCCATGTCCACTTTCTCCCGGAGCGGTAGTACCTGTAAGGCTCCCATCTATAGGTCAAATAGAACTATCTAATCATTTGCTATACTGAAAACCGTTTCACTTTGTGCAGGCAAATGATTAATATTCAGTAGAACAATAAGTATTAGATAGCAATATTTGAAATCATTCAAATATGTACAAACAAATGATCAATATTCAATAGAATCATTAGGGCAAGAAATACTTCGAATCATTTAAATATGTACAAACAAAGAATCAATATTCAATAGAATTATTACTGTTAGATTAAGATAACTGAAATTATTTGACAGTGTGTAAACAAATGAGCACTGACTCGTTTAAAAATAATATTACCAACTAGCCATTTGTTTGTAAATTACACACACACACACACACACACACACACACACACACACACACACACACACACACACATATATATATATATATACATACACACACACACACACACACGTATATATATATATATATATATATATATATATATTACCGCCTAGCTTCTTCTTTAGCCGTTTAGTTAGCGACCAAGGTTGCGAGCAATATTGAACAAGTCCTGGTGGCAACACCCAATAAGGCACCAACTACTTGGCCACATGCCTCCCATCACGAAAACTATACAAGTTAGACGGACCAGACACGCAGGACACTGCTGGAGAAGCAAGGACGAACTTATCAGTGATGTACTCCTATGGACCCCCGCATATGGCCAAGCAAAAGCAGGACGACCAGCTCGAACATACATACAGCAGCTATGTGAGGATACGGGATGTAGCCCTGAAGATCTGCCAGAAGCGATGGATGATAGGGAGAAGTAGCGAAAGAGGGTCAGGGATATCCGTGCTAGCCGCACGACATGATGATGATGATATATATATATATATATATATATATATATATATATATATATATAAACAGGGTTTGATAAGAAATCCTTCCCCCAAATGATCTTGTGAAATATTGGAGTAAGTTTAGTAAAAGTCTATTCGGCAGAGCCTAGTGTCTACAGTATCGTGATGGCCAACAAATTCGTCTTACAGATAAATTCGTTAATTAGGCCTTGTGTCAAACTTAACAAATATTATGGCGTATCTATAAAGGATATTTGCAATATATTTTTTTCTTTTTGCGTAAGATAAATCTACATATAAATCTCTATTATTTGGGATGCTGAGTGCATGGGTGTTGCAAGTGGTTGAGGGTTTCTGGATATATATCTGTCTGAATATAGGTGGCACTCTAAATGTAACGGTTAACACCGTGGGAAATGAAATCAGCGACCTAAGTTCAATTTTTAAAAAACATAACTCTCTCTCTCTCTCTCTCTCTCTTTTATATATATATATATATACATAGAAGTAAAAGATGGAAAAGAATCCGACAGTATGGAGAAAAATTGAAAAACAAAATAATCCAAAGTGATGAATTTATTGTGAAAGAAGCCGACGTTACAACGTATCGGTTTTTATAAACCATCACCAAGACTTTAGAAATGTTGATACTGAGTGTTGTTAGATCAACGATGGATGTTTTATAGAATACAAATACAAGGGAGGAAATTATGTATATATATATATATATATATATATATATATATATATATATATATATATATATTACAATGCCAATAAAGGGGTACTTCAAATTCCCCAAATCTCCATGGCTGTAGCCTCACCACCAGATGGTTAAATGTTATATCCAGGACACTTCTTTGTTGGGAGGTCTTACCTCTCAGCAGATACGTAATCGGTGTTTTCCACAGCCCCAGCCGACCGGGCTAAATTATTTGTTTGCACACAGTTCTATGCTATCAAGTATTCCTAATACAAATAATTTGCACGTATTTGTATTTATCAAGTATTCCTATCTAATACTAATAATTTATTCACAATTATATTGTTTCATGTAGCTATTCCTATTTGATAATATCATTTGTTTCCACACAGTTATATGGTTCCTTGAATTCCTCTCTAATACCAATAATTTGAATCAATTATATAGTTTCAAGTAACGATAATGATCCTTAGTAAACAATTATATATCTTCAAGTTACTATTTCTACAAATAAAATGTACACAATTATATGTTATCGAGAATTCCTATCCAATTCAAATAATTTTCAATCAGATCTATTTGACCCATAAATGGGACCCTAATAGGTACGACCATTCCGGGTCATGGATATAAAAAATGAATTTAGTTAAGTTCAAAACCTGGATGAGGCTGTTTCACTTCGCGCTAATGCCCTTAGAAAAGGTATTAATCCATCTATCCCCAGAGCTACAGATAAATAAAGGTAGACTGGAATTTTTAGCCCAAGTTTAGCGACCAGTCTTGGAGAAGGAAAACTCTGGATTGAAACTAGCTGTACTTCGCTTGTGTCATATCTTACTCGTGGCGAAGGGTAGGGTAAATAATACTGTAGGCAGCACCTCTTCACTATAGCAGCCGGGGTTACAGCAAAAAAATCATGTAATCGGATGTACAACCTTATATTTGAAAAGAAGTGAATCTTCGTAGCGTTGTGGCTAACGTGCTGGACTTCGATATCGTAGTAAACGAGTTCGAGCTCCAGTCGCGCTATTACGTTCACTTTCGGACAAATACCCTTGAAAAAGGTATACACTCCTTTACCCCCTCCCCAGCTCTGGTTTAAATAGTACCACTAATGTTCTTCTACTAAAATGGATTTGGCATTAAATAAGCTTCGAAGATTGATATGTCATTGGACAAAGTGATGTGGACCCAGGCTGGGACCACGAAAAGACAACTCGGAACACGGTATAAATTTAAAGATATATTGAAGTAACAAGATACTGAGAAAAGTGGTGGCGTAAGCTAGGCTTGTCAGTCGAATATCGGTAGAGTATCCAGTATTTTCGAGAGTACTTGGCTCTCGGTTAATATAGAATTTGGAAGAGTCCATTAATGGGTAGGTAACGGTCCCATAACACAAAGAAAGCAAAACAAACCAACTAGTAGTTGGGAAAATATATCTTATTTGTATAATACTCAGGGCATTTTCATTTTTTGGAAAGTCCTTCCTCTCTTCAGGCCATACAGTCATTGTATAGTAAGCTTCGCTGACGGGCAACATTTGTTTTAAAGAAATCAAGGTTAGTTCTCTTATACAAACCACTTTAGAATCAGATTATCTTTAAAGTATCTTCTTTGATTCTGAGTCATCCACCAAACAAAAAGTTCTGGATACAATGAGAAAATACCTTTGAAATATATTTGGTGATATTGTATATTCATCTTCATCTCTTGGCCAATGGTCACTTTACACCACCATCTTGTCTCCTCGCTGTTTCATCTTTTGTCACAACCCCACTCTGTTTTATTTAGATGAATTGCGCTTAGAATTATTTTATTGTGCAAATAACTTTATTAACTTCATGAAGTATTTACATAGCCTTACCTGGGCCGCGAACCCAAGGAGCTAATTGGACGACAGATAAAAATCATCAACTGTTTACTTTAACGATTCTCGATTAACTTGTGGCAGAAGGTATTTTGGTTTGGCGCGCAATTTAATTCGACGCATAATTTCACCCAATCAGGATGACCTATCCTATTCACTCCGGATCTCCTTTCCTGGGCAGCAGAAATTGGGTAAGTTGCCAAACACAGTCTCTTTGGCTGAACAACGCCGTCCAGTGCAGATGTTTCACTGGCGGTTTTTCAATAGCAGTAGCAGCATGGACACATGAGGGAACCTATCTAATTTATGGATTCCTTGCGCCTATTTTCTCTTAGAATCCCAGTTGAATATGAATTAGATACATTCAATACGCCACACACAGGAACAACTTTATGTCACCCCAAAAATTGGCTATGTCGATGCGATGCCTAATCCCGCTCCCCGCACCTAGCTCTCATTTCACCTCTGGGCAACATTAATGGAGACACGCACGCCTCTCCCCAAAAAATCACCAGACACACAAAACTCACGGTGACTCCAAAGTTAATTTCCTCCAACGGCAAACAAGACTTTCGCTAAACTACAGCAAACACAATCCCTCGCACGTCCAACGATACGCACTGCTTTCTCAACTCTATCATATCTCCATTTCGTTTCTTTACTTATTTCCTTTTCCACGAGGCTTGCAGCACAAACTTAAACTCAATATTCCATGCTGCCAATAAAAACTATTCCTAAAAACATATTTCGACTTCGACATCTTGGAACTTCTCTCCTTTACATACCTTTATATATCTAACAACACTTAGCGAGGAAACAATTCAACGTAGACACACACAAACACGTTACAACTTTTCCTCGCTAACAATAACAAACATTTCTTCATTTCCACAAACTAAATCAAAGTTACAATCTAACTTTTAACTTCTAGGCATCTGACTCTAACTCCTCCAATGAAAGCCAAGCTTTCAACTGACCCTAAACTGTCAATGACACTTATTTGATACCAACAGTTTCCGCTTATAGAACATCCGCTCTAAATCTTTTTCTATGATCTACATAAACCCTCAAATTATAAATACAGTTAGTCTATTATAGATCAATATTTGATGAGTCCAAAACTATTGTTGTCATGTCAACGGTAAACGCAAGGAGTTTGGCAATACTTGCAAAATGGATAGAGATTTATCGTCAAGTAATCTATTCAGACATGTTCGACTGATTCAGCTTTCAAGACTGAGATCAAATAAATTTTCTCATGGATAGAAGTTAATTCTTTATTTCCAAGTTTACTGTTTGATCAAATGCCTGGAGTGTATATCGACCCAGAGAGGGAGAATAAAAAGTCGCCATCATAAGATTAAACTCTAAATAATAATAATAATAAGAAGAAGAAGCGGAACATAAAGGTCACAGTGATACCAATTATTGGTGGAGCTCTTGGAACGGTCCCCAGAAGCCTGGCAAAGAGACTGGAGAGGAGCTGAAGAATCAAGACAACCCAGACCGCAGCAGTGGCAAAATCAGCTAGAATACTGAGAAGAGTCTCAGAGACCTGAGAAGACTTGCTGTCACTCATGATTCAGTGAAAAACCACCAGCTAAAACTGGTTTGAAGAACTCGCATTGAGGGAAAATAAAATATAGTGTTATCTTTTTTGTAAGTATTTTACCTTAAAGCAGCGTAAATGGCCCAATGTAGCGCAATAGCAATAAAATACTTTAACTGAAAGAATAAAACAAGACCAGTTTGATATTCAGTCGTAATAATACCATGGTGGTGGGGTCTGCGCACTTGATCATCCCAATATCAAAGTAGACAGCTATTGAAACCTAATGTCTGAATACTTATTTTAACTTATTTATTAACAAATAATAATAATAATACAAATTCTAAAAATACAACGTGTCTCGACAGAGAGTTTGATGGTCGCTAAAACCGGCCTTTAAATGACTACTACTGCTAATAATAATAGAAATATGATAATAGATAAAACTATAGTGAAAAATACTACTACTACTACTACTACTACAGCTACTTATTATTATTATTATTATTATTCGTAAAAATATACTGAAAATTACTAATAATAATAATTGTAATAAATGAAAATATATTGAAAAAGATTACTACAATAACCACTACTAATAGTAATAATAATGCTTAAAAATATATTGAAAAAGATTATTAGTGTTATTATTGCTAATTATAATTGATGAAAATAGATTGAGGGATACTATTACTACTACTTATCATAATAGATGAAAATGTATTAAAGAATATTGTTACTACTGCTGCTACTACTATTACTACAACTACTACTACTAATGATAAATCCTATAACAAACGAATGCAGCAAATTAGCACAAAAAGAGTATAAAACTTGACACGACTGAGTGGGGAAGGCGATCCATTTAAAATTCTGCAGGAAATTTAAATTTAACCATATAAACAAGTGGTATATGCACAACTCGGAATAGTCCTGAAGAACGAGACGCACAAACTTCTCTGGGATTTTAAGATACAAACAGATCACCTAATCTCAGACAACCAGACCGAGTGATACCTAGTAAAAAAGAAGATAACCTATTAAATCAAATAGTGGACTTTGCCGTCCCGGTGGACTACAGAGTAAAATTAAAAGAAAGCGAAAAGAGACATAAATATCTGGACCTTGCTAGAGAACTAAAAAACATGGAGCATAAAGGCGACGGTGATACCAGTTGTAATTGGTGCATTTGGAACAATCCCAAAAGGATTGGTAAAGTGAGTGGAAGACTTGAAAATAAAAGGACAAGTGGAGACCATCGAGACTACAGCATTATTAAGATGGGCCAGAATACTGAAAAGAGTCTTGGTGACTTGAGAAGGCATATCCCTCAAACTTTACTAAAAAAAATCAGATAGTGCTGGTGTGAAAAACTCTGAAAGGAGGAAGGACTTGGAAGTTGGCGGACGAGTAGAGACCATCCAAACTACTACATTATTGAGAACGGCCAAAATACTGAGAAGAGTCCTGGAGACTTGAGGAGACTTGCTGTCACTCAATCTCCAGTGAAAGACCATCAGCGTTAGCTGATCTGAAAAACTCTTATAATAATAATAATAATAATAATAATACAGGGTGACTAAAAAAAAAAAAACAGAACCCATAAACTTTTTTATTACTTCTACAAAAATAAAGCAAAATAATTCTAATTTTGTACACTCGAACTTCTGGACATGTTGGTGAATACTATGGTCCTAATTTCTCATACACAGAATCTACTTCATATCCTGAAAAAAAGAAAAGGCTAGAATTAAATTTATGAATTTCAGTTAAAAATATATGGGTTCTGTTTTTTTTTTGTTTTTTTTTTGTCACCCTGTAATAAGAATAAGAATATATGAAAATATATTGAAAAAGATTCAATTCGCAAGAAATTTTCTGTTTCGGAAGCAAAATTAAAATATGGCCATTTAAAATACGATCGGTGCGTATTGATTCAAGAAATAGATCGTTTTGGTTAGAAAAAAAAAGGGTGAAGGTAAGGAAGGAAAACGAAAAGGAACAGAGAAAAAAAACTGGGGGGGGAAATAAGACAGATAGCTAGAGAGAGAGACAGAGACAGAGACAGACAGACAGACAGAGGTGATTGTATATTAAAAAAAATCAATGTAACCGTCTTAACTCCATTAATATAACGTAAAACCAAGTCACGTTATGTCCGCGACTCACTGCGTCACAAATTGACCTTCACTTATCCAGCATGAGCACACAAAGCACTCATGTGCAAACTTATACACGTATATACAAGTTTTCTTATATATATATATATATATATATATATATATATATATATATATATATATATATCAACTTGTGTTTACAGTACGTGAAAAAAGTAATCAGGAATTCTTATCTTCAAACAATCCTCTTTGAGCAATAATCCTAATTCAATGATATTTTATTAATCAAATTAAAATTTGGTGAACTTTCCATTAGCACAATTTAAAATTTTAATTCTTTCCGTTTTTATTATTCCTGTAGCCATGTCAGTATTCACCTATGAATCAAATAGACCTGTGTACAAATTGTGTTAGATTGGAATATTTGAAATTATATAACCGTGTGCAAAAACTCTTACAAAGCTACTAAAAAAATGTCAATATAAACGTATAATGTTGGCGATTTCCTAATTTTGAGGAATAAAATAACCCTAGTCGAGTTGACATGCCGTTAAAATCAATCAAGTAATTAATATAACTGAGTGAAAACAAATGTTTTTTATTATATAGAAATAGTTACTTGAAACCATATAATTGCTTGCAAATTGTAAGTATTTAATAGGAATACTTGAAATCATATTCATAATTATTTGTATTAAGAATAGTTACTTGAAGCTATAATTGTTTTTCAAAGGAATATTATTTGTTAATTTAAACCATATTACCGTGTGCAAACAAATAATTGCCTTTAGCTGTTTGCTACAGCATTGAAGATTATTTTGTGTTAGAACTCATGGAAATCTTTCTTTTGTACATAAAAATAAAACTGTAATTTATTCTACTATTCAAAGCTATATTTAACTCCCAATTACTTCCAAAAATTATGTTCAGAAAACTGTTTCAATGATGTCGTGGAGTGTAAATAGAAATAATTACTTGAAACCATATAGTCGTTTGTATTAGGTAGGAATACTTGTTATCATATAACAGTACACACAAAAAACCCTCCTAGAAATAATTACACAAAAAGTACAAAAAACGCGATTTCCTAACCTCTAGGCATCAAATAACTTTAACTAATTTTAACGACATGTCATTGTCGTTAAAATTAGTTACTCATTCAATCAAAAGATTTTTGGAAATTTTCCATATTTCGAAATCACGAATAGTCCAGACGCGTTCAATCAGATTCATGTCAAGAAACTTAATGTTTAGGAATTGCTTAATTGTTTTTTAACGTGCCATTCCCCAATCTGTCTTGAGGTGGAGGGGTCCTCGTGGTGTAGTGGTTAAAGCGATGGACTTCGGAATTGTAGTAAGCGAGTTCAAACTCCAGTCGCTCTATTATGTTCACTTTCGGACAAATACCGTTGAGAAAGGTATGAACTCCCATCTCTGGTTTAAATAGTACCACTGGTGTTTTTCTAGAAGGATGGATTTGGCATTAAATAACCTTCAAAGGTTCATATGTCATTCAAAAAAGACATCAAATCAGTCAGTCTTACAGTATTTCATGACTATCCATCTTTAACTAAAGGTGGTTCTATTTTTCTTCAAGTAACCGTGAATATTTATCAATGTCCCTAATTCCGAATGGCAATGTATGATTTTCCCAACACACCTTACAAGCTTTGAGTAACCCCGACCCCAAATTGGTCACCTTGTCAAAACCAGTAATACTCATGTTTTATATAGAGTAGTTGAATATTGACTTGCTTTTAAGAAGTAACATTCTTCTAATTGTTTCTTCATTATAAGCAGGGCTGTAGCTAGATTCTAAATCTAAGAAGATCAAGCACGTAAAAAAGGCACCTGAATATGTACTAGATAATTTAAATCCACTCTACAGTTTTTAAATTTTGAATGCTAAGATATTGCGTTCATTTTTGTGTAGTTATATCTTAGGGAGTTTTTTGCACACGGTCCGATCGAATATGAATAATTTTAAACAGATTTATTTGACCCATGGATAAGATCCTTACAGGTACAACAATTTCTGGTTAGAGCCAAGCCATCAGATGCAATTTAGGGTCATACTCAAGATACCCCTTTATCTTTTTTTTTTGTCGGGGGAGATATTGTCAGTGTCTTCTAAGTTTTGTCGATATGGTGTAATTAAAGTATATAAAGTCCTAACAAAAGTATATGATTATTTTGGTAAAATTGTGTAATAATCTTATGCTAAAAATTTTCACATACATCTTTTTATAAATATATGACTGTAAATTTGATCAATATTACAAGTTTGGAGCGTTTTTATCACCACATATCGCCTGGTCAAAAGCGGACGAAAGTGTTTACTTTTAAGTAGTGTCCATATGGAATTTAATATCTTGTATTGTGACTCGAGAAAAATCTTTTAAAATTTCACAGGATCTTCTGTGAAGGTTATTACGTCACGTCTAGCGTTATGGTTATCGTTGTGAGAAATGGAATCGATGGTTCGAGTTCAAATCCTGAACGAGATTGTTTGCATTTCACTTCGCACAAATGTCCCGGAGAAACGCAAGAACCTACGTGTTCTCCCCTGTAATGGATAAATAGAAGGGCTGACTGGGTTCTTTAGCCTTGGTTAGGCAACCAGTCTAGGAGAAGGAGAACTCTGATTTTAGACCAATTGTACACCGTTCAAAAACTGACCATGTGTCAAATTTTGTCAGTAGCGAAGGGATTGGGTAAATATATACATTGATTTCTCAAATGCCAGCTTACCCAGTCGGTTGGGGCTGTAGAATACACTGACTGCACCTCTGCAGAGGGGTAAGACCCCCACAATAAGTGTCCTGGATATGACACTAAACGGTCTGATGGTGAGGTTCCAGTAATGCTGGGGCTTTGGGGAATGCGGAGCACCCCTTCATTGCCATCGCTTCCAGGTCCACTCTAGCCCGGTGTAGTAGCACCTGATAAGGGTCCTATCTATGGGTTAAATAGAACTAACAGCATACTTATGCTAAACTGAATTGTTTGACTAAACTAAATAGCTTGAAATAGAAATGTTTTCACGATTAAACTGTACTTACATTTAAACTGCGTGCTTATGCTAAACTGAATTCTTTGAAATAGAACTGATTATTTACATAAAAAATTAATTTGGCGCTAAATAACCTACAAAGGTTGATCTGTCATAAGACTCAAACAACCAACCAACTAATCAAATGTCAGTTGCCACCAGCACTGAGGACACTGTTCAAAACAGGGAATTTGATCGAATAAAATTATAATTTCTGAACGTTCTTCTAAAGCCATGTGATAAAATAAAGATATCAATTAGAAAAATATGATTTGACTTTCATCGCTCAAGATAACTAGTCAAAAAATGATATTTGAAAAAATGCTCTTCTTGAAGAATGCGTTTAAATGGACCAGTCACTTCCGTATTAAACTATTCCGTCGTGTTAAAGGTACTAGATTGCATTTTTTGGGTTAATTTGGCTTTTTTTTTTGTAACAGGGATTTTTTTAATTTTCTGGCCCGTTGCACAAAGACACCTTTTTGATAGTTCTGATTTGAACGAGGCTCAGCGGTTTCTTTTCTTCATTAGCAAATTAGATAATTTTGAAAGTGGAGTTCCGAATTTCGATCTTATTTGATTCTAGTTCATTACATCATCCGTGTGTTCAACGATATACCCACTCTTCAAAATATGGCAATACCTTTGAATTGTCAAGAAAGTGAGCGGTTATTTCTCTTGTTTCTATATCTATTTCTCTCTCTTTGTTATTGTTGCATTTTGACCTTCGACCCGGCCCAAAATGCCATTCAAGGTGATGCACCGGAAGGAAGTGACACATTCTAATGGCAGTTATGAGAGGAAATCGCGTGGGTGGAAATTGGCTGATGAAATGGGACGAGCTAAAAAATCCCATGATACTCTCATAGACTGACGCACCAGAAGAGAGTCTGAACTGCATGACAGTTATTTCCGCTTGATGACGATTAAACGTGCGATTTCAAAGATCGGGTGGGCGATCGAATGGGTGTTAAACTATTATATAGCTCAGTCAAGACAGAAGTCAAGACAGTTGAGTTCCGGTTCCAGTTGCAGTTGGAGTTAGAGTTGGAGACGGAGTTATAGACGAGATGTGGTAGGTAAAACCGAAGGGGCCCTCGGGGACCCCGATGGAGTTTGGGGACCAAAGAAGTTGCTGATAAGATGCAGTAAAGAAAGCCAGTACCCAGCAGAGTGGACCCCAGGGCCTCCGGTTGAGCACCAGGAGAACAAGAAAGACACAATGTTGCCGGCCATAAGTTTGGGGTCAAAATATTGCAGTTTCTGTTCGGTCTCCAGCTCCCTCTCACACGCAAACCTTGAGTAACCCTTTTTGAACCCTTGCAATAAAGTGAGAGGTACATATTTTTTATAAAGAAGTCTTCCTGCGTGCGTCTTAATTATTGTGTCGTTATGATACGACACATGAGAATATAACATTATTAATCATAACTTTTAAGTCATCATCAATGAATACATCTTCATTAAATGCAAAATCTTTGGGAAAATAATGTACGTCTCTTTACTTAGATAATATCTCTGTACATATATGAAGGAAGGTAATAGTATATTACTAATCACTCAATGAGATGTACTTATTCCAGACCATACTTACTCAAATGAATTTATTCGATCTCTTCAGGCGAAGTCAGCTGAGGCTGAAAAATACACCAATTGAATCTCTGCAAAGGAGTAAGAAGCCACCCAAAGAGTGTCCACTAAACTAACTGATGGTGAGGTTTCACTAATGCTGGAGCTTTGGGGAATGCAGAGTACTCTTTCATTGCCATTGCTCCGAGGTCTACTCTGCCCGGAGTGGTAGCACCTGATAGGGTTCTATCTATGTGTTAAATAAAACTGTTTGACATTTAAAATGATTGCAAGCAAATGACTTATGTTAAACTGAATTGTTTAAAATAGAACTGCTTGATCATTCAGCTGTGTGTAAACAAATGACTGATGTTAATGATACATAGCAATACTTGGAACCATTTAACTTTAACTTATGCTAAACTGAATTGTTTGAAATAGAACTTTTTGATCATTTAACAATGTATAAACAAATGTTTGATGTTTAATTGAATTGTAAGTGAACTTGGAACTATTTCACTTTGTGGACTCATATTTACTAATCATATATATTTAAGATATATGAATAAACCGGATTTAGCATTATACGAGGATCATTAAATAAGTTTCCAGACTTGATAGTACACACATGAAACTCACAAGAATATAGGTAGCTATCTATTTATATATTTCAATAATATATATATATATATATATATATATATATATATGTATTTCAGTAATATATATATATATATATAATCCTCATATATATACGAGGATCATTAAATAAGTTTCCAGACTTTTTTTGTATGGGCACTTTTATTGATAGTACACACATGAAACTCTAGTCCCCTTCGAAGTAATCTCCTCCAGCTGCAATGCACTTGTTGTACTGTTCCAACAACTTCTGAAAAGCTCCATGGAAGTCCTCTTCTGTGAGCGTGTCAATGACCTTCGTCACAACCTCTTCCATCTCCTCAATTGTTTCATAACGACAGCCTCTGAGCTTAGGGAATAAGCAAAAGTCACAGGGAGCAAGGTCTGGACTACAGGTAGGCTGAGGAACTGTCTTGATGCCCATCTTGGTCAAATAGTCTGTGACAAGGATGGAGTTGTGGACTGGTGCATTGTGCTGGTGGAAATGCCACTAAGCCGATTTGAAGTGCTGGCCTCTTCACTATGAATCTCTTCCTGAACTCCCTTAAAACCTCAACATAGTAACCCTAAGCCTAACCCTTTGGCCAATCAACTCTGGTGTATTGACTTCCTTACTCCTCCCACATCTCTCATCATCCCTCACAGACTCCCTGTCTTCCTTGAATCTCTTATGCCACTCAAAAACTGATGCTCGATTCATGCAAGATGCTCCAAAAGCAGTCTGAAGCATGGCATACATTTCTGTGGCATTTTTTCCAAGTTTAAAACAGAATTTTATTGCATATCGTTCGTCTAAAGTCTCCTCCCATCCAGATTGCATTTTTGAAATTCACCAGTTGTGACAGTCAGGCTTTAGTAGGGTGTATTCAAATTCCTACTGTAGCTGTTCATGTGAACCTGAAATCATAAAGATTGATCA
The DNA here is from genome assembly GCA_963585895.1 of Sepioteuthis lessoniana. Taxonomy (NCBI): domain Eukaryota; kingdom Metazoa; phylum Mollusca; class Cephalopoda; order Myopsida; family Loliginidae; genus Sepioteuthis; species Sepioteuthis lessoniana. Next base: position 83,592,496 of record OY757918.1, read on the forward strand.
GTCTTCTCAATAACATAGTGAATTTTCAAGAGTCTACGACAATTTTAAATGCCTGTAAAAAAAGTCTGGAAACATGACACACCTGAAGAAAACCGAAGAACGTTGTGAATAAGACAATGAAGATGATGACAATAGTCCGAATACTCTAATATATAAGATTATAAGTTATAATTTACATATTTAGTGGTTATGAACAATTGCATGGGGATACTCTTTGTATGTTTCTATCCAACCGTTCTTTTACAGAGGCAGGATGTGACACAGGTCAATTTTTCAAGTGGATTACAGCTGGTTTGAAAACAGAGACTTTCCTTCTAAATCGGTTGCAGTACCAAAGTCAAAGAACCCTACCATTTATCTATAGCTACAGGAGAAGAAATTGATTCGTGCCCTTCCTATTTTCTTTAGTGTGTAGTGAAACACATTATCCAGAATTTGAAACCAGATTGCCGAATCACTTTTCTACGATGATAACCGTTATCCCACGAGCTCCTCAAGCGAACACATTTGTGTGCGGGTATGTGTGTATCGAGCTCCTCCAGCGGGTATGAGTGTATGTATTTGTTGGGTTATTTTATGCTAAAATCAGTTTAGCAAGTATGGTTTCTAATTATTTACGGTACAAAAACGTATCTTCACAATCATTTTAAACAAATAAACACTTCATGCTTAGTTGTAATGTTAATGTTTCAAGAGCCATCATATTAATGTAGTTCCGAATCATTCTAACGTTATCTCAAACAGATTGAACCCATAGTTGGGATCTTGAAAGGATGGACCAAGAGGTAATGACATCGAAAGGATGATCCCCCGGGCACTAGAACTTTAAGCCTCACAACTAGATGGAAGGTTCTTACTTTTAAGCGTGGGATATAGTTACCACAGTTTAAGCCCCGTCGATAGGGCGTGCCAGAAGTAGAAGGTATCCAATAAGAATTGAACTCATTTGTAATGATCTGTTAGATTAGCTTGTTAACCATTACATCACACGAAAATTAAAGCAGGAAAAAAACCGTAAGCAGGACTTTAATTTTCTTTCTTTGTTTTTAATGGCATACCAACATTTATCGGTTATTTAATGCCCAAGTCACCCGCGTAAAGAGCAACGGGTTCATTAATTTCTGACTTCAGTCTATGGCGACACGAGGAGAGAGACACAATTCTTAAAAGTCTTTGCTAACCATACTATCCTGATCCCACCCCAACGCACGGTGCATCTTGAGGAATTTAAGATCTCAGTTCATCTCTGCCGGTCGAGATCCGAAAAACTCAACTAATAGCTGGAGGGATAAGGGCATTCATACCTTTCCGAAAAGTATTTATTCGAAAGTGATCTCTTTCGTATTTGCGTGACTGGACCGCAAACTTGCTTACTACGATGTCGCAGTCCAGCAATTTTGTTGTATACTACAGCCATGATAATAACAATGATACAAATATATATGAAAATTCAGGCGGACTCAGTTGTTTCAGATACGAACGGGTTCATTAATTTCTGACTTCAGTCTATAGCGACACGAGGAGAGAGACACAATTCTTAAAAGTCTTTGCTAACCATACTATGCTGACCCCACCCCAACGCACGATGAATTTAAGATCTCAATTCATCTCTGCCGGTCGAGATCCGAAAAACTTGACCGCATGCCTCATCGGTCGAAAACCCAACTACAACTCTCAACGGCAGAATCTCAACTGACGTTTTTTCAAAATCCTCAAATTCTCAGGACCATCTCTTCTGGGCATGACGTCATCCACACTCCAGCCACATATCCTGTCTGGGGTTTATTATGATAAATGGGGATTGTCATATCCTCTCCGCGTGAGCGTCAAACTGCACCAAATGACTCAAAGCTTTACCAAACAATAATTATAAATATAATTAACGAAAAATGATTGATATAAAAAAAATCATTCTTTAATTATATAACACTTTAGCCATTACGTCACGGAGATTCACCTGAGGTTTGGTTTTCCGCTAGGTTAGTATTATAAGGCTCTCAGTAAGCATCGAATTCACTTCTTAGTGGAAATTAATTTTTGAAACTTGGAGCTCAGTAAATAACCGTGATACGCCGTTCGTTTTTGTAGTGAATTAATTATGTTTTGTGTTCGGCATTTGTACACACGGATTTTTGTCGTTTGTTTTGAACTGACCTGAAAGAGTTTTGATAGACTTCTTAGTAACTAACACAAAAGCAGTACAAATTGACACGACAAATTAGCAGCTGGAGTTTTCTTATTTTTGAAAGAATAGAAGACAAAGTTGACAGAATAACAAAGGAAACACATTTTTGTTGTAAAAACGACTGTTTGAATAACATTAAATATTTTGCTCTGAAACTCTAGTATTTACAGTTTAAATGGCGGGAAAAATTGAGACGTCTGTCATCGGGATTTTTGTAAAAATAACTGACTTGTTAGAAGAGTACAAGTATATCTTCCTCGTAAATCCTGCTTTTCACAAACGTACGTTGACCGCTGGAGTATGAAGTTGTGATACTACAAAAAAAAAAAAAAAAGTGTCGCACCGAAACGACTTTGTCACAAATCCAAAATAAATGTCCCCGCTATCATCACTGCCAATGACAGGAAATTTGAAACGGTTGAATTCTGAAATAACGACACATTCCATGAATATTCTTACGCAGATATTTTTTTAAAAATATTGTAATGGCAATGATAAAAGAAGTCCTGGAAGATGAATGTTTATATTTGTAAAGAGAAGGAGAAAATTAAATAGTGGTGGGAGAGAAAAAGAGGGAATTGCAAGAGAAAGGAGAAGTGAAAAGAGCGTGAGAGAAAAGAAAAGAGAAAGAGAGAGTGGGGAGAAAGATGAAGAGAAACAAAGAGGGAATTGTAAAGGAAGAGAAGAGAGTGAGAGAGAGGAGGAGGAGGAAAGTGCTAGTGAGAAAAGAAAAGAGAGAAAGAAAAAAGAGGGATCAAGGAGAAAAAAAATAGGGAATTAGAAGAGAAAAGAAGGAGAAGGGGGAAGAGAAGAAAGAAAAGAGCAGGCGAGAAAAGAAAAGAGAAAGAGAGAGAAGAGAAGGAAGAGAAAAGAGGGCTAGGGGAAAAGAGGGGATTAGGAGAAGAGAGAGGGGGCAAGAGAAAAGGGAGAAGAGAAAAAAGCGAGTGAGAAAAGAAAAGAAAAGAAAAGGAGAGAGAGAGAGAGAGAGAGGAGAGAAGAGAAAAGAGGGATGGAAGAGAAAAAAGATAGAATCGAGAGAAGAGAGAGAGAGAGAGAGAGAGAGAGAGAAGAGAAAGTAGAAGAGAGAAAAGAGCCAGTGCGAAAAGAAAAGAGAACGAGAGGAAGACAAGTAAGAGGGAGAGAGAGAAAGAAAGAGAGAGAGAGAGGGGGGGGTGAAGAAGAGAAAATAGAAAGAAAGACTTTCAGATTCATAATCAAATAACTTGATATTACACAAACTCGTTTTTCCTTTTGTTTGTTTGTTTTCTTCTCAAATCTTTGCACCGTCCTAGTACTCTAGCCACACTGTGATGCCTGGCTTTTTTACAAGGCGAAAAATCACCGTTTAAACGCCATGGATGAGATTAAGGAGAACGTGATTAGACAATCTTGAAAACAGACTTTCCATACTGCTTTGTTTGATCCCAAGAGGCGTACATTGAGAAGGACTGAATCGCCATTGCCATAGGCAGGCTATTATCTCGTTTATATTAAATGGTGGGATATTTCACGGACAGACCCTGGAAAGTCCAAGGAGAAAGAAAAGAAGAGATGCTTTACAAAAAACGGACCAGTGGAAGCAACCGAAAGGATTTATGAGAACGCCGAAGAAAAAGCCGTGTGAGAAATAAAAAGAAAAAATAGTGAAATAAAAAAGAAGCATCAGGGACGAGATTACAGAGAACGTGACCAGGTAATTATGAAAACGTACTTTCCGGACTGTTTTTTTTTAAATGGAAGGATGCTGTGTAATCATATAAGATGTACTTTGAGGAGGACTAACTCACCATTGCCCTAGGCAGGCAATTTATTTCACTGATTTGAAATGGTTGGATATTTCACTGACAGATTTCAGACAGCCCAAGAAGAAAGAAAGGAAGAAATGCTTTAAAAAGGGAAGGAATAGTGAGAGCAGCCGAAAGAATTTATGACAACGCTAAGCAGAGATTCGTATGAGAAATAAAAAGAAAAAAAATGGTTAAAAAAAAGCCGCTAAGAAAAAGTTATGGAAAAAAAAGAAAGAAAGGAAGGAAAAGTGAAAGAGAGAGGCCGAGTGAATTGGGAGCAGTCAACGATAGAGATAAACCCTATCAACAATTGGATCGGAAAAGATGTGAGTCGTTGTGCGAAAGCAACAAAGAGCTTATGGTTGGTTATTCACGTTGGGGCTGGGAAAAAGGGCGCGGCTGCCGCACACGCTGAGGCAATAACTGGTTATACGTTAACACCCCTCTTCCTCGAAACACCTACAGCATTTCAACCCCACATCTCAAATCTCGTAGGCGCACGCCAGTGACACGATAGTACCCTCAAAAAACATATTGCTGACGTTTCAATATGAAAGTTTAAGTGACCGACTCTCTTCCCAATTGCTCGGTGGGTGGCTAAAAAAAAAATCAGATTTATTTTTAAAAAATGGTTTCTACATTCTGTTGTCACTGTTACTTTATAATTTGATTTACTTGCGAATTTAGACCGATGTTTAAGATATCAGATTCGCATTTCTGTGATTGACGGACTAATTTTAACGGCATGTCAAACCATCTAGGGTTTATTCATAAGGTAGAGGTTAGGGAATTGCGTTCATTGTAAATTTATCCTTGTTGTGTAGTTATTTCTTAAGGGTCTTTTTACTCACAGTTATCATCATCATCATCATGTCGTGCTGGTAGCACAGATATCCCTGACCCTCTCTCGCCACTTTTCCCTATCGTTCATCGCCTCAGGCAGGTCTTGCGGACAACATCCCGTATCCTCACATAGTTGCTGAATGTATGTTCGTGCTGGTCGTCCCGCTTTTGCACGGCCATGTGTGGGGGTCCATTCCTATCTAATATATGCGGCTGCAGAGAGGTAAGACTCTCAACGAGTGTCCTAGATATGACACTAAACAATCTCATGGTGTGTCTCCAGTAATGCTGGAGCTTTGGGGAATGCGGAGTACCTTTTTATTGTCATCGGTTCAAGGTCTATTGTGTCCCGGAGTGGTAGCACCTGATAGAGTCCTATTGATGGGTCAAATAGAACTAAACAATGTACTTATGTTAAACTGAATTGTTTGAAATAGAACTGTTTATATATAGAAAAATAGATTTTGCATTAAATAACTTACAATAATTGATATACTATAAAACCAAACCAAACCTATCTAATACAAATAATTTGTACACAGTTCTATGATTTCAAGAATTCGTATCTTATACTCTTGATTGTATGCTTTCAAGTCATTATTTCTATTTGATAATAGTCGTTTGTTTGCATACAGTTGTCTGGTTTCAAGTATTCCCATCTAATACTATTGGTTATATGGTTTCGAATAATTATTTCTATTTGATAATAGTCGTTAAATATTTTCGAGCAAATAATTATAATTCTTAGCAAACAATAACAGCTTCAAGTAACTATTCTTAATAAAAATAATTTACTGTTATATATAAAGTATTCCGATGTGAAAAAATAATTTGCACACAGTTGTATGTTTTTAAGAATTCCTAATACAATTAATTATTTGTTTTCAAGTAATTATTTCATTTATTTGCATGGTTTCAAGTATTTCCATCAAATAATATTGATTATATTAAATTGGCCGACCCTAGTCGAGGGTGACCAAAAGGATCGCTTTTCAATAGCTAATACACCAAGGTGTTGTGGAGGGCGCTTCTCCTTTCCCTGGATTGTTCCACTTACTTTGATCCGTATCTAATAATGCTGAGTGTTAACCAAGGAGACATCAAGTACCATTTTTTGAACCAAGGTATATCGGACCATAGGTGAACACTCTAATGGCGAGATCAAGATTTGGAAATCATCAAATGAACTGGTCAATAAAAAATAAAGGATAGATAGATAGATAGATAGATATGAATAGACCAAGATAGATAGATAGGAACAGATTAAGGGATAGATAGATAGATAGATAGATAGATAGATAGATATGAATAGACCAAGATAGATAGATAGGAACAGATTAAGGGATAGATAGATAGATAGATAGATAGATAGATAGATATTCATTTTAACTACGTTTCTAATCGAGGTTTTAAATTTTTACTCCATCATTGCTATTGAGCACAAGAAATGATTATATTTAAAATTTTTGATTTTAAACATATAATATCCAATTGTATGTTCTACTAGAAATAATAAAATCGTGGTATCTTTGGTTTTGAAGAAAACTAACCCTTGAAAATTGTTATCCCGTACATACTTCTGAATGATACTGTATCTAAATCTACAAGCCAAACAAAAAAAATTAAACATATATATATATATATATATATATATATATATATATATATATAACGAAGAGGATTATAAAAAGAATATTCAAACTGTTTTACCAATATATGCATTGATAATCTGTCTTCACCTCAAAAATAAATAGATAAATAAATAAATAAATAAATGTCTGTTAGTGTTCTAAGAACGGAAATAAGTTGTAATCCGTTTGCACATAGTCTTTTCAAACGCTCATATAAGGTTCACTTCCTGCTTTTCTAGTTGAACGCTGGGATATTCCTCATTAATAATGAGGCCATTTATATATATATATATATATATATATATATATGTGTGTGTGTGTGTGTGTGTGTGTGTGTGTGTGTGTGTGTGTGTGCGGAAATGTTAAATATATATATATATATATATATATATATATACCATTTTCATTAAAAAAAAAAGTAGGTATACATTTAGTTTAAACTTCCTTAGAATGAGTCGTTAGTGAAAAACTAGTTTATGCATGAATGGGACCTTTTCGGATAAAATGAAAGCCAGGCTCAGATTTTCAACTCATACAGTGAGACCACCTCTTTCTGAGGCGGGGAGGATATTAAAGTAACAGTCCAAAGTAATCTTGATTCTTAGATGACTTAAATTTGGATTCTACCGAGTCATTCAGGCGATGTCCACGGAAGATGTGCTCCGGGTTTTTCAAATGCGAACTTTTATACAACAAATATTAATTTTTCTGGATGATCTTCTTTCTTATCTATACTGTTGTTGTTATTATTATAATCAAATTAGAATTGGTAATTGACACCTTATAATTGCTTGAAAAAGACTGACTTCGGCATTAAATAATAAAACAAGTGTTGACATACAGTAAAAAAGCAAAACTAAACCAACCAACTAACCAGTCAATCATATATGTTCAAAAACGAAAAGAATCTGCTGACGTATTCAATTATTATTATTATTAAATTAGAATACTTAATAGAAATCTTTTAGTTGTTTGAAAAAAGGACTGATTTCGACATAACCCAACAAGGGTTGACATGCTGTAAAAACCAACCAACCAACTAACCATATATAAGTATTAAAAGGAAAAGTCTACAAACATATAAATTTATGTTTCACTATTCATGTTTCAGCGATCAAGATCCTTTTTTTTTTTAGGTGTTTTAAGGATTTTCGTTTGGTTGGACAGTTAGTTGGAAGTGAATCGATTCGTCCAGGGGTTCTTTCTTTCACGTTACGAATTCAAACAGACCTTTTTTTTTCTTCAAGTGGATAATTCAATAGCCAATTAGCTGAATGCCCTTTCCATTGACGACTCTGGTCTCTTCAAAGCCCGGCACTGTTTTGCCAGATTTTCTTTTTTTAGGTCGGCATACATACATTTGTATGTATGGGTGCGTGCTTAGTCTAACAGTTATCGTCGTTGGAAATAGAATCGGTGACCCGAGTTCAAATCCTGGACATGGCTGTTAGTGTTTCACTTCATGCTAAAACCCCCCGAGAAAGGCATGAATCTATCTTTTCTTTTCTCTCTCTGCCATCAAAGTTATGGTAAAATAGTAAGGCAAACTGGTTTCTTTAGCTTTGGTTCGGTAACTAGTCTAGAAGAAACAAAACTCCGAATTCAAACTAGCTTTGCTCTGCTTAAAAATTGATCTTGTGTCTCATCCTGCCCGTGGCGGAAAGGGTTGGGTAAATACGTACGTATATACATGATGATTGCAGCATCTCCACTGATGATTGCCGTCTCAAGTTTCATGTTTCGCATCGAGTAGCCCCTCATGTGTCCTCAGGTGGCCCTGAAGGCCGGCAGCTGATTTACAAGGACGATGACAGACATGACATACAAAAGTCAAAGTCCTAACAGGGTTGATTGGATCCGCAAGAGAAATACTGTCTTTATGCACAACCATATGCCTTTTCAGTCCAGATGCAGACCTGCATACCTTACCGAAAATAACACACCGTGCTATCAGGTCGCTGTAGAACACTGGATTACGATGGTCTGTCAATGTGAGACTTCATATGGTTCACACATACATACATACATACGTACATACAGTGTGTATCCATCTATCTATTTTAGTCTGTTAACATCTTCCTATATTTTTCTACTCACATTTACCTTAGTCTATTCATATCTATCTATCTATACATATATACGTTTACATTGATGGATAGATAGATATTAAAGAACTTACATACATACATACATACATACATACATACATACATACATAAATGATGATTGCAGAATCCCCAGAGATGATCCTATTTATCCAACCCCTCCGCTCGGGCAGGATATGACACAAGGTCAATTTTTAAAGCGGAGTTTAGCAGGTTTGAAATCAGAACCTAGTCTGCCCTACTATTTACCCATAGCTGGAGGGAGAATAATTGGATTCATACCTTTCCCAAAATGTGAAATGCAATCAGTCTTGTTCAGGAATTGAACTCGTATCGCCGTGTCCATATCCTGTGATGATAACCATTACACCACGGGTACCTCCAGAGATGATTGCCGTCTCAAGTTTCATGTTCCGCATCAAATTGCCCGTCATGTGTCCTTCGATGGATCTAAAGGCCGGCAGCTGATTTACAAGGACGATGACAGACATGACATGCAAAAGTCAAAGTCCTAACAGGGTTGATTGGATCCGCAAGAGAAATACACATTTACCGCATATAACACACACTGTGCTATCAGGTCGCTCCTGGATCTGACTGATTGCATTTCACATAGCACTAATACCCTTGGGAAAGGTATGAATCCAAATATTCTCCCTCCAGCTATGGGTAAATAGTAGGGCAGACTAGGTTCTTCAGCCTTGGTGAGGCAACTAATCTAGGAGAAGGAAAACTCTGAATTCAAACCTGTTAAACTCCGCTTAAAAAAATTGACCTTGTGTCATATCCTACCCGAGCGGAGGGGTTGGTAAATATGATCAGGTCGCTGCGGAACACTGGATGACGATGGTCTGTCAATGTGAGACTTCGTATGGTTCACATATCCTGCCTTCGAAAGAAGAACACGTCTGCATGCTTCACATATCCAATTTGCATGGTCACATGGCAAATTGTCTAGGTTTCCTTTCCTAAGAATTCTTTTCTACTTTGCACGCTTCAACCTGTTGACATGAAGAGAACCACAGCCAGTTTTTACCAATTCCCGCCAAGCATACATATATGCATTCATACATACATACATACATACATACATACATACATACATAGATGCATTTTTTTATTTTTAAAATTTTCTGTTTCTCCTTTTTCCTTTCTTTTTTTTCTTTTTTGTTTTGTTTTTCTTCTTTTTCGTTATTTTTATTTCACTTTTTCCTCTTTTTCGTTTTTTTTTGTTTGTTTTCCCCCTTTCCCCCTATTCTTGTTTCTACTTTTCCCTTTTTTTTATTTTTTGCTTTTTTCTTCTTTTTTCGCTATTCTTTATTTCTCCTTTTTTCTTTATAATTTTTTTGTTTTTTTCCCTATTCCTTGTTTCTCGTTTCTTTTCTTTTCTTTTTGTTTTTGTTTTTTTTTCATATTTTTTGTTTCTCATTTTCCTTTTTTTCTTCTTTTTCTTCTATTCTTTGTTTTTTTTATTTTCCTCCTATGCTTTGAGTCTCCTTTTCCTTCGTTTTTTGCTTTTTCTTCTTTTTCTTCTTTTTTCTTATTTTTTATATATTTTTTTTCTTTTTCCTATTCTTCGTTTCTCCTTTCCCTTTTTCTTTTATTTCTTTCTTCCCTTTTCTTTGTTTCTTCTTTTTCTTTCTTTTTTGTTTTTTCCTTTTTTTCCTGTTCTTTTTTCTTTTTTCTTTCTTTTTGTTTTTTCAGCTTTTTTTTTAAAAATCTGTTCATTATTTCTCTTTTTTCTGTTTTTTCTTCTTCTTCTTTTTCCCTATTATTTTATTATTTTCCTTTTCCTTTCTTTTATTGTTTTTTTTACCTCTTCTTTTTTATCTGTTCATTATTTCTCTTTTTTCTTTCTTTTTTTTCGTCTTCTTTTTTCCCTATTCTTTGTTTCTCTTTTCCCTTCCCTTTCTCTTTTCTTTCTTACTTAAAAGGAATCAGGGATGACGTGACATAACATATCGTCCTGTAATCCAATTAACTCGAATTGAGTCTGAGCTGAGACAGTAACTTATTTTAGCAGTGGTCGGCGTTTGAGCCCTCGATGAAAAAGCTTATGTCCTAGTTTCCTTGGCAGTCAAGAACTCCTCACCACTTGGAAGCTGATGCGCAGTATAATAATCCTATCACCCTACCCTCCATCTCTCTGATCTAAAGTATGTATTTACCAAACTCCACCGCTACAGAACGATGCAACCAAAGTCAATCTTTAACGGAGTACAGTTTGTTTATATTGTAATTCTTCGCTTAACCAAGGCTAAAGAACCCAGTTTATCCTACTATTTACGTTTAATTGGAAAAAAAGGAGGAATTGGTGACTTTCTCGTGAGCATTAGCGCGAAGTGAAACACAAACAACTTTTTTTCAGGTCAACGATTCCCTTTCCTTCGTTTCATACCACCTGTCGTATGTTATTTGAAGAGGAGATGGGCACCGACAATTTACTCCCATTACCTTGATAGATGCTATAATAGGGAAATGCTCATAATAATATTCACCACACGGCGGCACGAGTTCAGATCCTGGACGAGACTGATTACATTTCACATAGCACTAATACCCTTGGGAAAGGTATGAATCCAATTATTCTCCCTCCAACTATGGGTAAATAGTAGGACAGACTAGGTTCTTCAGCCTTGGTTAGGCAACTAATCTAGGAGAAGGAAAACTCTGAATTCAAACCTGTTAAACTCCGCTTAAAAATTGACCTTGTGTCACATCCTGCTCGAGCGGGGGTGGGGTAAATAGGATAATAATATTCACCATCTTTAGCTTTGTATGTAATTACCCAACCCCTCCGCAACGAGAAGGTTGCAATAGAAGGTCATTATTTAAATCGGAGTACAGCTGGTTAGATATCAGTGTTTTCCTTCTCCTATACTGGCTGCCGTATCAAGGCTAAAGATCCCAACTACTTACCCTCAGCTGGGGAGGGGGAGAATAGATGGATTCACACCTTTTCGAAGCGGAAGGATTTGAAATCGGATCGCTGTGTCCATTTCCGACGACGATAACTGTCGCCTCACGAGCGACCCGAACTAAAAATAGGTGTATGCGTGTACGTATGCGTAAATGTGTACGTGTGTGTGTGTGCGCGCGTGTGTGTGTATGTGTACGTGTGTGTGTACATATATGCCTGTGTGTGTACGTCTACGTGTGTATGTGTGCGTATGTGCGTGTACGAGTGTGTATGTGTGCACGTATGTACGTGTATGTGTGCGTTTGAGTATTGTATGTTTACATGTACGTATATGTGCGTGTACGTATGCGTATGCGTGCGTATGTGCATGTATGTGTGTGTGCGTGTATGTGTGCGAGTGTACGTGTGTGTGTGTCAGTGTGTGTCTGTAATAATATATATCTCTTATTACAGGTTTGTCGGTTGGTTTTATGGCATGTCAACCTTTGTTGGGTTATTTTATGCAGATGTTAATTTCACAATTATTGTTGCCTTACCAAAGTTAAAGACCAAGTCTATCCTACTATTCACTCGTAACTGGGGTTATGGGAGAACTCACGTAAACATTAAAGCCCTGTAAATATCAATAAAACTTCATGTCGATATGTGGGAAGTATTAGATATTCGTTTCGTCAACACATAACCAGAATTGTATTATTTGACGCGATTAGATTATTATATATCTCTCAGAGTGTTACTCTGTGTGTGTGTGTATGTGTGTCTATGTCTATGTATTGGTTGGTTGGTTAGGTTTAATGGCATATCAACCCTTGTAGGTTATTTGATGTCAAATTCTGTTCATATATATGAAATTTCATTAAAATGAATAATACCCTCTGAAATTCAGCTTACACAGGCAGACGTGATTAACAATTTCTATTTCACAAAGTGATAAGTTTAAATAAATATTTCACTTTTTAAAACAGTTTTTTTTTATTCAGAAAAAAGAAAGAAAGAAAGAAAGAAAGAAAGAGATTTTTTTTTTCAATCGTTTTTTATTTAGAAAGAAAGAAGCAACAAAAAAAAAACAAAAAAAAATAAAGGAAAGAAACAAAAAAGAAACAAAAAAACTTTCCTGTGGTTTCTGTCTTTTTTTTTTTTTTTTTTTTTTTTTTTTTTTACTTTGCTGGAACGAATCGAAATGTAAATACTTGCCGTTGCTTTATTTATTCTATTTTTTTCTCATCTAAAAATAGAACATTGAAAAATGACTTTTGCTTTGACAAAAGGAATCTCACCGACATATTTATGATAGGAGTCGCTCGTGGCGAAATTGTTTTACTGTCGTAGGACAACGGAATCAATGACATGAGTCCAAATTCCGCACGAAGCTGTTTGCATTTCATGCAAAGGGAAAGGCATTAATCCATTCTCTCCTAACAATGAGTAAATAGGACAGGTTGAGCTCTTTAACCTTGATATGGTAACCAGTTTAGGAGAAGAGAAAAGGAAGGGTTGGGTGAATATATAATTATGAAAGTAGATCTGAACCTAATCATTATAAGAGTATATTTAAAGACAAGGAACCTCCCCAAAATACTACCTCTATCTAAGCCTATAATACAAAGCTTCTCTGAGAGGATGTACAAAATTTAGCAGAGTGAATAAAAGCATAATAACCCACTGGGTGGGGGGTGAATTTACTATTTTGCATATATAAATCCCGTTAAAACAAGAGAACTGGAACCTCACCACCAGATGAAGTTTAGGTTCGTAACTAAGTGACACTTTTTAAGGCGGAATCTTATCCTTCTGCAGGGGATACAGTCAGCGTATTTTAAGTCTCACTGAGAGAGAGGTAAGAGTTTGACATTATTGTTTTGTAAAAAATCAGCAAACAAACCAACCAACCAACTAAATACTCACCCGCTTTTCGTTACTGTTGTATATCCATTGCATGAGAGAGACCACAATACTTGTTTATAACAATATAAACTCTCTTCTTTATTACTCGAAAGGGTCGAAACACTGCAAATGGGAGAGACAGACAAAGAAAAGAAGGACTTGGACTGCTATCATTGACACCATATCTTCTTAACCCACGTTGTGATTCTATATTCAGAGACTTACTTCTTCTTTGACGAGAGGTTCCCAGCCGGTGGCTGTCCCCCCACCCAAGCACTCGTTGACTACTCTCCGAATCTGCCCGAATCTCAGCGCCTATCTGTGTCGACTGCGAATCTCTCATCAATATTTGATATTTTCAACGACCACACGTTTTCCTTCCTGTTCTCAATTCCTGTGATTTATTTCCACTATCTCCTTGTTTATACAGGTGAAATAACCTGTAAAGAAATCCAAAATAACCGTCTGTCAAATGTCAATATGTAACTTTACTACTTAATAGACCCAAGTGTGCCTTTTTTTCTCCACGACCCATTGGAGCTTTCTTCTGGTCTAAGTGGTGGTACAGTTCCCTTTACGAATGACTGTTGACATTCATCACAAAACAGTATCTACGAAAGACTACGGTCAAATCATGCAGAAAGTACCTGTTCCAGTTAGATCTCTGAAGTTAAGTAGTGATGAACTCGGTAGGTTCTTGGATGGGTGACCATTTCGAATTAGCAGGTAAAAATCAACATGAGATCTTTGTACAATGATTAGTAAACAACAACAATAATATTTACCAAGCTTAGCTTAAACTGGCACAAGGACACGACTGTGGAGCATCCATTGAGGGTCGAACTCATGATGACTTGCAAGATTAGCTAGCAAAATCGCTCAAATAGGTATTTGTTTGATGAAGCTAACTCTGGTATTAAATCCAACTACGGCGCGTGAAATTAACACATTAACTAGAATAAACCAGCTCTGAGACATATATATATATATATATATATATATATATATATATATATATATATATATATATATGTATGTACGAGTATAGTGGTGCTAATTCTGGCACAAGGACACAAAAATGAGGCACTCAATGAAAATCGAATACAATACCCGAGCAGTACTTTGCTAAAGACGAAATACCATTCTAGAGCAGGCGCTGGAGTACTTCGCTATGTAAGCGCTTTTTTTTCCACTAGGGTGCAGACATCGTCTTAAAAAAAAGAAAAAGAAAAAAGAAAAACGAAAAACCAATCAAATTACAGGACAACTGTGCCATAAATATAACAACTCTATATTTCCGCATTATATGAGGCCTGGAGTAATTTTCGCTTCCGTTAATGTGAAAATGTAACCGGATTCATGCCAAACTTTAGCACTGTTTTTGGCAACTCGTCCAACGCGCATGCGTAGTACTCAGCCAGCCAGATATTCACACAAGCACACACATAGATATATTTGTTAAGTTTACCTTAGTCTGGAACAACGCCATAAATATGGAGCTCCCAGTGAAAATGAAACTCATCACACAGTAGTAATAGTTTGCTTGTCAAGCTCAATAAACATATATATATATTTATATATGCGTGTGTGTGTGTTTTTCTCTGAGTGTTACTTTATGTGTGTGTGTGTGTGTGTATGTCTTTGTATTGGTTGGTTGGTTGGGTTTTATGGCATATCAACCCTTGTAGGTTATGGTATGTCAAATTCTGTTCATATATATGAGATTTGTAAACGAATAGTTTGAAGGCAACGTTCTAAACAAGTCAAAGCTCATTTCTTTTCAGGTAGTTGAAGGGTTTCAAGTATTGTTATGTAATACTAACAATTCAACTCAATATCTGTCATTTGTTTACAGTTAAATGGCTAAACAGTTCTTTTTAACTCATTGATTGGACCCTGACAGATATTAGCATTCTGAGTCCGGTTGGACCTGGGGTTAATGGCAATGAAGGGATGCTCCACATTTCCCAAAGCTCTAAGATTGGAGCCTCACTATCAGATTTTTTAGTTTCGTATCCAGGACACTCATTGTGTGGGTGGGGGTCTTACTCCTCTACAGAGATGCAGCCAGCGTATTCTACAGCTAACCGGGCTGGTGTGTGTGTGTGTGTGTGTGTGTGTGTGTGAGTGAGTGTTATCCTTTACGCTAAATACTGATATATATATATATATATATATATATATATATATATTCAAGCAAGTTTTGTTAAAGATGATGGAACACTCTTTATTATTTGTAATTTTATCTTTTTAAGACTCCTTATTTTTTTCTTGTGTTGGGATTCAGATTGTAAAGGAATTTTCCAATATCTTCTGCCCAAGAGTAGTGTAGTTTTGAATTGACTGTTGAGTTTTTACTGTTTTCAAGGAGTCTTGACAAAATAAAATTAAAAATAATAAACAGTGTTCCATCGTCTTTAACCAAACTTGCTTGAATAATAACTTGCTGCCTTAATATACACTCTCAAAAAAGTTATATATATATATATATATATATATATATATATATATATATATATATATATATATATATATGTCCAATGTTTTATTTAGCTGAGAAGGATCAATCTATTATAACTCGACTTGATTGATTACTCATGGCGTAACGAATTTGACGAAGCTGGATTATTCTCCTGCCACTCCTTACGACCCATTTTCAAAAGGGTCACGTACAACATTGCCATCCTCCTGTGATTAGCTATCTTGTTTGTCTCATCTATCTCAGAAATGCCCGGCCCAATTTATCCTTCGTGTCCCTGCTCATGTCAAAATGAACTTATCTGGTGATACTCTTAATTATGGGGTCGTTTCGTACTAATAAGAAAGGATCTCCGATCAGATTACACTCCTACATGAAGTATTTCATTGCCTATAGTTACAAAATGCTACGAGGCATACCTTTTTTCACAAAGGTCATTCAAAAAGTTCTTGGCCTCACCCAGAAAGATTGGTTGGTTGGTTAGGTTTCATGATATATTAACCCTTGTGGGTTATTTAATGCCAAATCTTGTTTATACATATATCAGATATATGATTTTTAAACGAATGGTTTGTGGGTAACATTTTAAACAAGCCAGAGTTAATTTCTTTGCAGACAGTGAATAGGTTTCAAGTATTCTTATCTAACTCATAATTTTATTTGGTATTGATCATTTGTTTCAAATATTGCTGTGTAAAACTAACAATTCAATTTAGCATCAGTCATTTGTTTGCATGCATTTAAAAAGTTCTTTTCGATCTATAGATGGGACCTTAACAGGTACTACCACTCCGAGTCAGAGTTCATCCAGAAACAAGAACCAAAGCTGAAGATTTTTGCTATGGCAACACACTAACAGTTTTCATAAAGCTAGAACAACTATTTCAGATATTTCTAGCTTTATTTAAAGTTTTATTTAGTGTGGTAGTGTGTTGCCGCAACAAAAATGTTCAGCTATGCTCTTCTTTTAAAGTGAGGCTTAGATATTTTTCAACAACCCTCGTATGTAGGTTTCAGCAAAAAATATTAATGTATTCCTCATTTTTTTGGTCTCATTTATCAGATTTTCCTCCTAATCGTACCTCTCTTAGTGCAACGGAGAGGTGCGATCTAAGATGCAGATACATCAGCTCAGATTATTTTTCATTTATCGGGTGTCCGACTCATGACAGATTAATTGCAATTTTTGCGAAGGAGCATAAAATCTGTGACCTCTCCATCAGTTTTTATGATACAGAGCACATGTCGGCGTATTAGTATGTATTTACCCAAGCCCTTTGCTACGAGCAGGATGCGACACAAGGTCAATTCTCAGCGGGATACAGCTGGTTTTGATTCAAAGTTTTCATTCTCCTAGATCAGTTGCCCTACTAAAGCTAAAGAACCCAATCTGGTCTACTATTTGACCATAGATGGAGAAGAAGAGATGGATGCACGCATATCTCAAAGTGAAACGCAAACAGCCTCCTCCAGGTTTTGAACTCGGGTCGGCTATTCCATTGTCTTTCGACGTTAACTGTTACGCTAAGTGCGCCTCCAGTAAGTTCTAGTAAGTTCAATCCAAATCAGATATTACCAGAATGTGGCGTTAAGCCAAAGTGAGCTGTAAATCTAATATATATATTCTATTTCCAAGACACACTGGCAGAACAGAAATCTCTTATTCTCCCCCACACCATCCATCCCTATCATCCATCGCAGCTTCTTGGTCTTCTAGGCTGCATCTTATGTCCACGCAAAGCTGATGTGAGTAAGTCTTTTCTGGTCAGCCAAGACTGGCACATCCATGTAACAGAGTTCATTAGAGAACGTCGCTTATGAATTCGTCCTTGTTTCTCCGGCAGTGTCCCGCATGTCTTACTCAAATGGCTTGTGGAATGGCTTTATAGTTAGTTTTTTTGGAGTGTTCCATTCAGGATTTGTTTAAGACAGGGTTCAGCATTCTTATGTAGTTCCTATCTGGCTTTTTCTCTGCGTTTTGTTAGTTTGTTTGGTTTCGTTTTATGGCACATCAACCCTGGTAGGTTATTAATGCCAAATCCATTTTCATACAACAGTTCTATTTCAAACAATTCTGTTTAGCATAAGTACACAGTTTCAAAGTAAAAAAACAAACTGTTCCATTTCAAATAACTCAGCTTAGCATAAGTAAACAGTTTAAATGTCAAAAACAGTTCTATTTCAAACAATTCAGTTTAGCATAAATACAGAGTTTAGTTCTATTTGACCCATAGATAGGACTTTATCAGATGCTACCACTCTGAGCCAATGTGCACCTGAGTGCGATGGCAATGAAGAGATACTCCGCATTCCTCAAAGCTCCAGCATTACTGGAACCTCACCATGAGATTGTTTAGTGTCATATCCAGGACTCTCGTTAGTGGCAGGCGGGGTCTAACCACTCTGCAGAGATGCAGTCGGTGTATTCTACAGCCCCAGCCGACTAGCCAAGCGTTGTGTTCGCGTACACGCAATATATCCATATAGCAGCATGGACACAGCTATAGCTTAGAAGAAATCCCGTTTAATTTTATCGAATAGATCAAATTTCTATATGATCGATAGCCTGTCAATAGCATCCCCCGCCTTCACTAAGTGTATTTTGACATTTTTTTCAGTCGATGAGATGTTGCTGCCAAAGTATGGGAACTGGTTCACTAATTTTAGAGGCTTGCTTCTTAGAATGGAGGTGGTGCCTTTTTGTTTGGAACACATGTAATCTATTTTATTTGCATTCACGTGGGGGCCAATGCCTCCCGTTGTTCGCTTTAGGCTATGCAGAAAGGATTCTGCTTCGGCTGGTGTATTTGAAAGAAGT
>OY757918.1:83616147-83656147 GCA_963585895.1 Sepioteuthis lessoniana
CATTGATCCATACCTTATAACGCTGTATTAAACAAGGAGGCATCAGGTACCATTTTTTGAGTTTTTGGTATTACTCTACCTGGGATTGAACCCCGGTCTCCCGGGCCATTGGCGAACACTCTAACCATGATACTAATGGGCCCTAATAATATCCGGTAAAAATACTTTGGGTGTACTTATTTATGAGTGATAGTGTATATTGGTTAGTTCAGACTAATTTCATTAGCCCCGTTGCTTTATCACAATGTTTCTCTCTTATACTCTTCGACAAGTCTCTTTTAGGTTTTGGAATGTTAAAACTTCTGATGAGACATGAATTTCCATCCCTCACAACATATCACATACCTGAGCTTCTGAGTTCTTGGAATTGTCTTCTTCCAATTTCTGCTATGAATCTGTGACCTTCCAATGAACCCATTAAAGACAATCAATAGTATGTTGAGTGGGGTATCGTGGTGTAGTGGCTGACGAGCTGAACTGACACATCGTAGTAAGCAAGTTCGAATTCTAGTCACGCTATTGCTTTCACTTTCGGACTAATACCCTTGGGAAATGTATGAACCCCATTTACCACCCCCCAGGTATGATTTAAATAGTACCACTACTGTTCTTCTACAAGGCTGGCTTTAGCATTAATTAACCCTCGAAGGTTGATATGCCAGTCTAGGAGAAGGAAAACTCTGAATTGAAACCTGTTAAACTCTGATTAAAAACTGACCTTGTGTCTTATCCTGCCCGTGCAGAGGGGTTGAAAATATGGACGTACCATTAAAACAAAGAAACCAAATCAAACAAAACCTAGGTAATATATATGGAACTTTAAGTCCCTGTGGAGTAATGGTAATCGTCGGAGGACAATGGACTCAGCAGTCCGAGTTCAAATCTTGGATGAAGCTCTTTGCATTTCGCATAGCGTTAATATCCTTAGGAAAAGTCTAAATCTAATTTCCGCTAGATAGGAGTAAATAGATGGGCAGACTATGGTCTTTAATCTTTGTATGACAACCGACCAAAGAGAAGGAAAAGTTCTGAATTCAAACCACTTGTAGTCCACTTAAAAATTGACTTTGTATCACATTCTGCCTCGTGACCGGGGGTTGGGAAAATACATGTATAGATTAATTGATTGATTTATTTTAACGGCATGTCAACCTGTTTATGGTTAAATTTGAAATAAAGGTGTACACCTTATTACTCAGAGCTCCAGACCTATGATATAGTTTAGCGTCATACCAAGTACATCAATTATTTTTAGGGGGTTACCCCTTTACATGGGATACAGTCAGTATATTCTATACCACGACTAACGGGGTGGTACGTATATGTAAAACGTATAAGAAGGAAAGCAATAATCGACATTCTAGAAGAGACCAAACATCTGAGAAAACCCCGGATTGTACGCAGTCGAAACATCGTGCTGAAAAACAAATGAACAAGAAACATAGTCCTTCTTCACGGTTAAGTGATTCTGAAAGTACCGGTTCCCGCTTGATTGCCGAAGTTAAGCAACGATGAGTCTGTTCAATTGTGGAATGGGTGACTACTTTGTAACAATAGATAATGTAAGCCAGACGAAGCAAAGTTTAATAAATAAAAAGAAAAAGAAAAGAAATAATAAAGTACTGACCAGTATTTGAACTCTTTAGATTTAAGAAAAAATGTTTTTATGAGGATTTGTTTATTTCACTATCTCTCTCTCTCTCTCTCTCTCTCTCTATATATATATATATATATATAATGCTGTAAACTGGATGGTCTCTACTCGTCCTCTTATTTTTGCGTCTTCCAGTCCCTTTACCAATCCTTTGGGGATTGTTCCAAGTGCACCAATTGCAATTGGTATTACCGTCAGCTTTTTAGTTCTCAAACACATATATATATATATAAGGATTTCATCCAAAACAACCTCAGTACGCTTAGTGTATATCGTGGCGACTGGGAGCAGATAACAGAAAATTGATCGACTAAGAAAAAAGTAATCTACGATGGTTGAAAAGCATTTGAGGCACAGAGAGTCATGAAACGAGCACTTCGGATACAGCATGTTTGTACCAGCAGTAGAGTAAGGTCTATTTGTCCAAAGCCGGACTTGCTATTCATATGAGATCTCATGACAACAAAGAATCGGAGGTTCATTTTACACGGGTCCAGCTGCAGCAACCTACAGGCACCTTGTGTCTGTTCTGTGACAAAATATATGGTTCTACAGTAGATCTGAGAAGTGATATGAGAATATTAACAACAAAGACAATTATCGTACTTAGTCACTCATACGATTGGGTTTGTAAGGATGAATTTGATCTGCGGTGTCAAATGCGCATCTATGGGAACTTTTAGTGAAGCTAAAGTGATAGCCTCCTTCTGTAAAGAAGTTTGATTTTGTTTGGTTTTATGGCATATCAAACATTGTCGGTTATTTAATACCAAACCCTTTTTATGCTGATATATCAAATATATGATTTCTAAACACATTTTGTAGATAACATTTTTAAACATGCTTGAGCTCATTTTTTTCACACAGTTAAATGGTTTTACGTATTTCTATCAAATACGAATGACTCTATTTACTATTAATCATTTGTTTGCACACAGTTAAATGTTTTAAAGTATTGCTATGTACTGCTAACAATTCAATCAAACATCAGTCATTTGGTTACACACAGTTAAATGATCAGATCTATGTCAAACAATTCAGTTGAGCATAAGAACACAGTTTTATTTTATTTACACAAACTTAGATGCAAAAACAATTCTATTTCAAACAATTAAGTTTTGCATAAGTACACAGTTTAAATGTCAAACAGTTTTATTTGACCCATAGATAAGACTCTATCAGGTGCAACCACCCCGAGCCAGAGTTAACCTGGAAGCGATGGCAATAAAGGGGCACTCCACCTTCCCCATTACTCCAGCATTACTGAAGCCTCACCATCAGATTGTTTAGTGTCATATGCAGTCGGTGTATTCTGCAGCCCCAGCCAACTGGGCCATGTAAAATAGCAGTCACTATATATATATATATATATATATATATATATATATATATATATATATTGATCGGGCCATTAGTCTAATAAGTAAAGTGTTCGCCGGGGTTCAATCCCTGGTCGAGTCATACCAAAGACTCGAAAAATGTTACTTGATGCACCTTGTTTAACACTCAGCATTATAAGGTAAGGATCAAGGGTAAAGTGGAGCAATCCAGAGTAACACCCCCCCCCCTATACTTCGGTGTAGTAGAGATTGAAAAGAGAGCCTTCTGGTCACCCTCGACTAAAGTCGCCAACTTATATATATATATATATATATATATATATATATATATATATATATATATATATATATCCTATTAAGAGACGACCCAATCGGCTAGGGCCGCAGAATACACTGATTGCATCTCTGTAGTGGGGTAAGACTCCTCCCAACCAGTGTCCTGGATATGACACTAAACAGTCTGATGGTCAAGCTCCAGTAATTTTGAAGCTTTAGAGAATGCGAAGTATCAGTTTATTGCCATTACTTCCAGGTCCACACTGGCTCGGAGTTGTGGCATCTGATAGGGTCATATCTATGGGTCAAATAGAACTGTTTGATATTTAAACTGTACTTATGCTAAACTGAATTTTTTTTACATTAAACAGTGTGTAAATAAAAAACTACTTATGTTAAACTGAATTGTTTGAAATAGAACTGCTTATATTTATAAAAATGGATTTGACATTAAATAACCTACAATGGTTGATATACCATAAAACCAAACCAAACTAAACCAAACCAAACCAAATCATATGTATTTGATATATATGTCTAAAGAGGATTTGGCATTAAATAACCTACAATGATTGATATGCCATGAAACCAAACCAAATCATATGTATTTGATATATATGTCTAAAGAGGATTTGGCATTAAATAACCCGCAATGCTTGATATGCCATAAAACCAAACCAAACCAAACCAAATCATATGTATTTGATATCTATGTCTAAAGAGGATTTGGCATTAAATAACCTACATTGGTTGATATGCCATAAAACCAAACCGAATCCAACCAAACCAAACCTATTAAGAGAAAGGCGCAACAAACTTTATGTCTTCCTGATGCAAACACATTGTGGATAACAGCTGCACCAGGTCCCCCAAAATAAAAGATAATCATTGAACGAATAACTGGATAAAAATATATAAGTTAATTTTTTTGTTTAATTTAAGATTGAATAACATTAGAAATCAAGTCAGAGTACAAAGGTCAGATCAGAAATTTATTGTTTGTTGAAAGTATAATTCTCTCAAGTTACAAATGCTGGTTTAGCCAAAAATTTTATTCAATTTGATATCATAAGGATTGTTCAGTTTCAACAAATTTCATAGAGAAAATATCCCTGGAGATTATTTTTGAACAATTTCAATTCAAAGTGCTTTTAAAAGTAAAAAAAATGACATATTTTTGTTTATTGATGTTAACATTAAAGATGGAAAAAAAAGAAAAAGAAAAAGAACATTTTGGGCACACTGGACTTATATGTTTTTAAAGAAAGTAAAAGTGAAACTAAAACTTTCAAAAACTAATACTTGTGCCGGTTATCAGGAAGGTACTGTAAAATATATATATATATATATATATATATATATATATATATATATATATATATATATATATATGTATATATATGTGTGTGTGTGTGTGTGTGTGTGTGTGTGGAGAGAGAGAGGGGGGAGGAAGTGTTTGTGGTGCAATAGTTATCGACATAGGAAATGGACAGGGCGAACCGAGTTCAAATCCTGGATGAGGTTGTTTTTACATTGCACTAATACCGCTGGTAAAGGTATGCATCTAACTATTCTTCCTCCAACTATGGGTAAATAGTAGGGCAGACTAGACTCCTTAGGCTGGATATGGCAACATGCCTAGGAGAACGAAAACACCGATGGTAAACCTGTTAAAATCTGCTTAAAAAATTGTATTTATGTCACATACTGCTTGTGCTGGGGAGTGGATATATATATATATATATATATATATATATATATATATATATATATATAATTAACAGAAACACACACACTAAGGAAAAATTTCTGCAGTTTATGGAGAAGTTACAGTGAATAATCAAATGTATCGAAAATGACTTGCAAAACTTTTTATGGAGAGATTTTTCACAGAACCACGCTCTACGGTTGACTAGATTGATTTAGTCTTTATCGACATGACTTGTGATAATGATATATATATATATATATATATATATATATATATATATATATATATCATCATGTCGTGCCGCCCGCACGGATATCCCTGACCCTCTCTCGCCACTTCTCCCTATTATTCATCGCCTCTGGTAGGTCTTCAGGGTTACATCCTGTGTCCTCACATAGCTGATGTATGTATGTTCGAGCTGGTCGTCCTGCTTTTGCTTGGCCATATGTGGGGGTCCTTAGGAGTACATCACTTATGAGCTCGTCTTTGCTTCTCCAGCAGTGTCCTGCGTGTCTGGTTCGTCTAACTTGTATAGTTTTCGTGATGGGAGGCAAGTGGCCGTGTAATTGGTGTCTTGTGGGGTGTTGTCGCCAGGACTTGTTCAATATTGCTCTCAACATTCTTGTAAGTAATGATGACTACCACATCTTGACAGATGATAGGCGTCTTTAACACGTAAATTGCAACTCAAACATGTACATTGATGAACAATTCAAACGGTGAACAATATATAAGATATGTAAGATGATAAGGTAGAAAGCTATCTGTACGCCGTTGGATTATAGTGACATACACTTGTACGACATTTATACCACGCTTTGGGTGTACATCGCGAAAGCCCAGTGACAAGCATAGGAAAATAATTGGTGACTATGCAAACTGCCGGTTTTATTTCATAGTACGTTCTTTTAGATGTTTCTCGTTAAAGGACACCTACAAATCAACAGAAGTTTGATGCTGGAACTCCAGGTTTGATTTTAAAGTTAACTTTTACCCCATATATATATATACGATGGAACACTGTTTATTATTTTTTATTTCATTTTTTCAAGCGTCCTTGTTATTTTTCTTGTGTCGGGATCTAGATGGTAAAGGAATTGTCCCTTATCTTCTGCCCAAGCGCTTTTGACTACACTTATGGTGCTGGCCATACTAGAAGCAATATGCATGAAAAAAAAATAAAATAAAAACAAAAACAGACATAAATAAAATAGCATTTAACACAGGTACCAACATACCAAATATTTTTGAAATCACTAACTCTATTAATAAACTATTTCCAACTGAATGTGTTAAACCAAAACCTTGAAAACGTTTCAACCAACTTCAAAAGAAAACGCTACAAATAATTAAAACTGTAAAACATCAAATTGTCAACTCAAAACTACACTACCCCTGATGACGACCAAAAGTATGGTCAAAAGTGCTTAAGCAGAAGATACAGGACAATTTCTAAACTAACAAGGAGACTTGAAAAAATAAAATAAAAAATAATCAGCTATGTTCCATCGTCTTTAACAAAACTTGCTTGAATAATAACTTGCTACCTGAATATACCCTCTTCAATATATATATATATATATATATATATATATATATATATATATATATATATATATATATATATATATATATACGTGTGTGTGTGTGTGTGTGTGTTCTCACAGTCGTTAGATCGAATGAAAGGGTTGAAGTATTTGTTCAATAAATCCTATCAATAGTATCGTGGGAATATTTTTACTTGTTTAATGGGTTCTTTTATTGATTGTTTTATGAATAATTTCAAAAATATGTAAAATAATAAAATATTAATAATAGTTGAAATTGGTTAAAAAGTCAAACTGAGTTACTTCCCTTGTAAGTCTAGTAAAAGAGTTATTTCAATGGAGATGAAGACAAAAATCAATGTAACTGATAGCTACGAATCCAATAAAGAAAGACGACTTTCATCACAACAATAACGACTGCTATTGTTAATGTAAACCAAGAGTTGGGTCATTTTCTAATAGCATATATACATTTGTATAAAAGTCAAATATCCAAGCCCAAATTAAAAAAAAAAACGGAGGTCGACCTTTGTTAGGTTGAAATCTGTACACAATGAGAAATCTAGATACAATAAATATCTACCCGTGATTCCTAATAAATGATAGTGATCAGATATATATTAAATAGTAATAGAAAGCTATGTAATTCTTTCAGTAGATTAAATTTACTAATTTGCAGTTGGTTGGTTCGTTGTATTTTTCAAATGATTATTTGACCATTCATTTTCAATCTTATTTTTTGAAGCTTTTATAATTATTGTTAGCTACAATATTGCTCTTATTAACCTTGACCTTCTTGCTAACCGGCAATGTTAGCCTTATTGTAAATCGAACCACCCACCTAAAAAGTGAACTGTTTTCTCAAAAATAAGTTAAATATAATTTACCTACGAAAGAAAGCGATTAAGAAATTGGAATGAAGTTTGTCTTCGGTTGCTACCACTGAATAGTTTTATATGTCGCGTCGTCAGTTGATTTTCTTTCTTTCTTTCTTTTTTTCTCTCTTCTTAGCTCATATATGAATCAGTTATTAATTACCATCTAGTGTATTATCAATTCTGACTTGTTAAGAGATCGGATAAATCCATACCATAAAGTACATTTTCTTCCAGAATTTTTCAGAACTCTTTTGCACATACATGTGTGCGCTCGCGCGTGTGTGTAAATATAATCGTTGTTGGCCGATTGTAGTCGAGAGTGACCCGAAGGCTCCCTTTTTAATAGCTACTACACCGAGGTGAAGAGAAGGCACTACTCCTTTACTTGGATTGCTCCACTTACCCTTAATCCGTACTGTATAATGTTGAGTGTTAAGAAAGGAGGTATCAAGTACAATTTTTTTAGTCTTTGGTATGGCTCGACCTGGGATTGAACTTAGGTCTCTTGGTTCATTGAAAAAAAAAGAAAGATATTTAGAGTATGTATTTATTTATATATAAATAAATAATTATGTAAATAAATGTGTAAATTTTCAAATGGAAAGATGAAACGGAAAAAATGAGAAAATTCATAGTGTTCTAAGATTGTTAATAGCGTTCTATTTATTTTAAAATGGATGTGACGTGATTAGTGTTCGAAAATTTTTATTCAATATATATATATATATATATATATATATATATATATATATATATATGTATATATATATATATAATGCTTACGAAAAATAATGATCGATTTCATAACGATATTTAAAGGTAAAATACATCATTATTTTCTCAACAGCCAAATATGTAGATACAAGTCATAATTTAAAATTTGTTCTGTCCACGTTTGAGAAATCACTTGACGTGGCCATTGAAATGTATCCATTTTTTCGGTGTGGGCAATAATTTTTTGAATAAAAAAAATAAATGTCACTCCTATTTCACTGCATTCCAGAAATGATCCGGAAATGGGTTAAAATACGAGGTGTGCTTAAAATTGAGAGTATAAAACAAAAACAAATAAATAAAAAGTTAATTTTCTTTAAAAAAATTTTCTTTTGTTATTAAATGCACTTATTTCAGCCAGTTTTTCATCGATCGAAGCTCACCTAATGTTTCTCTTTAATAGGATGTGAAAATAAACTATATTTCTTTTAATGTCGTTCATGTTCTTAAATCTCACTCTTGAGAAAAAATTTCAATTTAGGAAAGAAGAAAAATTCACACAGAGCTTGAGCTGGTATAAAGGATGCTGCATTTGCACAATGCTGTGTTTTGCCAAAAACCTGCAGATCAAAAAGTATCGAGACTGACTTATTTCTTTTCAGATTGACGCTGTCTCGTACAGATGAAGTCATCAAATTATCATGAAAGTTGCTCAGTCATGCAGATACATCTTCATCTCAATGTCAGATCTTAAAATGCAACAAATTTAATACATTTTACAGAGGGCATTGATACTCATATTCTAAGCAAGGACTTCACATAAGTCTCCATATTGAATTCTGTGGGTGAATAAGAACATAGGGTGAATTTACTGGTTTGGATTTATAAATCCCTTTAGAACAGAAAAAAAAATCGCTGGAGAATATAGATTAGTTGCTTGATATCATACACCTAGAAAAATGCCTGATTGGGTGTAATGGCCACTAGTGATGTGTCATTTAAATGAGCAGACGATGTTGAAGTGGAAAGTGCAAATTTAGACATCTTTCTGAAAGATGAATTTATTGAAATGACTTTCGATCTTAAATCGAAGTCTGTGCATACATTTAAAGGAATTTCATATTACTGGATAAAGGAAAAATTTGTAGCAAAATATCCCAATTTTTGTGCAAATGTTGAGCCTATTTTACTCGCTTTTCCTGGTTTGTATACAGCGGATTTGAGTTTAGCCGTGTGAATTATTTACTAAGCAAACAGAGAAATACTTAGAACATAGAAAGCCGTGATTTTAGATTCAAACTCACGAAACGTGACTTCATTTTTTGATCTCTTCAGAGCCCACCAAATCCATTTTTCTCATTTGAAAAATAATTCAAGAATTAAAGGTGCGCTTACATTCACATATAACTGATTGTTTTCCCATGTAAATGGTGTTATACTCTGGTAAATAAGTTATGTTTTGTAATTTAAAATTCAGTTAATCTATTTGTGGGGGTGAATGAAAATTAAATTTGGTTGCGAGTAGTGGGGCAATCTTTTGCCGCGGTCTGCATTATCTCGCTGAATAACCGATATCTTCCCTCCCCCATGTTGTGATTGTTTCCAAAAGAAGATCTATCGACCACCGAGTTTGGTTGGAATAAGTCAGGCGACCAGTCAGCTCCATAAGGTAAGAAAAAGAAAGAAAAAAAAGAAGTAAAAACAAATTCCGAGAAGATACTTGCTCTTTATTTATTTTCTCCTCGAGTTCATTCCGGTCGGATGAGGGGGTAATCGACACTTCGAAACATGGTCACTCATATAAAGATTATCCCGTTCTATCACTTAAAATATTCGGACTATTGTCTTCATCTTCATTGTTATACTCAAACGTTTCGGCCGATATGTCCTTCGGGCTTCTTCAGATGTTTCATGTCGAACTCGAGAGCCTATACAGAACCCCGAGCTGAACCCTTTATTTAATCCACGGGGGTAAATTGTTCTCATTCCGTTAACCATGGCTTGGTACAAGTGTTAAGCTATTGTAAGTATTCCTTGTTATTCTAACCTGTAATTGGGATTGAACCTGCAACCTCCAGATGATTTCTCTCAGAAGCACTTTTCAATCAAACGCTTTATCCACAGCACTATGTGTTCAGCTATCCAACGGTCAGCTAACTCTGCTGTCTACGTTGCCTCTGTGACCAAACACATAGAACGTGGGCTGGGGGATTACCACCGATTCTGCTCCGGTCTGTGACTTGTTTATCTCATTGCTTCCTGAAATATCTGCGTATAATTTCGAGCTTCTGGTTCACACGAACCACCCAACTAAAATACTTAAAAAAAACAACCTTTGTTTACTGACCTCTGACTGTACTAGCGCCAAAGACTTGTTTATAACTGACATTAAAAACTAACTCTTTCATCCCCTTCGACAAATGCTTCTCTTTCGATTTTATCATCACTTAAAATCTGCCTGACCTACCTAACTTATTTTAGCGATACTTTTGATTTTACTCTACACATACATACATACCTACATACATATACGATATCTATGCACAAACACACCCATAGAGATACGCTTGTGTCCTGAATATGACAATAAACTATATCCGATGGTGATGCTCTAGTCCCGGAGCTCTGGGAAATGTAAAGTACCCTTTCATTGCCATTACTCCCTGGTCCTCTCAGACCCAGAGTGGTAATAACTGATAGGTCCCATCTATGGGTCAAATAGAAGTATTTGATCATTTAACTGTGTGCAAACGAATGACGGATGTTACATTGAATTGTTAGTGTTATATAATAATACTTGGAACCACTTAACTGTGTAGAAACGAATGGTAATGTTGAATAGAATTATTAGAATTGAATAGCAATACTTGAAACCTTTTAACTGTGTGCAAAAACTGAATTATTTGTATTATATAGCAATAGCTGGAAACATTTAATTGTATTGTGACACGATGTGGGCATTCGTTGTGTGGGTGTGGGTAAATGCCAGTCAGAAGATCCCTTTATCTGTTTTGGCACGAAACCCACACAAAGGGCTTGCGTGCGAGATCTCCCGCGAGACCAAAAGATGGCAAGGGAAGGAAGATCCCAAAGCTGAACAGAAGAAACCAGAACAGAGAAGGGAACAGAATAGACCAGTCGATAGAACTGGGCGGTCGGCAGAAGAGAGCAGGAACTAGAACCTGTGGACTGAGATGCCGGTTTGGCCAACGTGAAAGGATGAGTAAGCATTTCAGGTGACTTTGTGGGAGATTCGCTCGAATACATGTTCGTGATAGCTTTCAGTGTTATATTTTGACCTTCGACCCGGCCCAAAAATGCTATTCTAAGGTGATGCACCGGAAGGAAGTGACACATTCCAATGGCCAGTAATCGAAAGAGATCGCGTGGGCGGATTAAGGCTTATAATATGGGACAAGGTGAAGGTCTCACGGTGCCACTACAGTGATGCACCGGCAGAGAGTGACCTGTGAACTGCATGACAGTTATTTCCGCTTGATGATGATTAAACATTCGATTTCAAAGATCCAGAGGGCGATCGTGTGGGCGTTGAATTATTATATAATTGAGTTGAGTTGGGTGCCAGAGCAGTTGCCTGCAGACTTCCAGAGAGTTAGAGACGAGATGTGGTAAGGAAAGCCACACCCGACCGAGGGGGCCCTCGGAAACCCCCGATGGAGTTTTGGGTCCAGAGAAGATGCCGATAAGATGCCATAAAGAAAGCCAGCATCTAGCAGAGTGAGCCCTAGGCCTCCGGTTGAACATCAAGAGAACAAGAAAGACACAACGTGACGGTCATAAGTAGTGGAGGTCAAAATATGAAGTTTATGTTCGGTCTCCAGCACCCTCTCACATGCAAACCTTCAACAACCCTTTCGAACCCTTGCAATAAAGTGAGAGGTAAAATATTGTTAAAGAAGTCTTCCTGCGTCTTTCTGCATGCGTCTTTATCATGCGTCTGTTATCATTGCGTCGGTATGTATCCAGTATATATATGTATGCAACATCAGAATGCTAGGAAATTGTCACAAACTTCTCCCTTCTTGCTCTTGGAGCTAACCCAAGTCCATGTTTGTTTGTTCTCTTTTCTCCCACCCTCTCGGTTGTGTATGTTTTGTTTTGTGTGTCCGTTAAGAAATGCGAAATACCCCTGGTCAGAGATGAGAGGAACCACTAGACGATCCGATGGCCATGAGTAGTTTGGATGGTTGAGATAGTGGAAGTCGGCCGGCAGTGTATTGTCACAGTATGCAAATAAAATAATTAGAGAAAATTCTTGAAACCATTTCATTGTGTTCAAAAAAATTGAATCATTGGTATTTATGTAGCAATACTTGAAACCATTTCACCGTATACAAATAAATTAGTTGTAACATAAAAAATATAACATAAAAAAAATAACTTACAAATATGAATATCCATTTAACTGTGTGCAAACAAATTATTGCTGTTAAATCAAGTTGTTAGTTTTACATAACAATACTAGAATCTGTGTGCAAACAAATGATTAATTGTAAATAAAATTATTTGAATTTGATAGAAATACTTGAAAGCATTTAACTGCGTCCAAACAAATGATTTTTGGCTCGTTTAAAAATGTTGCCTATAGACGATTTGTTTACAAATTATATATATCTAATTTCTGTATAAACAAGATTTGGATTCAGATAACCTACAAGGGTTGTTATGCCATAAAACCCAACAAACCAACCGTATCTATATATATAAATACACAGGATTTGGTATTAAATAACCTACTAGGGTTGATATGCCATAAAACCAACCAAACAACCAATCATGTATTATATATGAACAGATTTTGACACTAAATAATCTACAGAGGTCGATATGTCATAAAAACCAACCAAACAACCATATATATATATATATATATATATAGTCGAGGGCAACCAGAAGGCTCCCTTTTCAATAGCTACTACACCGAGGTGTAGGGGAGGGCGCTACTCCTTTCCTTGGATTGCTCCACTTTACCCTTGATATGTACCTTACATTGCTGAGTGTTAGGCAAGGAGGTATCAAGTACCATTTTAAAAGTCTTTGGTATGACATTACCTGGGATTGAACCCAAGTCTCCCGGACCACTAGCGAATACTCTACTAACTGGACCAATGAAAATAACCTACAAGGGCTGACATGCCATAAAAACCAAACAATCCAACCCCACCTACACAGATACGTTCATTCTCATACAAATATACGTATATGCTACACCTATATGTATATGAATATCTATTTAACTGTGTGCAAACAAATTACTGCTGTTAAATTGTTAGTTTTACATAACAATACTAGAAGCCATTTAACTGTGTGCAAACAAATAATTAATTGTAACTCTATTAATGATTAATAGATGATGTTCTGTCTTTCTTGAGAGAGACAAAGTTGTACAAAAGAATATGACGAATTAAAACTGGTTAATCATGTGAAAACAAATGAAATCCTGCTTATAGAAAATTTTACCTACTAAGTATTCGTTCAGAAATCTTTGGTTGAATGAATATACATATAGACAGAATTTGGCGTTAAATAACCTACAAAGGATGATACACCATAAAACCCAGACAACCAACCAACCATCCTATATATATATATATATATATATACACTTATTTAGACACGCTCGTACCTACATGCGTATGCATTACTGCACCTAATTATGCGCACCCAGGAGCAGAAGAACTTTAGTGTCACATGGGTACATCAAGTAAAAAGTTTGTGAAGTCCTGTTCTTGGTTGACGGCCTGGGGGTGATACTTTGATCAGGGACAGAAATGCTGATTGATACGTAACTTTTACCGCAATTTTTAACGAATATTCTGTCAGTGGTATATAATATGTATTACTTGATGACGTGTATTAAAAAAAATTATAAACGTACATTGCAATGAATATAATACGTGATCTCAGTGGGTGTGTCTATACTTCGTTTCCGGAACGCCCAAGATAATTCTTATCAAACTGTGATGATAATGCATAATCCTAGATAAAATCTTCTTTTTACATATTATCATCTAAGGATTAAAATTCGGATTTTTCTTAAAATTAATTGAACCATTGAAATTCACTTGTGTATTTTAACCATTGTAGGAAAAGACTACAAATTAATTTGTATGTCAATGAAAATAAAGTGAGAGAAAAAAGTCATTTTAATTAAGAAAAAACCGCAATTCTAGCTAAAAAAAAAAACAAAAAAAAAAACAGAGGATAAGTCATAATTAACTAATATTATTATTTTAACTCTTTGAGTTTTTCACATCAGTGTTAGGTGATGGTCTTTCACCGGAGACTGAGTGATAATAAATCTCCTGGACTCTTCTAAGTATTCTGGCCAATCTCAGTAATGCTGTAGTTTTGGATTATCTCCACTCATCCTCTTATTTCTAAGTACTCTAGTCCTTTTATCAATCTTTTGGTTACTGTACCAATAGCACCAATTACAATTGGTATAACCGTCACTTTCATATTCCACAGTTTTTTCAATTCCAAAGACGGGTGCAGGTACTTATCTGTCTTTTCGTTTTCTTCTAACTTTACTCTGTAGTCAGCCGAGACAGCAAAGTCCACAGTTCATCAAGTTCTCTTCTTTTGTTAATTACTATAAAGACTGGTCGTCTGGCAGAGATTAGAGGATCTGTTTGTATCTCAAAATCCTCGAGGAGTTTGTGCATCTCATTCTCCAGGACAAGTTCTGAGTTGTGCAAATACCATTTGTTCGTCTGGTTAAATTTAAATGTCTTGCACTGTTTCCAGTGGATCACCTTGCCCATCCAGTCATGTCTAGTCTTATACTCTTTCTGTGCTAATTTGCTGCAGTCGCTTTGTATGTAATTGATCGTTTCGTCTCTATCACCACATAACCTACATTTGCTGTTTTGTTGCGTCTTATTTATTCTTGCTTTGATATAGTTGGTCCTTATGGCGTTGATTTGAGCTGCTATTAGAAGAGATTCAGTTGCTCTCTTAAGGTTTCCCTTTCTTAGCCACGTCCACGTTTTCTCGGGTGAGATGTCGCTTGTTAGTCGCTCAAAACGTCCATGGTGTTGTTTTTCTTCCCATTTTTGTTTTCTGGTTATTTCCGGTCTGATGGTCCTCGTGTCGTTAGGGTTGTTTTTAGTGGCTGTGATCAGTCTTCCTCTGTGCTTTTCTATGTAGTCTTCGGATCGTTGTCTCGATGCGTCAACACTGATTTAAATGTTGGCAAGTCCTCTTCCTTATTGTCATTATTATTATTTTACTCCTTGAGAATTTTAACGCCAACGTTAGCAGATGGTCTTTCACTGGAGTTTGAGCGATAGCAAGTCTCTTCAAGTCTTCATGAGTATTTTCAGTATTCTGGCCGATCTTAAGGATGCTGTATTTTGGATATTCTCAACTTATTCTCTGATTTCAAAGTCTTCCAGTCCCTTTACCAAGCCTTCGAGAATTGTTCAAACGCACCAGTTACAATTGGTATCACCATCATTCTTATTATTTCTTTCTAAATATCTATTATTTTGATTACTATATATGTATAATTGTGTATATATATGTAGGAGGGTCGACTGAAAAGTTCATAAGCTGACTAAAATACCCTCATGAAATGTGACTGAATGAGACCTATTTTTCCACATAGTCCTCTTAGCAGTTCATACTCTTCTTCCTTCGGCATTACACTACATGGACCCCATTGATCAAAAACTCATCAATAGCAGATATGAAGTAATCATATAAACTTTTGTGACTACCCTCGTATAATTCGTTTTGTTCACTTGTTTGTAATCTAAAGACTTCTAAGCTAATGAATCAACTTTAATGAAACTTGGCAAGGAAACTCTTTTCATTTCAAGGTGTATTTTAATTGTAAATATATATATATATATATATATATATATATATATATATAGAGAGAGAGAGAGAGAGAGAGGGAGATATTTTGATCTTTATATCTAATCTATAATGGTCATAAATGAATTATTTTCATAAACATTATATATATATGTGTGTGTGTGTGTTTGTATTTTAATGATATATATATATATATATATATATATATATATATATATATATATATATTGTACACTTAGAAGGAAAATCAAACCTGGTTAAATTGTCATTATGAATTTATTTCGCTGGAGAATATCATATTCTCTGTCTCCTCAGATGACAATAATTGTTTAACTTGAGGTTGAAAAAATGTAACAATAGGCATACATCGAGCACTCACATAGATTTATATGATATTCCTCATATATTCTATTCGCGAATACTGCACACCACTGTATTCGGACGGTGACTGGATATTACTGATATATATATATATATATATATATATATATATAAAGTAAGTTAAGTTGGCGACAATGGTCGAGGGGGACTCGAAGTCTGCCTTTTCAATAGCTATTACACCGACGTGCAGGGGACGGCGATACTCCTTTCCCTGGATTGCTCCACATTACCCTTGATCCGTACCTTATAATGCTGAGTGTTAAGCAAGGAGGCGTTAAATACCATTTTTTGAGTCTTTGGTATGACTCGACCTGGGATTGAACCTCGATCTTCCGGGCCGTTGGCGAACACTATATATGACGAATGCGGAAAGCATGAAACCCAGGGTCACAGGCACTACCATGTAATATATATATATATATATATATATATATATGTAACAGCTCTAACATTGATATTGAGCACTATTTGATAATACAGCAACATTTGATCTTTCATTAACTCACAAAGTAAGTAAGAACCATAAACTTCTTTAATATAAATATATATATATATATATATATATATATATATATATATATATATTTTATATCATGATAAATAAAATAATCTTATTGTAAATGTCCTTCGGTTCGTACAACTGGTAAAAAAATTAAAGTTGGCGACCGTAGTCGAGGATGACCAGAAGGCTTCCTTTTCAATTGCTACTACATCGAGGTGTAGGGGTGGGTGCTAGTCCTTTCCCTGGATACGTACCTTATATTGCTGAGAGTTAAGCAAGGAGACATCAAGTGCCATTTTAAAAGTCTTTGATATGACGCAACCTGGGATTGAACCCAGGTCTCCCGGACCATTAGCGAACACTCTACCAACCAGGCCAATGAGCTGGTCAAACTGTTAATGTAGAAATATTTTCAACTGTAGTCACCTATGATTATTTGATTTCTTTTGCTCCCCAAAATGAAACTAATCCTTTTGCATATATTTTATTACGATTTACTAAATGTCCATTAGTCTGTTTCAACGACAAAGGCTCTGCCATTTTTGGAATAATTTCAAATTTTCAAATGTTCCGGAATTGTTAGGATCATGCCTGAAAATATTTTAATACTCATTTGACTAATAAATAAATAAATAAATAAATAAAGGAAAAATTTTTTAAAATGAAACAATTTCTTATGCCAATAAAACGTTAAGTAATCGCAAGGTAGTTATGATTTATGAAGAAAATAAATAAAACAAATAAAAACATTCACAGCAAACCGATGTTATTTTCAAAGCTCTAAGAAAGCGACGATTTATAAAACCAATGTAATTGGTATATTGCTACCATTAAAACTGATAAAATTATACGATCCAAAAGTAATACTTTCTTAGCACATCTTATTAATAAATGTTATCGATCTAAATCCAGTATGTTTGATGTTAAGATCAATAATTTCATAAACTATACTCTCAATAAGACCGATTGGTTTGGATTGGTTTGGTTTTATGGCATATCAACCATTGAAGATTATCTAATATTAAATCCAGTTTATTCATATATATTTGATATATGATTTGTAAACATTAGTCAACAAATTTGAATAGTTTCAAGTATTGCCATATATCACTTACAATTTAATTAAACATCAGTCATTTGTTTACAGACAATTAAATGATCAAACAGTTCTTTTTCAAACAATTCAATTTAGCATAAGTCACTTGTTTGCACTCGGTTTAAATGTCAAACAGTTCTACTTGATCCATAGATAGGATCCTATCAGATGCTACCACTTCGAGCCAGAGTGGACCTGGGAGCGATGACAATGAAGGGGTACTCCGAATTCCTCAAAGGTCCTGTATTACTGGAGCCTTGCCATCAGATTGTTTAGTGTCATATCCAGGACCCTCATGGGGGTGTCTTACTCCTCTACAGAGATACAGTCGATGGATTCTAGAGCTCCAGCCGACTGGGCTGCAGTGAGACCGTATAATTTGTACTCAAGCATGGGCTTGAATCCTGCATTCCGTCTTCCAGGATTAACGGAGAATTTGTTTTCTCAGAATTTGAGTTGCTCTTCGTTCATCGGTTAAAAT
Source organism: Sepioteuthis lessoniana (assembly GCA_963585895.1). Lineage (NCBI taxonomy): Eukaryota > Metazoa > Mollusca > Cephalopoda > Myopsida > Loliginidae > Sepioteuthis > Sepioteuthis lessoniana. The sequence continues at coordinate 83,634,573 of OY757918.1, forward strand.
ATAATAGGAACATGATGATTTAATTATTCATTTATTATATATATATATATATATATATATATATATATGTGTGTGTGTGTGTGTGTGTGTGTGTGAAAGTTCATTGAAGGCCTCACCAACTTCTTTAAAATTTAGCGTCCTCACTCTTCTGAACCTCAGACTTTTTAAATCACTTCTTCTGATGCAGACTTGTTGACTTCCAAAATTTTGAAGTAGTCTTTTTTCTTAATTTTGAGTTTGTGTATGTATTGTGGGGTTCATTGAGTAAGGCTTAAAAATTAAGCTTGTATGCCTCTTCTAAATTACCAAATCGGAATGCCTGGTTGCCCTCCTTCTTTTTGTCCTGCATTGACTTGTATACTTCTTTAGATTTTTGATGATCTGGTACCAACTTCAAGACGAATATTTGAGTAGGATCAATTTGATCAAAGGCAATATCATTATCATCCATATCTTAGTCGTTGTCATAGCATGTTCGTTTCCTAACATCTATAAATATATTAATTAATGAAAAGTATTTACTTTAAAAATACGTTACTTAGATTATTTGGAGTGGTCAAATTAACTATATTATTTAGTTTATCAACAAATTCATTTCTTTTCTTTATATTTATAACTTTTCTACATTATTTTTACATATCTATTTCCGTAATGTTCTCTTAAAAACAATTCAAGAACCGGAAATATTTTTGTATACTACAACCATATCAATCACAACTGTGATACAATACATATACAACATAGATGCAAATACACTCTGTTGTTCAGGTACGAACGGTTTTATTAACTTCTGACTTCGGTTCTTCGACACGAAGAGAGAGACACAATTCTAACAATGCTAACCATCCCCAACGCGCGGCGCATCTTGTGATGTTTAAGATCTCTGTCGGTAGAGATCCGAAAAAACTTAACTACATCTTCAACGGCTCAATCTCAACTCCCAACTGACTCTTTTTCAAAATCCTCAAATTCTCAGGACCATCACTTCCGGGCATGACGTCATCCACACTCCTGCCCATTTCCTGTCTGGGTGTTTATTATGACTATGGTGATTATTATATCCTTTGAGCGCGAGCGTAAACTGCATCAATTGACTATGCACCTGAACTCTTAACCCGAATAGTTCAAAGCCCAACCAAACTGAATGATAAAATATAATTAACGAAAAATGATTAATATAAAATAATCATCCCTATATAACAATAAGTTCATCTAAAGATTTGTTTATATGCGGAAGCAACATGAATTTTGGGAAAGAATCTTACACAGTGAGTCGAATAAATGCTGAGACATTTTTCTACGTAGTTAAAGACTGTTTAAATTGTGAAATAATGGCATTTCAACCTTCATGGGTTATTTAATGCCAAACCAATCCGTGTAGAACTGTAGTGATATCTTGCCCAGTCTGCTGGGACTGTAGAATACACCGACTGCACCTATGCAGAGGGGTAAGACCCTCTACAACGTGTGTCCTGGTATTACACTAAACAATCTGATGATGAGGCTCCAGTAATGTTGGAGCTTTGGGGAATGTGGAGTACCCCTTTATTGCCATCGCTCCTAGGTCCTTTCTGGTCCGGAGTGGTAGCACCTGATAGGGTCCTATCTATGGGTCAAATAGAACTAAACTGCGTACTTATGCTAAACTAAATTGTTTGAAACTGAACTGTTTTTGTATGCTAAACTGAATTGTTTGAAATAGAACTGTTTTTGAAATTGAAACTATACTACACTAAACTGAATGGTTCAAAATAGAACTGTTTATATATTTAACTGCGTGTAAACAAAACTATACAAATACTAAACTGGATTGTTTGAATAAGAACTATTTGGCTAAACTGAATAGCTTGACTATTAAACTGAGTACTTATGCTAAAGTGAATTGTTTGAAATAGAACTGTTTATTTGTATTAAAATGGATTTGGCATTAAATAACCTACAATGGTTTATATGCCATAAAACCCAAACAAACAAACTGTAGTGATATCATTTAATTCATAGCTGAAAAGGGGAATTAGGTAGTTCATACTTTTCCCAAAAGAATTAGTCTGAAAGTTAACGTAATAGCGCGACCGGTGTTTGAACTTGCTTACTACGATGACACAGTCCAACACCTTAGCCATTTCGCCACAGAGACCCCCTCATCCCCTTTCCATCTTCACCTGTCGTTCACTTTATTTTATATCGATAAAAGCAAACATTGACTTGAAAACAGTCCAATTCATGAAAATTTATTTTTCTTTTCTTTTTTAAAGGTTTATTTTTTAACAGCATATCAACTCCTTGTGGGTTATTTGATTCTAAAATGTACAATAGAATGTAAGAAATCATAGTATAAAATCAAACGTTAAGCTACTATATATATATATATAGAGAGAGAGAGAGAGAGAGAGAGAGAGAGTGTGTGTGTGTGTGTGTGTGTTCGCCAATGGCCCGGGAGACCTGGTTCAATCCCAAGTCGAGTCATACCAAAGACTCAAAAAATGGTACTTGATACCTCCTTGCTTAACACTCAGCATTATAAAGTAGGGATCAAGAGTAAAGGGGAGCAATCCTGGGAAAGGAGCAGTGCCCTCCCTTACACTTTGGTGTAGTAGCTATTGAAAAGGGAGCCTTCGGGTCACCCTCGACTAAGGTCACCAACTTTACTTCCTATATATATATATATATATATATATATATATTATTGCCCTCTTCTCTTAAAAACGTTTCAGCCCAGTCAGCTGGGTTAGTAGAATATGTCGACTGCACCGCTGTAGAAGGTTAACGTCCCTCCCAACAGCGAGTATCCTAGATATGACATTAAACCATCTGATCGTAAGGCTCCAATCCTGAAGCTTTAGAAAATGTTAAATACCCCATCATTGACATGACTTTTCAGGTCCACTCAGAGCCAAAGAGGTAGTACCTGTCAGGACCCCATTAATGGATCAACTAGAGCTGTTTAATCATTTACTATGGAGATCCCCGTGGCTTAGTGGCTGAAGTGTTGGACTGCAAGATTGTAGTATTCGATTTCGAACTCCAGTTGCGCTATTAGGATATCTTTCCGACTAATACCCTTGAGAAAGGTACCAATCTCCTTATCCCTACCCCCGCCAGTTCTGTGCTAAATATTATCACTACTGTTCTTCTATTAGGAGGAGTTTGGCATAGAATAGCCTACGCAGGTTGATGTGTCATTAAAAACAAAGAACCTTAATCATTAACAATTTATTTTTTTAGTGTTCCATTGCATTTTTATTTATTTATTTACTTTGTTTAATGGCATATCAACTCTTTTTAGGTTATTTAATGCCAAAGCCATTCCCCTAGAAGAACAGTAGTTGTACTATTTAACCCAAAGCTGGGAGGATAAGGGGGTTCATACCTTTCCCAAGGGTATTTGACCGAAAGTGAACGCAATAGCGCGACTGGAGTACGAACTCGCTTACTACGATTCCGCAGTCCATCGCTTTAACCATTACACCACGAGGACACCCCCCTTTTTTATTTATTGTTAATCATTTATTTACACACAGTTATATGATATCAAATATTTCTATTATTATAGATAGTAATTATTTATACACAATTATATACTTAAGAGAAATTATTTTTCTTTATATTTGTTTAATGGCATATCAACCTTCTTGGGTTATTTAATGCCAAATCCATCCTTCTAGAAGAACTATAGTGGTACTATTTAACACATAGCTGGGAGGATAAGAGTGAGTCATACATCAAGGGTATTAGTCCGAAAGTGAACGTAATAGCGCGACTGGAGATCGAACTCGCTGACCACGATTCCGCAGTCTTGCGATTTAACCATTAGGCCAGCCCTCTATTTCTATTTAATAATAATAATTATCTGCACACAGTTATATAGTTTCAAGTAACAAATAATAATAATCCCGAGTAAATGATTACAGCTTTAAGTAACTATTCCTTATACAAACAATTTGTATTAATGGTATCAAGTATTCCTATCCAATACTAATAATTTTCAAAAATATCTGTTTGATTCATAGATAGGACCCTAACAGTTACAAGCAGTCTGGGTCTAAATGGATATGTAAGTAATGGTAATTGAAACTGAGTAAAGTTGTCTCCCTTTAGTCGAGGGCGACCTGAAGGCTCCCTTTTCAATAGCTACTACACCGAGGTGTAGGGGAGGACGCTACTCCTTTCCCTGGATTGCTCCACTTTACCCTTGATACGTACGTTATATTGCTGAGTGCTAAGCAAGGAGGTATCAAGTACTATTTTTAAAGTCTTTGATATGGCGCGACCTGGGATTGAACCCAGGTCTCCCGGACCATTGAGGTACTGATTCCCAAAACTCAAGAACTGGAGCCTCACTAGAAGATACAGTATAGTGTCATATCCAGGACACCTCTCCCACTTTTTTTGGTGAGAATGTAATCGGCATTATCTTGTATATTGACCTACGACCCGGCCGGGCTGTCAAAATGGGAAATGCACCTGTGTAAATAACAGGTGCATCCGGTCGAGGAATAATCAGGATATTATAGCCTTGACCGTGGACAGGTTGAATGAGAGCAAAATTACGACGCCCACAAAAAGAGGGTGGGCGTTGAATTATTATATGACTCGATGAACACAGGAAGTCAGTTAGTTTGGAGACCAGACCAGTTGGAGACAAGATGCGGTAGAGAAAAACCAGCACCCAGAGAGGCTGGGCCCCAGACCCCCAGTTGAGCAGCCCAGGAGAACGGGAATGAAACTCTGATGGCCATAAGAGTGGGGGTCAATATGTTGCAGTTCTTTTCGGTCTCCAACTCCCTCTCACACACAACCCTTTCAAATAAAGTGAGAGGTATATTTTTCTAAGAACTGTGTCGCTCGTCTATTATTGTGTCGTCGTTATGATTCTACATGCATATGAGTATACAACAATAATATAGCCCACTGACAAGGCTATTTCATTTTTTAAAAAAGTTATAACGGGTTTTTTCAGAGAAGCATTTTTTATGTGAGATCTACTTTAAAAAACTTGTTTACATTCTTGTTTTAGCGCGGATTTTTCATCTTAAAGTTGGTGTGATTTCTTTGTTTAATGGCTTATCAACCCTTGTGAGGGATTCAAAGCCAAAGTCATCCCTTTTAGAAGAAGAGCAAAAATACTATTTAACCTTTAGCAGACGGGGATGAGGGGTATTCATACCTTTCCAAAGATTATTCGTCCGAAACTGAACGTAATACCGCGACTAGAGTTCGAACTAGCTTACTTCGAAGCTGCTGTCCAGCACTTTATCTACTACGCCAAGAGACCCTTCCCACCGCCCGACAAGCCGTTTGTAAGACCGGTAAGGACTGCTAGTTATTCTCTCATATATGAGTATATAGCATCAAATTAGGAGAATTTGGACCAAAGATACAATACAAGAAATTAAAAAAAACAATGTTACCATGACAACAGAATTTCTCATTATTCATTCGTGTGACCAGGTAGCTAATGTCTTGCAAAAAAGCTTCGTATACGTCGGGCGTTTAAAAAAATCGATTGCAAATATCTATTAATGCCACGTGTTGCTATAATAACGATATTTCTGATTACTCTGTAGTTAGAACTGGTATATATATATATATATATATATATATATATATATAGAGAGAGAGAGAGAGAGAGAGGTGGGGAGGTAGAGATAATGGTCCGGAAGACTTGGGATTGAACCCAGGTAACGTCATACCAAAGACTTTAAAAATGGTACTTGATACGTCCTTGCTTAACACTCAGCAATATAAGGTACGTATCAAGGGTAAAGAGGAAGAACACAGGAAAAGGAAGAGCGCCCTCCCCTACACCTTAGTGTAGTAGCTATTCAAAAGGGAACTTTCTGGTCGCCCTCCACGAAGGTCGCCAACTTACTTTATATATATATATATTAGCCGTTCCCAATATTTCTTCTTATTTATATATATACATATGTGTGTGTGTGTGTGTGTGTGTGTGCATATGTATATGTATATATATGTATGTATATACATATATATATGCAAGCATACACAAACACACATATATACATTCATTTTTATGTTTAATAACTTTTAGCGTTAAATCTTAATGATAATTATATACATATGTATGCATATACGTGTTTATATATATATATATATATATATATATATGTGTGTGTGTGTGTGTGTGTGTGTGTGTGTGTGTACATATTTTCATATATATATGTGTGTTAATGATAATTATATACATATGTATGCATATACGTGTTTATATATATATATATATATATATATATATATATATATATATATATATGTGTACATATTTTCTTATATATATATATATATATATATATATATATATATATATATATATATATATGAATGCATTTATATATATACATATATGCATACATATATATGTGTATATATCGAAGTAAATATGAAAATACACCCGGTAGTATGAAGAAAGAAAAAACAAAAATAATCCAAATTTAATGAATTTATTATGAAAGTGAACGTTAAACGTTTCGGTTTTAATAACCTACTTCAGGACTTCAAAATCATGTTTTAACAAACATCCATCGCTGTTTAAACAACACTTTTCATGATTTTAAGGCCCGAAGAAAGTTATTAAAACTGAAACGTTTAGCGTTGACTTTCATAGTAAATTCATCAAATTTAGACAATTTTGTATTTTTAATTTTCTTCATTTATATATATATGAATATGCATAGTAAGTTAAGTAAGTTAGTCGACCGTTGAAGAGGGTGACTCGAAGGCTCCCTTTTCAATAGCTACTACACCGAGGTGTAGGGGAGGTCGTTACTTCTTTACCTGGATTGCTCTACTTACACTTGATTCGTACCTTATAATGCTATGTGTTAAGCAACGAATTATCAAGTACAATTTTTTGAGATTGGACCTGGGGTTGAACCCCGGTCTCCCGGACCATAGGCGATGAAAACTCACTAGTTTCAAGTTTTTCGATAATTGATAACGGAAAACTCTGAGTCGTGAGTTTTTTTCCGCCTATTATATATATATATATATATATATATATATATATATATATGTGTGTGTGTGTGTGTGTGTGTGTGTGTGTGTGTGTTAAACACCCAAAAATGGGATCTTAAAGTGATGCACAGAATATAATTCCAATTTACTTTCCATTTTTGATTCTTGGATTGATATTATTCTTTATAGAATTTTCTTTTCAACACCCACTTCATTTCTTCAGGACGATTTGTTTTCAAGTCGTTAGCCAGCGAGAATGAAGCTTACATAAGAATTAAAGGACGAGTATTTTAATGAGACTGTTTTTTTTTAATTACAAATTTCTGAACTCTGAAAAAAAAAGAAAGCCTGGGATGTGACTTCTTTGATGTTTAAAAAAAATAATAATGATAAATAAAAATTTAAAAAAGTAAAAAAGAAAACAATACAATTCCTTTTTGCAATTACATTCCAAGCTAAATCTGACACAAGGCTAGAAGCATGGGACACTCAGTGAAACTCAAATTCACTAGCAATGAACAGTTGACCAAGCTTACACAACACGAGGAGCCAATTTCTTCTTTTTTTAAAATTTTTTTAGTATAAGTACAAAATTCAAAGAATTAAGTTTTGTATTAAAAAGAAGCTTATATAAGTTAAAGATTGTTTTCTTTTTATCAAACTAAAATTTAGAATACGAAGGATTTCAAACTTTAATTAATTTTTAGTGTTTGTTTTTTTACAAGCGACGAAATTTCTTCCCTGATTCTCTGCCGAGAAGTTAGGGAATCACGTTCATTGTGCGTTTATTCTTACTTTTTTGTACAGCTGTTTCTCAAAAGGTGAGGTTTATTTAGTTTAGTGGCATATCAACACTTGATGGCTATTTATGTCAAAATCGTTTATATATATATATATATATATATATATATATATATATATATATATATATATATATATATATATTGGCCTAATGAGTACAGTGTTCGCCGATGGTTCGAGAGACCGGGGTTCAAGCCCCAGGCGAACCTTACAAAAGACTCAAAAAATGGTATTTGATACTGCCTTGCTTAACACTCAGCATTATAAGGTGGGGATCAAGGGTAAAGTGGTGTAATCCAGGGAAAGGAGTAGCACCCTTCCCTACACCTCGGTGTAGTAGCTATTGAAAAGAGAGCCTTCGAGTCACCCTCGACTTAGGTCGCCAACTTTACTTACTTTATATATATATATATATATATATATATATATATATATATATATATATATATATAATTTTTAAGTGAATAATTTGTAGGTAACTTTATTTTTGAACGACTAAGAGCTCATTTGTTTGCACTTAGTTGGATAGTTTTAAGTATTGCAATTTATTATTTGCACACAGTTAAATGGTTTAGACTATTGCTATTTCACATAAATAATTTCATTCAATATTAAGAATAACCTCTGGTAAAAGACCGAACAGTTCTATTTGATCCATAGATGGGACCCTTAATGGTACCACCCCTTCGGGTCAGAGTGGATCTGAGAGTAATGGTAATAAAGGGGCATTCCACAACCCCCCACACTCGAAGACTGGAGCTTCACCATCGTATGCAGATCAATATCATTCCTAGGACATGTTTCAACGGCGTTTTTCGTACAGAATAATATTACACCAAGTATTCCTATTTAATACAAATAATTTGCACACATTTGTATGTTTTCAAGTATTCCAGTGTAATACTAATAATCAAATGGTTTCAAGTAATCATTTCTATTTAATAGGAGATATTTAGTTGCACACAGTTATATGGTTGCAAGGGAATAATAAGTAAAAGTAAGTAAAGTTGGCGACCGTAGTCGAGGGCGACCAGCAGGCTCCCTTTTCAATAGCTACTACACCGAGGTGTAGGGGAGGACGCTACTCCTTTCCCCGGATTGCTCTACTTTACCCATGATACGTACCTTATATTGCTGAGTGTTAAGCAAGGAGGTATCAAGTACCATTTTAAAAATCTTTGGTATGACGTGACCTGGGATTGAACCCAGGTCTCCTGGACCATTGGCGAACACTACCCACTAGGCCAATGGGAACCCTTAATAACAATCATAACTTTCAGTAAATATTCTCGATATTTTATAATTTACAGTAACAGGATATTAAGTATTTCCATCAAATGAAAATATTTTTTATACAGATCAATTTGACTCATTGATAGGACCCTAACAGGTACTTGCACTCCGCGTGAGAGTGGATCTGGGAGTGATGGCAATGATGGAGTACTCTACGCTACTGAGATCTCCCGAACTGGAAACTCATCATCAAATGCAGTTCAGTGTTATGGCCAGGACACCCCCCCCTTTTCTTAAAGGGGGTAGTCATGCTCCTTTGAAAGAGATACAGTCAGTATGTTCTTAGCTCCGCCGACAGGGCGGTCGTCGTCGAGATCTCCATGGCAACAGTATTCCAAGAAAGAGAGAAAGAAAGAAAAGAAAGAAAATATGATGAAATTAAATCAAATTCTGTGGAAAAAAAAAATGGAATGAAAAGCGCAGCAAAAGGGAGTGGAAGAGGATCTGAAAACGCCCCCACGTAGAAGAGGGGTGCGTAAAATAGTTAACCAACTGAAATTATGCTAACATACAATATAAATCTAACAAAAATAAAAGTGGGAACTCTCAAGTAACTCCGGATCCTTAAATTTTGAATTAAGGTCCTGATTCCTTTAAGTGAGGGTCGCCGGCTAAGTATCTTTCCTGTAGAACCAGAAATATTTGTTGACAGAAAACTAAAAAAAATGGAGAAAATATAAAGTAAGCGCCCAACTCGCTGATAGGTAAAGAGATTGAGGAGAATACGTGTGCGCTACCTTTTGTATGACTTTTTTTTATGTACACAAATAATCCTAGAAGGGGAAGGGAGAAAAAAAGAAGGGAACCTCTCAGATAGCTGAGAAGAAGAAAAGGTAGGATAGTAAAGTTGTGGGAAACCAGCATATACCTTAATTTTTTTTCATGGAAATAGAAAGAGAGGGAAAATTAGTTACTCACAATAATGACGAATAGTGTTCTTGTAACTACTACTACTACTACTACTACTACCACTAAGAGCTTCAAGAAAAAGAAGTAGTTATACTACCAACTTTAATTGATAGTAACAGTCGTAGTAATAGTAGTGGTATAAATGCCGCTATTCGTAGTAACAACATCGTAGATAAACATGACGGCTTTATTTTTTAAAAGGAAACTTTTGTTTTGACGAAAGAAGCCGGACAACGATTTTTATAAAAAGAAACTATAAAAAACAGATACGAGTAATTTCCTATTACAATTCATTCGATCTGTTCTTCGTTAATTTGTACGTTTTTAATCAATGGATTGACTGATTATTGGCTGACTGATATTTTCTTTTCTTTTTTATCATTCGGATTACGTTTGTCATCATTATTACGGTGTTTTTTCATAGTTCTGTTTTTTATTTGTTTATAAAAAAAAACAAAAACTAAAAAACAAAAACGGAATGGTCCATTTACCAAACATTCATGTAAGTACTGATGAAAACGATTATTACTTTTCTTTTCAGTGTTGCGTTATTTAATTAATAATTAACTAAGGTTCATATTTCAACTAATTAGTTAGTTAGTTACTTTTTTCTTTTCTAATTATAGTAAATAGACACTAACTCATTGTTAGTTAAAAAAGACTTAACACTCGACTTTTTGTTGTTTTTTCTAGATTATTGCACCAAATTTTCTAAAAAAAATATTTTTCTATATGAAACAGGTCACTTTTCAAAACATTTCAATGATACCATATTTGATATAATTAACAAATAATACCCCCCCCAAAAAAAAAACAGGAACAGTTCCTCCTATAAAAAAGGAAAAAAAGAAAAGAAAAAAAGATGATAAAAGAAACCAGCTTAAGTCCAAAAAACTACGTCTTTGTTTTTACCTAAAGTTGGAAAATACATTCTAACTTTTTAACATCTACGAGACACCATACTGAAAAATAACCCCTTTTTATGATAAGTGTATTGTGACATTCTTTAAGGTTCATTTTACTTTATTTTGTATCCCACCCAATCAAAGTAAAATTAAGAGCAGTAATCCAAATGTATATATTTTTGCTTAACTTAAATAGAACGACATTTTCACTTTGGTTTTGTCTTGGAGTTTCGTGCAACATGTTTAAAAAGTTTAGAACTATTCACTTTTACTTTAGCAATCAGACCCTATATTCCATTTTAACAAATAGACGCGAGCACACACACACACACATACACCCGGTGTGACCGTGAGGTGCTTCCCGCACCACTTTTCTTTCTCTTTTCTGTTCCCTTTGATACACTTGTTAGCAATAACTAATATGATGTGATTTTTAATTATACACGTGCATTTACATTGCATCAAGATTTGGTCCTTTTTATTGTTAACAATAAACAAAGTTCATCAGCAGTGTTGACAACATACCTGACAGCATTAGCGAAGTAGTCACAGTTCACCCATTGAACCATTACTGTTCATTTGCCATTTGTTTTTAGTTTCAAAACGAAAGAAAAAATATTTGTATCAGTAGACGTGTTTTAAAGACAAGCTTATGTTCTTTTTCATTTAATGTAAAATTGGTTAAAAAAACTATTAACTTACGTAATTGTAGCAGCTTGGTAATCGGGTATCTTCCAAAAAATTAATATACCCAGAATTTACCGGCAATAGAGAAACATACCCATCATTCATTAACCCTATCTTTTCTAGTCTGACGTTTTATTTGATGCCGAGAAAAGTTCCATTTGGTAGTTACTCGTTTGTTTGCTTATCGCAGTCTTTTTTTTTTTAAATTTTTTTTTAGTAACTTGATATTCTAAAAAGAACTTTATTAATCCGATCACAATTTAAAAAATAAACACAACTAATATAATGAATGACTTGCGAACGATAACGTTTAAATTACCAGTTATTCTCCTAAGGAATTACCAATTTATTATCAAATTCTTCCTGACTGTAACAATGATTTAGATTAGAGTTAAGTAAATAAATAAGTTATTAATTTGTAAATATATTTTTTAAGTTTCAGTCGATAAAAATTTTGAATACGTTTGTTACCAACTAGTGTCTTAATTTTCTATTACGAAGACTGGCTAAAGGCTTTTATCACTGTCGATATTTCTGTGCATAGAAACAAAATGTGAATTAGCTCCCTTGAAAGCGTTTCTTAAACTTAAAAAGAAAAAGTAAATTGCGTTGGAAATATTGTAACATTTCTAAGTTTCAATAAGAAATTAAAGTATGTGCGAAGTTTGTATATTCATTCTATTTGTTATTTCAAAGAAACTTTGTTCACATCTTACGATAAAAAATTTTGCAACATTTAACATCATTGTTATTTTTAAGACGTAAAAAACAGCTCAGACCCAAGAATATGGATTGCTTTTTTTTCTATATTTACTAAACTTCGCTTCGTCGAGCACATGCCTAAAAAAAAAAAAATAACCTTGGTTTAAATTTGGCACAAGGTCGCAAATCCTAGTGAGGATTGAACTCGATACCCAGTAATTATTGATCAAAGATTAGTTTGCTAAATGTTACACCTCAATAAGAAGCCTCTAAAAACGAAGTATAACTGAGATTTTTACACCAAGTCGTGAGTGTTTGGCACTGAGAGACGATTGAACGCATTACTAAATGACTACAACTCACAGTATTAGTCATTTATGAAACTTCGATTTACACAAGACCTATGCAAGGCACTTAGTGAGAATCGAGGTCTGTAACAATGATCTGGACAATGGTCCAGATTGCTAAGCCTTACATCACACGAAACATTCCACAAATGATAATTTGATAAATGAATAAATAAAACTAAGCACTGCACAAGGATCGAACGCAATACTCTGCCATTGGTCTGTGAGACTAGCTTTGCTAACAACGATCAGTACAGTTTATTTTATTTCACACGACTCTCATCTATTACAGAGGATAATCTCTCTTGCGTCATGGCTAAAGAACTGAGTCGTAGCCCAGAAGTAAGCGAGTTCAAGTTCGATCTCTCGTTGTACTATCACGTTCACTTTCAGACTAATACTCTTAGGAAAGTTGTGAACCCTCTTATCCCTCCAACTATGGGTTAAATAGTAATTTACAAAGCTCTTTGCTTCGATGTGGCTCAAGGCCGAATGAATGGGGCGCCCAATGTGGAAATTTACTAAGCTTTTTTTTGCTTAGATGTGGCACAAGGCCATATGAAAGGGGCACCCAATGAGACTCGAACTCACTCGTGTAGGTTTGCTAGTCTAACTTGCTAACCGTTACACCACCAGAGGTGCCCTAACTATGGGTTAAATAGTGTTCTTCTACAAGGGTGGATCTGGCATTAGATAATCCACGGAGCTTAATATGCCATTAAACATAGATACCTAACCAAACCAATCTGTTAAAGTTAAAATTATTATTCTCTAAACTTTGCTGAGTCCGGCACATAGACCTGTTAAAAATTGGGCGCATAGATATTTTTGGACAAATTATCTCTCTCTTTCAACAGTATATAGTTTCACAAAAACTATGTACTGCTGGAAGAGAGAGATAAGTTATTTACTAAGCTTAGTCTAGTTGTGACACAAGGCTGGAAATATGGGGCACTTAGTGCGAATTAAATTCGCCTGCTAATCTAGTTTGCTAACTATTACACCACGTGAGATGCAGAGAGAGCCTTGTTTGCCTGAGTAGGGAGTAATTCTTTTGTAAAATAAATAGACGTCTTTTTGATTTGAAAACATTTCAAATGTTAAATTTGCCGCTTAAACTTAATCTTTGTTGCAAGGGAGCACCCAGTCAGATTCAAACTCACTAGTAGTTGTTATTTATGTTTTTAGTTAGAAGTACTCGGTGAGAATCAAATTTATTATACAGTAGTTGCCATTAATCTGGCTTTTGGCCTTGTGCCAAAACTAAAAAATACTCAGTGAGAATCAAACTCATTATGCAGTAGTTATCATTAATGTATTTACCGAACCCCACCAGTACGAGCATGATTCGACTTAAGGTAATTTTTTAAAGTGGAGTTTAACAGGTTTGAATTCAGAGTTTTCCTTCTAGATCGGTTGCCATACTAAGATTAAAGAGTCAGTCTGCCCTACTATTTATCCATAACTAGAAGGAGAATACTTGGGTTCATAACTTTCCTCAGGGAATTAGCGCTATGTGAAATGCAGACAGCCTCATTCAGGTTTTGAACACGGGTCGCATTGTCCATTTTCTATGACGATAACCATTACACCACGAGCATAATTGTTATCTTAGTTTTGGCCCTGTTCCAAAACTAAGAATCACCCAGTGAGCACCGAACTCATTATACTGTAATTGTCATTTAACTTTGTTTTAACACGACATCAGAAGTACAGGTCACCTTGCTAAATTTTAAGTCACTGTTTATCAATACACTACTAGTTTCGCTCGTAAATCGTCACACCACATTTTGTTTTATACACAAAGAATAAAAATGTCTTAACAATCCTGAAATATAATTTATCAACTTTTTCTCCGGTAATTCTTTAATAAAATTCATGACCAACTTGGAATTTTATATAATTTTTTTCTTCAGAAATCACTCGAGTCAAAGCGATTTTCGCTTACTGTATATTCATGTTTAAACACAGTTTATTATCTATAACAAGAGTTATTAGTTCGAGCTTGTTCTTTCTGTGTTTGTTTCCATGCAGTGAGTAATAGGAACATTTTAAAGTTTGTACTGGCCAATGGTAATTAAATTATGTTATATAGAATAAGAATTGACACTTTTACATTATTCAAGCAAACCAGTCTCGAAGATCGTCAAAACAAGTCTATTTCTTTTCATTGTATTGTGCTTTACACTTGATCTTGTACCTGACAAGCAGGTTTTAAGTTTGATGAAAATTGTTAATAGTTCAACTATATAATTCGCTTCGTGTGTGCGCTTGTTATTGACTCCTAGGTTAATGGGTCGATATGGATGAATTTTGTCACGTGAACTCCTTTCACCACAAGGAGTGTTTAAATGGTATCTGTCGGAGAAACCTCAGCCTGCACCCAGAGATGTCCAGAACATTTTTGATTAAGATTGATCGGGAAGGTCTAATTCGTCCTACAAGCAAATAAAATTGCCCACGTCGCGGAAGTGGGACCTCGGATTTTATGGAAAAAAAGGAATCCAGTTATACGTTCTTCCGACAGACTTGTCAATCTACTGATCTTGATGACACTTGACCAGTGAACTCCTTTGACCTCAAGGAGTGTTCTAAAAGTATCAAAAGGAACAGGGACGGAGAGGGAGAGACGCAGTTGAGCCATTACTTTCTGCACTTGGAGATGCCCGGGATATTTTAACTTGAAATTGATTAGGAAGGTTTAATTCGACTAGAAAACTACTAAAATTGCCAACTGCGAAAGACCCCCAACTCAGGAGTTGCGAGCTGATATTTTTGAGGAAAAAATTAATATTATCGGGATCGTTCGAAGGGAAAGTAAATCGAATATATGTACATTTTTTAAATTTTATTAAGAAAAATACCTGGTATGATAACTGGTGGTATTTAAATAAGTCCTGACTTACAAATGTATTTTTAAATAAGTGTATTCATAGGATATTTCTTTGAAAAAAAATCTTCGCATAGATATTTTATTGGCCAGAAGGCACTTTCTAAACTTCAAACTTAAACAGATTTCTATGTCTCACTTGTGAAGACAAGTTTATTTATCCGTACCTTATTTATCCGTGTCATTGATACTCCACGAGGCACGTATGCCAGGTGGTCCAGCCGAGGCCGGCTACCCTCGGAGCAAGCTTCGGTGCCAGGTAATCAATTGTGAAGACAAATTTTAACTTTTGAGTTAATCCTAAAGTTATTTAGCGCTCTGTTGGTTGGACTTAGAAAACGCTGACTGTATACCCTCCATGACCTCCTCCAAAAAATGATGTCCATGGTATGACACTAAACTGCGTCTGATGGTAAGGCTCCAGTTCTGGAGATTCAGGGAATATAAAATGCCTCTCCATTACCATTACTCCAAAGTTCACTGATCCGAAATAGTAGTACCTATCTACGGGTCAAATAGATCTGCTTAAAGATTATTTGTATTCAATCGAAATACTTGATACTATTTAACTGTAAATTATTTGTATTAAGAACAGTTACTATGATTGTTTACGAAGGGTTATTAGGGGGAGTGCTTGTAGTGTAGTGGCTAAAGTTCTTGAGTGTAGCACTAAGGTAAGTGAGTTCAAACTCCAGTTGTGCTATTACATTCACTTTTGGACTAATAACCTTAGGAAGGCTCAGTCCCCTGGTCCCATCAGCTATAGGTTTAATAGAACCGCTACTATTCTTCTACAAGAATGACTTTGGCATTAAATAACCCATGAAGATTGATATGCCATTAAATAAAGAAACCGACGAAACCACCGAATCGATTTGTTTAAAAATGATTAATATTCGATGGAAATATTTGATACCTTATAACTTTAGATTATTTGTATTAAGAATATTTACTTGAAGTTAAAATTGTTTAATAAGAATCGTCATTAGTTACTTGAAACCAGAAAACTATATGCAAACAAATAACTGATATTAGATAGAAATAGTTATTTGAAATCATATAATTATCATATTTACCAACCCCTCCGCTCAGGCAGGATATGACACAAGGTCAATTTTTTAAGCGGAGTTTAACAAGTTTGAATTCAGTTTTCCTTCTCCTAGACTAGTTGCCTCACCAAGGCTGAAGAACGTAGTCTGCCCTACTATTTACCCATAGCTGGAGGGAGAATAATTGGATTCATACCTTTCCCAAGGGTATTAGTGCTATGTGAAATACAATCAGTCTCGTCCAGGATTTGAACTCGTGTCGCCGTGTCCATTTCCTGTAACGATAACTATGACACCACGGGCACCTCCATTGCCATTAAATCATATAATTATTGGTATGAGGTAGGAATACTTGATATTTCATTAAAGTAAACAAAATCTCTTGGGAAGCAACTAAACAAAAAACGTAAATTCAAACGTACAATGAATGAAATACCCTACTCTTCTCGGCAGAAAATAATCCAAAACGGGTTAACGTTTCTTAAAATCAATCTCTCAGTCAACTAATTGGTATTTACAAAGGTTTACTTAGCTGTAGCAGATGAGCGGATAAATGGGGAACCCAGTGAGACTCGAATTCACTAGTAATAGTTTGTTTGTCTAGCTTGCTAACCATGACACTGTGTGAAGCACACACTTTGACTTAATCCAAAACCAGCTGGAATTATTCCTGGGGAAAAAATTTAATCTCTTCTTTATTAATTAGTATGTCCTAGAATGTATTCACAATTTAAGATTCACGCTCTGTATGGGAGTTTTATTATATAAACCTGAAAAGGAATATATAACAATACCCCATGCAGCGAGCACTCCCATATATTTATATGAAATACCTCGTATATTCTATACACGAATAATCCACTTACATTGTTTTCGAACGCCGACTGGAGATATATATATATATATATATATATATATATATATATATATATATATATATATATATATATGTGTGTGTGTGTGTGTTGTTTATTGTAAAATACGTAGATCCATCTCATTTATTGACATTTGCAGGATATGAATTGAAATTGATTTGGGCGGGAAATCTTTGAAATTCGGTTAAAGAGCCCATTTACTTCCTTTGCTTATTTCATATATATATATATATATATATATATATATATATATATATATATATAGTTTGTTTATAAAACACTACACCTGTTTCCATTCTCATTAGTTATACACACATGACCATTGTGTAGAAAGTATCTGTTTGAGTATTGTCTCTTGAAGCAAGTTTTGTATAGATATTAACTAAGTTTAGCTTTGATGTGGTACAAGATCAGAACTATTAAGCGCCCTGGGAGATTCAAACTCGGGAACAGTGGTCTACTTACAAAGCATTGCACTACTCGAAGTACCCTTGTAAGTTATGTATAAGTGCTTTTCACCATATACTTGACGGTTCGTGAACCTGCTGGACTTGCGTTACATCAGCAATCCATAATGCTACTGATGTTTCTATTTAAGAAGAATCACCCATTAATAAATATGCCTCTTATATATGTGTGATAAAAAGTTAATTCTCTTTTAAGCCAAACATACCAGGATTTTATTATTTTAAGTAGAATATTATATAATCAAAACTGATATTATTAGCTATTGCAAACTACACAGATGATCTAGTGCTTCTCACAAATTCGCCAAACTAAGCAGAATCCTCTCTGCGTAGTTTAGAGCAAGCAGCAGGAGGTATTGGCTTCTACATGAACACAAATAAAACAGAGTACATGTGTTTTAAACAAAAAGATGCCATCTCCACTCTAAGTGGCAACACTCTAAAATTAGGAGACCAGTTCACCTACCTCGGCAGAAACATCTCATCTACTGAAAGTAATATCAATATACGTCTTGCGAAGGGAAGGAATGCTATCAACTAGTTATCGATCATATGGAAGACTGATCTATCTGATGAAATAAAACGGAATTTCTTCCAAGCTGTAGCTGTGTCCATACCACTGTACGGATGCACCTCACGGATGCTAACAAAACGCATAGTGAAAAGCTAGATGGTAACCACACAAGAATGCAGTGCGCCGTCTTTGAACAAATCTTGAAAGCAACACCTTACAAAACAGCAGCTATACGGCAACCTACCTCCCATCTCAGAATCCGTTTAGATGAGACTAACTAGGTATGGCGGTACTGCTGAGGAAGCAAGCACGAACTCTTCAGCGATGTTCTCTTATGGACTCCAACACATGGACAAACTAGTGTTGGCCGACCAGCTTACATACATCAGCTCTGATCGGACACTGGATACAGACTAGAAGACCAGCTAGGAGCGATGGATGGTAGGGTTGGATAGCGAGAAAGAGTCAGAGACCTGTGCTGTTAGAGCGACTTGATGATGATGCTTTTTTTTTTTACTAAACTATACAGCATTCGAACTCGGTCACCAAAAATAAAATTTGCGTATAAAAAAAAAAAGAGGTATACTGATTTTTGGACGGTTACAGATTCATATTTTCAGTCAAATAATTTTTTTTCTCTAGAGTTTGATAATAAATAACACCGAATGATATCCGTTTTAATGGTACAATGTTCTACAAAAAAACAATGAAATCCCAGTATCTTTGCTTTATAAGCAAATAAACCTTTGATAAATAATTTTTAAGTGTGTATTTATTGAGTAACTATTTAATAATAGTAGTAATTTTAGTACTTGAAAGTTGGTTGGTTGGTTGGTTGTTTTGTTTTACGGCGTATCAACCCTTTTGGGGTCATACACCGCCGAATTAAGTCATTTTGATAAAAGTTCCGAACATAAGTACATAGCATAAGTACACTGTTTAAATGTCAAAAACAGTTCTATTTCAAACAATTCAGTTTAGCGTAATTACACAGTTTATTTCTACTTGACCCATAGATAGTACCCTATCAGGTGCTAACACTCCGGATCAGAGTAGATCTGGAAGCGATGGCAATGAAAGGGGACAACGCATTCCCTAAAGCTCCTGCGTTACTGGAGCCTCACCAACAGATTGTTTAGTGTCATATCCAGGACACTCGTTGGGAGAGTCTTACCTCTCTGCAGAGATGCAGTCAGTGTATTCTGCAGCCCTAGCCGACTGGGCCATCTATACGGAAAGGAAACGATAAAATTTTAAATAAGATAATTTGTAATATGAGGGACAGTAAAATTTTTCAAGTGAGCTCTCAATTTTTTTTTCCACTTTGTAAAATTTATACCAGGATTTTTTTCATAAAAGCTGAATCAACGAAATCATTTTTCCCTTTTAGGGGAAACTGATACTGTGGTTTCTGGTTTAAAATTTTATTCGTTTAGCAAAATTTTACCAAAATCGAAGGACACGGTTACCTGTAATATCAATCAAGAACTTTTATTTCAATTCATTCGTTTTAAAGTCGAGTCTGCATATCACTGTAAATTTAACCGTTGTAAATCACAATCTGATAATGATTCTGGTCTAAAATAGTGGGGGGTGTCCTCGTGATGTAATGGTTAAAGCGCTGGACGGCGGAATCGTAGTAAGCGAGTTCGAACTCGAGTAGCACTATTACTTTCACTTTCGGACAAATACCCTTGGGGAAGGTATGAACCCTCTCATCATCCCAGCTATGGGTTAAATAGGACCACTACTTTTCTTCTAGAAGGATGGCTGTGGCATTAAATAACCTACAAAGGTTGATATGCCATTAAACAAAGAAACCAAACCAAACCAAAATAGGGTGCCGAGAAAATTGATGTATTGAAATGTGGTCATTGTACACTACTATAAACTTTTTCCTCGGTGAGCCATTCTGGACATGTACTGTAATTCTGATCCTATTAACATTCTTAGAATAGGATGTGTATACCGTTTTTAGTTAGGGCTTGAGAGGTATGACCAGAAAAATTAAATAATCACACCCATTGACAAATAAATAAATTTACTCAATCATAGCGCTTAAATTGATTTTCATAAAATTTATATCGTTTATAAGAATTTCCGCCCCCACCCAAATTTATATTTAGATGGTATATCATATTTACCAAGCCCTCTACCCGAGCAGGATATGACACAGGGTCAATTTTTAAGCGGAGTTTAACAGATTTGAATTCAGAGTTTTCCTTCTCCTACACTAGTTGCCTCACCAAGGCTGAAGAACTCAGTCTGTCCTACTATTTACCCATAGCTGGAGGGAGAATAATTGGATTCATACCTTTCCCAAGGGTATTAGTGCTATCAGTCTTGTCCAGGATTTGAAGTCGTGTCGCCGTGTCCATTTCCTACGACGGTAACCATTACACCACGGGCACCTCCAGATTTAGATTGTATATAAACGGAATTATTGGATTTGAGTAAAAAAAAAAAAAGAAACCAACTGGAACATTTTCAGTGTTAAGTAAATACGCTCGCATTTTGAAACTGAAAAAAAAAAAAAAAACTAATAAGAAGTAATAAAATCTTCGTGTCTTTTTCTTCAAATCTTCGTTTTAATAATTAATTCTATGTAAAAGACTTTAAAGCGTTCTTTGTACCCCCCACCACCAAAAAAGTAGTGCTCTGGATATGACACGAAATTCCATCTGATGGAATAGCACCCGTTCTGGAGATCTAGGGAGTATAGAGAACCCCTTCATTGCCATTATTCTCAGGTCCATTCTGACCCAGACTGGTAGTATATGTTAAGGCCCCATCGATGGGTCAAATAGATCTCTCTAAAATTATTCGTATTCAATAAGATCGCGTACACGAAAAAACAAAAAAAACTCCTAAGAAGCTATTACACCAAAATGTTAATATTAATGTACAATTAACGCGATTCCTTAACTTCTAAGTATGAAATAACAATGGAAGGGTTAACATGCCATTAAAATCAAACAACCTGTCTTTGTGAATTATAGTCATTGTTAGAATGCATTTTTAAAAATAAGGTTTTGTTCGATGGCCGCTAAAAATGTCTCGTTCTTACACTTGATATACTCATGTTTCGAATATTCAAATTGTTCTCTCGCAAAACATAAAAAATAAACGGAATCGGATCTAAAATATTTGATAATAAA
>OY757918.1:83658647-83666147 GCA_963585895.1 Sepioteuthis lessoniana
GAGGTATCGAAAGATAACTTATCATATTCATTCATTGAATGACAATTATTTGTTGGTACCTGACCATTTTATAATCTCTACTGTTGTAAACACCTGGCAGTGAGATTTACACTTGGAAGATACTTGTTAAGCATGGGTGGGATGTGTTTCAAATTAGCCGTAATTGTTTTAGTCAGCTATTCAACTTAGGCATTTGTTTATTTTGGTGTCAACCCATCTCTATCTATCTATATATATATATATGTGTGTGTGTGTGTGTACAATAATGAATCAGTCCAGTTGGTTAGGGGCTGTAGAATACACCGACTGCATCTTTGCTGAGAGCTAAGACCCTCCCTCTGAACGAGTGTCCTAATTATGACATTAAGTAATCTGATGGTGAGGCTACAGTAATGCTGGAGCTTTGGGGAATGCAGAGTACTCTTTCATTGCTATCGCTCTCAGGTCCACTCTAGCCTGGAGTGGTAGCACCTGATAGGGTCATATCTATGGGTCAAATAGAACTGTTCGCCGTTTAAACCCTATGCAAACAAATGATTGATGCTAAACTGAATTGTTTGAAAGAGAACTGTTTGATGATTTAATTGTGTAAACAAATGACTGATGTTTAATTGAATTGTTAGTGATACATAGCAATACTTGGAACCATTTAACTGTGTTCGAAACAATGGGTTAAGGCTCGTTTAAAAACGTTATTAAAATGTGTTTACAAACCATATATATTTAATATATATATTCATAAAGAGGATTTGGCATTAAATAACCTACAATGGTTGATATACCATAAAACCCAACCAGACCAAATCTTATATATTTAATATATACGTATATAAAGGATTTAGCATTAAATAATCTAAAATGGTTGATATACCATGAAACCAAACCAAGTCTTATATATTTAACATATATTCATAAAGAGGATTTGGCATTAAATAACCTACAATGGTTGATATGTCAGAAAACCCAACCAAACCAGATCATATATATTTAATATATATGTATAAGGAGGATTTGGCATTAAATAACCTAAAATGGTTGATATGCCATTAAACCAAACCAATCAAAACAACAATGAATCAGCAAAAAAGCATATCATTGCGATATTATTATTTGAACATAATACGTAAACTATACGAACTTATAGAAGAAATCTATTTGACGTCCAAGTTGTAATTGAAGGATAATTTTGTTGCTCGGCATAAACGCTGAAAGTCAGTTCTAATCATCCAAATTTCCAACAAAAGTACGTGATGCTTTTTTAGATTTCATCACTCCTTCCTAAATTGAAGCATCAATATAATCATGGGTTACTGTTAAAAATTGTGTGTATGTATTTAGTCACTGAATGGGTTTCGAAGAAAGGTTTTGGTACATATGTTATTTGACTTTCTTGTAGAAGGTTTGCACTTCATTGAAAGAATACGTTGATTAAATGATTGATTTAAATGCCATGTTAATCTGTCTTGGGTTATTTTATCCCTTAATATCTGCTTGCAAGTTATTTGTATTAGGATTACTTGAAACCATAAAACTGTATGCAAATTATTTGTATTAGATAGGAATACTTGAAACCATAAAACTGTGTGGAAATTATTTGTATTAGATAGGAGTACTAGAAACCATAAAACTGTATGCAAATTATTTGTATTAGATAGGAATACTTGAAACCATAAAAGACTTATAAGAAACTACACAAAAATGTAATTATAAATACACAAAGTATGCAATTCCTTAACCTATAGGAATAAAATAACCCCAGACGAGTTGACATGCCGTTAACATCAGTTAATCACAACAAATAAAATTAGTTTTATAGGCCTGTGGCCTATGTTTAAAACTCGAGCTTTCAGGTATCTGCAGAGGAAGTAATCTCAATGTTCTGTTTTTTTTCTTTTTTTTTTTTCTCAGGAACTCTTCCCCATGTCAACTTACATCAAAATACTAACCACTGCATTGCAATTACAGTCACCATTTTTTAAATGCTCAAAAACATTCTTCCCACCTGCATACCACACTACCTGTGTCTGTGCGGTGACATTTCTAAATCTCGAAGATCATTCTAGCAGACCCAGTATAATAACCTAAGATAATATAAACTTACTATGTCCGCAATTCCCTAACCTCTAGGCATAAAATAACTTCATTGTCATTCACTCAAAAAGAAAATCCATTATGATGTTAATAATAATCCATAGTAAAAAATTACAGCTTCTAGTAACTATTCTAAATACAAATAATTTACAGTTATATAAAATCAAGTATTCCTTTCAAATACCAATAATTTTCAAACAGATCTCTTTGACCCGTAGATGGGACCCTAACAGGTATTACTGCTCCGAGTCAGAGTGGATCTTGGAGTAATGGCAATAAAAGGGTACTCTCCATTCCCCAGATCTTCAGAATTTGCGCCTTACTATCAGATACTGTTTAGTGTCATATCCAGGACAACCCTTTTTTTGTAGGGTTTAGTGCCATATCCAGGATAACCCTTTTTTTGTAGGGTTTAGTGCCATATCCAGGATAACCCTTTTTTTTGTAGGGTTTAGTGCCATATCCAGGAACAACCCTATTTGACTGTATCCCTTGAAGAGGGATACAGTCAGCATATTCTTAAGTCCCGTTAACGGAGTGGTATTCGAAGAATAGTTTTTCCAGTTTTTAGTGTGTACGCACGAGAATTGTGTGAATTAATTGTTGACATTCTAAAAGCACGGAAAATATTACTGAATGAAATGCTTTTTGTGTTTTAACTTGTTAAATTAGAGTTTTCATTATTTTCAAGTAGCACCGAGTGACATTAAAACTTAAGTGATTTTTAATAATCTAAAAACAGAGAAAAAGATTGAAAGATTTAATTTAAAGAAAGAAAAGAAAAGAAAAGAAGTTTTCTTTTTAAACCTAATAAAAAAAACTTGATATAATGTATAAATGAATGAAGATACCCCCACCCTCCGATGAAGAACAGTGTTAAATCGTTGGTCATCCACGTAGCAAATATAACCTATAAGTTCAAATTAAAATAGTTATGTTTTAAGTTAAATAGTTTTCCCGAGTCTATACATCTGGTGCAGTGGTAAATCAATACAACCCGTGATCTTTAAATTGTCTATTTTTATACCAGACATCGATATGAACCTCGCGTGTTGTAATAGTTAGCTAGTTAGACGAGCAATTCATTGTTCGTGAGTTCGAGTCTTCCATGTAGCTCCTTCCATCTGGCTTTGTGCTATAACTAATCAAATCTTAGTAAATAACTACGTTAGGCATTGGCCGTAGGGTGAGGGTTAGAAGTTTGTTTAAATATCTTAGCTATATTTTCCATGCGACTAAAAATTATACTAATTCAAAGGGAAAAAAATGACAAAGACTAAGCGCAAATAGATAAAATGAATGGATTAATAAAATCTCTCCATCAGAAGAATTAAAACTTATTTTCTGATCAATTTTTTAAATCTACCATGGGCTTTGATTGATTGATTTTAATGGCATGTAAACCCGTCTAGAGTTATTCTGTGCCTAGAGGTTAGGGAATCACATTCATAACACATTCATATTTGGAGGTGCCCGTGGTGTAATGGTTATCGTCGTAGGAAATGGACACGGCGACACGAGTTCAGATCTTGGACGAGACTGATTGCATTTCACATAGCACTAATACCCTTGGGAAAGGTATGAATCCAATTATTCTTCCTCCAGTTATGGGTAAATAGTAGGGCAGACTAGGTTCTTCAGCCTTGGTGAGGCAACTCGTCTAGGAGAAGGAAAACTCTGAATTCAAACCTATTAAACTCCGCTTAAAAATTGACCTTGTGTCATATCCTGCTCGAGCGGGGCGGGTAAATATGATAACACATTCATATTTACATTTTTTGTGTAGTTGTTTCTCAATACTTTTTTTTGCACTTGGTCCAGTCGAATACGAATAATTTATAAACGGATCTATTTGACTCAGATATGAGACCCTAACAGGTACCACCACTCCGATTATGAGTGGACCTGGGAGTAATGGATATGAAGGGGTACTCTACACTCTCTTGATCCCCAGAAATCGAGCCTCATCATCAGATACAGTTTACTCATGACACTTTTATTTAGTGGGTGGGTTTAACTCCTCTTCAGAGGGTACTGTCATCGTATTCAAAGACGAGCCGACTGAGCGTACCATGGGTTTTATCTACAGACGTAAATTACTCACAACTTTATTTGATTCGGCGAAACTAACTTCAGTTTTTTTTTTCCAAGTGGAAGTTAAAAATAAAGTTCCACTTATGTCAGCAAAAATGAAATTTACTATGTGCTAATTTTCATATCCACAAAGTACTTTTCACTTGAAGAAGCAGAATCTTTAAGTTCCAAGTACTTTATTACATAAAAAATAGGACCTCCGAGAAGAAGTTACAGGTTATTTTCAGACTCTCAGGAAAAGTTGCTGCTAAGAATTGAGGATTTTGGACTCAAAGGAACTTTTTAATCCACAATTAAATCTTGAAATACATCTTTGAATTCGAACCACCTCGACTCCACTGGTGGTGTGAGGGGTGTCCTCGTGGTGTGAGGGGTGTCCTCGTGGTGTAATGGTTAAAGCGATGAGCTGCGAAATCGTAGTACGCGAGTTCGTACTCCAGTCGCGCTATTACGTTCACTTTCGGGCAAATACCCTTGGGAAAGGTATGAACCCCTTTATTCTCCCTCCAGCTATGGGTAAATAGTAGGACGGACTAGGTTCTTCAGCCTTGGTGAGGCAACTAGTCTAGGAGAAGGAAAACTCTGAATTAAAACCTGTTAAACTCCGCTTCAAAAATTGACCTTGTGTCATATCCTGCCCGAGCGGAGGGGTTGGTAAATAGTACCTCGACTCCACTTAAATATTGACCTTGTGTCGCATTCTGCCAATGACGTTAAGGTTGGGAAGTTGTAATGATCATTGTCATAGGAAATGCGCTCAATGAGATAAGTTCAAATCTTAAACGAGGCTTTGAGCATTTTACTTTACACTAATTCCTTTAGAAAAAGTTTAAATCTATTACTTTTCCCCAACCATAGATAAATAATAGGTTAGACATTGATGCGGTAACAAGTCTAGAAGGAAAACTAAATTCAAGTCGGCTGTACTGTGTTTAAAAATTGACCTTATGGGGTCGGGTAAATACATATATCTTATGATAATGGTATAACAGTAAATTTTCAAGTGATAGTTTTTTTTCTTTTTGTTTGATTTTTACTTTTTTGTAGAAAAATGTGTTTATGATAAAATATGAACACAGCCGATAGTTTTTTTTTGTATACGAAGATGAATATCTAATTGAACACGATGGCTAATCTGAAAATAATAAACAGGAAAACTTTCTTAAATGCTTTATTCTATGTGTTCCAAAATAACTGCATCGCAAAATATTTTATACACATCTTTACCAGCTAATGAAAGCACCAATTTTTTTTTCATTTTTTTTTTTTTTCCATTTTTCTTCTTTTTTTTTTCATTTAGAAAGAAAGCTTTCAGAGATTTACGGGTCGTTTCTCGGCTCGCCGGATCCCGGACCGATGTACGAATAAACACACCTCACCCCGATAACAATCCCGATATGCATAAAGAAAAAAAATAACCGTGTGAAATAACATAATTCATTTGTTTTTGTTTGGATTTGATTGAGATGTTTTTTAAATGTTTGGCAGTATGCGTTTGATATTTATTCATTCTTCCACCTGGTCGGATTTGACACAAGGTCATTTTATAAGGGGAGGGGTAAGCATGCACAAATCTAGACTCGTGCGTACCATCAAATAAATGCTTGATCCTGTCGACATTTACCATTTTTGAACCACCTCAGGCGCCAAGTGATGAACTCAACCATGCTTCACATGTATTGCCTGCGAGAAAAGCCCCTTGGGACCAGGCGGTTAAGCCAATAATATCCCCACTCGGGACGAATGCCAGATGGTCCCGGAAAACCGAAGGGGTGCAGTTTGGCAGTATGCGTTTAAATTTACTTAAAACGACACTTAACTTTTTATGCTTCATTTTCAATAAACGCTTAATTTCTTCCATTTATAAAGAATATGAGCGTCTTTAGTTTTATTGCCTTTAGAGGGTCGTTTGGTTTGGTTTGTTTATCGGCATATCAACTCTTTATGAGTTATTTAATGTCGAAACTTGATTCACTTATAAATGGTTGGGTTTAAATATTCCTATCAAACATTAATAACTCTTTTTAATATTAAGCATTTGTTTGCACACAGTTCATGGTTTCAAGTATTCCTATCTAATGCAAAAATGTGCACATAGCTGTTTGGTTTCAAAAAACTAATTATTTACTCAGGATCATTATTACTAAGCAGTTATATTTGACCCACTAGACTTACTATATTGAAGAACAATCCTAGCAACAACATCCCACAAAGCAGCAGCTGTACAGCCACCTACTTCCCTTCTCTAAAACCATCCAAATAAGACGGCCAAAACAGGCGAGACACTGCTAGAGAAGTAAGGACGAACTCGTAAGCGACATCCTCCAATGGACCCCTTCACTCGGACGAACAGGTGTTGGACGACTAGCTAGAACTTATTTACACCAACTCTGTACGGACTCAGGATGTAGTCTAGAAGATCTGCTGAAAGCGATGGACAATAGCGACGAATGGCGAGAAAGAGAGTCAGAGAAATCCGTGCTTGCGACACGACATGATGTTGATGATGATTTGATCCACAGATGGGACTCTTACAGGTATCACCACTTCGGTAGTGATGGCGATGAAGAGGTACTCTACATTACCCAGAGATTCAGAAGTGAAACCTCACCATCAGATGATTTGGTTTGGTTTGTTGGGTTTTATGGCATATCAACCTTTGTAGGTTATTTAACGCCAAATCAATTTTTATGTAAGTAATCTGTTCTATTCAAAACAATTCAGTTTAGCATAAGTACACAGTTTAATTGTCAAAAACATTTATTTATAACTATTCAAGAAGTTATATGTAACAATTCAGTTAAGTGTAAATACAATTTTAATGTCGAAAAAAGTTCTATTTCAAATAATTCAGTTAAGCATATGCACGCAGTTTAAATGTGCGTACGGTTTAATTGTCAAAAACATTTCTATTTCAAGCTATTCAGTTTACTCAAACAATTCAGTTTAGCATAAGAATGCTGTTAGTTCTATTTAACCCATGGTAATGAAGGGGTACTCCGTATTCCCTAAAACTCCAGCATTGCTGGAACCTCACCATCAGATTGTTTAGTGTCATATCCAGGGCACTCATGGGGGGTGTCTTACCCCCTCTGCAGAGGTGTTGTCAGTGTATTCTATAGCCCCAGCTGACTGGGCAATCACCATCAGATGAAGTTTTGTGTTATACTCAGGACTCTGTATATAGTAATTTTTTGTTATATATTCTATCAAATCAAGGGATAAATATTAAAGGTTTGTTTACATTTTTGCACATTTAACCATTAAATTTTAAGCCAAATATTTCATACTGAACGCTATTTTACGATGTATCAT
>OY757918.1:83668967-83921467 GCA_963585895.1 Sepioteuthis lessoniana
CCACAGGAAAAAAAATTTCTTGAAAAAACAAATAGACAAAAAAAATGCAAAATATTTACATGCTGTAAATGCAATTCCGTTACCTTTAGGCATAAATAACCCTAGAAGCTTTGACATACCATTAAAATCAATCATTGGGATCAGTTGGTAAGAGTTTAAGTATGTAATAAATTTTGAAAGTTTTATAAATATAAAGTTTTATAAATATAAAATAACCATTTGTAATAGTCTTAGATATTTGACCTTTGACAGGCTGCATGAGTTACAAAACAGGATGCACCTGTATCTTAAGGTAAACAAAAACACTGTGAAATGCTAGGTAAATTGCGAGCATAGCACACTGAAAGGAAGAGTGATCTCAAGTTATGTGGGTGACCAGAAAATTATTTAACAACAGAAGATTTCTGAGCCCACTGTGGAGATAGAAGAAGGAAGCTAGCCGAAGAGAGACTAGATTATCATGCCACTCTGGGCACTGGCTGTAAGCCAGACTATCCAGAGTTGAGAGGTAGAGAAAGGTCTGAAAAGTATGAGACTTGGTAAAATCGAAAGCGGATATGATCCCAGAAGAAAATAGGAGTGCCTTGCGTAGGCCTCTGAGGTTGAAATGAGTAGATGTTTAAGTTTGACCGGTATTAGTCTACCAAAAGAAGAATGAAGGAGCAGAGATGATTAAATGTTTTGAGTTGGCCCTGTATCAGTCTTGGAAGTAGTATGAAGTAGAAGGGTTCTCTAAAGATTTTGTATCTGTCTGTGTGGTATCTCTTAGAGGTTCCTGACTCTCTCCTCACACAACTAATTTGCCACCTATGACTTGCAGCTGTAATAAACAAAAGGAAGAAAATTATATTTTTAAAATAAATATTGTTGTTTTTTCTTCATTGTATACCATAATAGTAGAATGCTAATCACAAAAATATAGTGAGGCTGATGTTAGTAGCAGTAATAGTAGTCATAACTACCACCACTACCCTTCCCCACCAGCTGGTGTATTGTTTTTTTTTTTTTTTGGTTGCATAGATATGTACAATTAGCTAAATTGAATAATATGATTAGACGAAGTTCTCTACAGCATATCTAGAATGATGCCATGTGTACAGAATTAAATAAGAT
Organism: Sepioteuthis lessoniana; assembly: GCA_963585895.1. Classification (NCBI taxonomy): domain Eukaryota; kingdom Metazoa; phylum Mollusca; class Cephalopoda; order Myopsida; family Loliginidae; genus Sepioteuthis; species Sepioteuthis lessoniana. The sequence continues at coordinate 83,670,081 of OY757918.1, forward strand.
CCATTCATGAATAAATATAATCAGTTCAATTCAATTTTTATTCATTCTGCTTTTAGGTTCTGAGCCAAGAAATCAAAGATCAATCACCGTTTTTGGTAAAATTGAACCAGCAGTTTGAGGAAGTAAAGCACATGCTACTCCCAAAGGGGTAGAAACTTTAGAAAGACAGCAGAATGATATCACAGACAGTTGGAACAGTGTTACTGAGCTTTCTAATGAGCGTCATTTTAAAGTCTCAGCAGCAGTTGAACATTCAGAGAAGTTCCTTGTCAACTTGGAAAACTTTGAGAAATGGTTAAGATCCAACAATCAGTCCCTTACCTCACTGGGTGAAATATATGCTGATGATGTGCCAAATATTCTTGAAAAGTTTGAAGTAAGTAAACATTTATGTACCATGAATTATTCAGGCTAGTATCTTCATCTTTGTTGTTTTTGTCATGTATTTTTGCTGATGCATTATTTAGCCATACTTATCTCTAACCATGGAAATATCAAAATAGTAGATATTAGATATAATTAAAAATGTTACAAAAGAAATTAAATTTACAAACCAATGTTTATACTCTTCTGTATTTGTTTTTCATATTTAATTTTAAGAAACTTTGAAATTTCATGCTTTTTGAAATAATTGATGATTACATCAGGAGAACTTATATCTTATGATTTTTAGAATAACTGTTGGGACATCTGGAAACATTTTCTTGGCAAATGGTTTTAAAACTTTCCCTCCACAAATCAAAATAAAGCATGTTGTTATTATTATCATTATTATAATATACACACATACTGCTATGGAACTCCTAAAAAAAAGCTATGTAATCAACAAATCTTTTATCAGATAAGGATGCTGAGATCAGGCATGGTTTTAATACCAAAGTATTTATCACCTTGAGTGCAGCACATGCCAGCAGTATCTTATAATAACACCAGATATGGTTTTCCATCATATTGTGGAAACTCCAGATAATAACACAGCCTCTTCATGGAATCTTTTGTTGTATACACAACTTTCCAGCTATGAAGTATAAATTCAGTGATGTAAGATTTGAAATAACTGACATGTCTTTACACTGAACATGAATGGGAAACATTTTTGTGAAATTCAAATGCAAAGTCAGTGTTCAAGATATCAATAATGAATTACTCGTTGATGTTAATTTGAATTGTATGATGAGATGACAATGTCATTGGAAAGTTGAGATAGTATTCTATGCAGTTCAAGTTCAAAGGACTGATTTTTTAAATTGGTTACTAGTATCAATAGATAAAGGAATTCTGTTGAATATAGGAACCACCTAATTGTTGAACCTTTGAATTGATTTACAATATATCAGTTGGAGATTTATTCTATTATCAACACAAGTCACTAATTTTATTGAGATGGCTCTGCACTGTTTTCAGACATGATGATATCTTCCACATCTTGGGTACATATCCAACTTTGTGATGTAGTGTTTATTGCATGGTCTTCTCCAGTGGTCACTGCTCCTTCTTGGTGTCACTTAAACTTTCCCAGAAGTGTTTAGTAAATATTATATACATATGCTGCTGCCAAAAAACAAAATAGAATTGTGTGGCCAACAAAATTGTACTTTTTTTTAATAGTTTATCAATTGTTTCAAAGTTTTTCTGGATATAATTATTACATTTTCCTGATTTAGACCATAGGGTTGAAACTAATAGAGGATGATAATTATAGAAATATATCATTTATTTTTAATTTTGATTCTTACAAGTGTCTGCTGAAAAGTTCTGCTGGCTGACCAAGATACTCTTATAGAATGTGACCAAACAATGTTTATTTTTCAACGTACTATCTCTTGTGGTCCACTAATTCTTCCATCAGTGTTGCAGTGCTTGGATCTTATTGGTCAAAAAAAGTTATCAACAGCAGTTATGACATCATCATATGAACTTTTCAGCCCACCTTCATTTATATATATATATATATCTATATGCAACAAACACATATACTAATATTTTTATTTTGTCTTTTTCAGATTATGTCAAAAGAGTCTTCTGAGTGGGAAAACGTTTTTGACAGTTTGTCTGCTGATTTCAAATTATTTCTCTCCAGCTGCTCTGATGATGAAGCAGCTGTGTTACGGGAACGTTTTAACCAAATGGTCACCTTTTACACCAGGGTAAAGGATAACTCAGCATCCCGAGTAAAACTCTGCAAAAACTGGATCATTTACAGCACTCTCTGTAAGAAATCTCAGAACAAACTGAAACAGTTAGAACTTAGGTTGTCATCACCCAGTGTCAATGAATCTGAAATTTCTGACATTTCTCAGAATGTTGGAAATGTAACTGATGAGCTTAGTGGTTGGGGTGGCTCTGTTAAAGATCTTGATTCCTTGATGAGAACCTCACAATTTGTGGTCAAGGATCGGGCTACACTGAGAAGTCTGTACTTTGCAACAGAACTGCAGGGTATTGAGTCTCTACGCTCATCCATTGAGATGTCTGTGACAGAAAAAGGAGAAAAAATAGGAGAACTGAACCAGCTTTGGACTTTGTATATTGAAAAGAAAGATTGGCTGGTTAAAAGACTGCAGGAAATTGTACAACAAATAAATGCTTTTGATGTGACAGAATCAACACAGGATGGAATTGATAAAATGATGAAAAATTTTGAGGTGAGTTCTCAAATTTAGACCTTCTTTTTTGACAAAATGCCAAGTAATTTTTTGATTTAGTATTTTTTATTGACCATTTTGAGATTATTATTAATTTATTTGAATAGGAAATTTTGCATTTTTTAATTAATTCCCTATCTTCTATACATAAAATAACCCTGGATGGGTTGACATGCCGTTAAAATCAGTCAGTTTCCTCAGGTGTCAGTTCTCCACTTTTTTTTTCTTGTATCAGCCACTTGTATCACTTTTTAATCACTCCATTTCATTTTATTAGCAGTCCTCCTGGAAATTGTAGTTCATCAATTTTCAAATATTGTTTTATGTATTTTAACCCAATTTAATTATATTGTTTACCAAAAAAAAAATTATATGGAAAAATATTTTAAAAAGCAGTTTTATTTCATATATTGTATACTGTAGTTTTTTTGTGTTCAAGCTCTAAAAAAAAACTTTATTAAATTGAAAAGTGCATTCTAAATTACAAATGTTTGTATTATAATTTTTGTATAGATTATTTTATAGATTATCGTTATGTATTAATTATTACTGGCTTCCTTTCAAATAAACAAACATAAATAAACAAGGGTAATTAGACCAGTTTGAATTTAATATTCAATTTATTTTCATCTGTAAATGTACCAAAAACTTTTATAAAATCGAATAATTTATTGACTTTTATTATTATTTATGAAATACCACATCATTTTTTGTTTAAAAATAAATTTCAAAAATAAGTCTTCAAATTAACCATTTTTCATTTCTTTATTCTATTTCTCTCTCTCTTCCCTTTTATTTCTTCCATTCCATTAAGGCAAATAATAAGCATCTAAAGTATAGAGTTATCACTTCTTCTCTTTGCTTTCTTTCTTATTATATTTACTTTCTTTTCTCTCACATATGTAGTATGTTTTTTTCTTTCTTTAATCAAAATTGAATGGTCTATTATTTATCTGTGGTAATGACAGAGTGTAACGTTCAAACGTATGCATTTGTGTCTTACTCTATTAATATTGTTGACAATTTTTATCTATTTTTAGCATATAATTTTGATTTGGGGGAAAAATTGGATAGTGCAATAAAATTCCACTTTCAAAAATGCAATATATATATATATATATATATATATATATATATATACACACACACACACAAACCTCTCCACACAAGCAAGATGTAACACATGGTCAATTTTTAAGCAGTATTTAACATGTTGATCATGGAGGCACTACTTATATAGTGTATCTTGGGCTGAGTTTGAATTCAGAGTTTTTCTTCTCCTACGCTGGCTGCCATACCAAGGTTAAAGAGCACAGCCTATTCTACTATTTACCAATAGCTGGAAAGAGAATAGTTGGATTCATATCTTTACTAAGGGTATTAGTGCTACTGGAAATGCAAACAGATATATATTTGTATGTGTATGTATTTCATTGAATGAAAGGTTCCTTTCAGAAAAAACATTGATTGAACGCATCAACTTAAGCTGGTAATGTATGGAGGTCTGCAAGAACCATGCATACAAAATGACTTGACTCCCAATAGATTTTCATTTGAAGTCAGATGTTGAGGTCTTATTGCTAATTCAATCTCTGCATATCCGACTAAACTTGACACCAGCAGAAAACAGAAATATACCAAGAGGCTCCAAGATCAGACAGAAGCTACATCTGCATAGATCTGGCATTCCCATACTGTGACTTAAAACCAACAAAGCCTGGTGCTATTGTAAGTGACTACCGGAATGCTCTTGATTCGTGGTAATGATCCTTCAGTCCCAAAACCATGCCTGACTCTAGAGTCACCATTTGATGAAGGCTTTCATGGTTGACTCTGCTGCTGCTGCTGTTTTTGTGGTAGCAGTTGTATTAATTTATTGTGTGGGTATGTGTAATATAATTTCAAATAACTTAGTTTTACTTATGTAACACGACATCACCTACAGTAAACATATATAAATAGGCTTTTCATTTTCACTTCTAAAAATGAAAAGATTAAATATGTTTATTTTTCTAGATTGACTACACAACTTAATCTCACTCTTATTTTCTTTTTTTCCTCAAACTATAATTTTCATTACTTCAGTCTTCTCTGAATCATTTGGTGTTCTTTTTTTTTTTTCTTTAGATTTGTCTTTTTCTCTAATTTATTCTTCCTTTGCTTTCTTATACTTTTTCCGAGTTGGCTTGTGCTGTAGAATACACTGACTGCTTCTCTGCAGAGGGGTAAGACACCCCCCAACAAGTGTCCTGGATATGACACTAAACAATCTGATGGTGAGGTTCCAGTGATGCTGGGACTTTGGGGAATCTAGAGTACTCCTTCATTGCCATTGCTCCCAGGTTGACTCTGGCTCGGAGTGGTAGCACCTGACAATCTATGGGTCAAATAGAACTAAAATGTGTACTTATGCTAAACTGAATTATTTGAATTAGAACTGTTTGATTAAACTCAATAGCTTGAAATGGAAATGTTTTTGACAATTAAACTGTTTATTCATGCTAAACTGAATTGTTTAAAATAGAACTGAATATTTGCATAAAAATGGATTTGGCATTAAATAACCTACAAAGGTTGATATGCTATAAAACCAAACCAACCAATTCTTTTACTTTTTTCTTTTTGGGTGACTTAAAAGGATTTCAGTCAGTTGATACTCATCAATACAATTGATGTCATTATCTTGAACCCATAGAAAAGTGAAAAAAAAAAAGTTTATTCATTCATCTTCCTAGATTAGAATTCTTAGGATACCAAAATAATAAACTGTTTCATCTTTATACTCTTTCACAGGTTGATGATTATTGCCTTAGTGATAGTACCACCAAAAGTACAGCACAACCTTTGTTGTTTAACATTTGATTCAATTAAAATTTGATTTATTTATTTATTTAGAGAGAATCTTAAGACTCGTAGCAAAGTTTCCTCATGCGCCATCTTTCTCTTTCAATTGTAAAGAAAAGGCTATGTGAGCAACAATGCTTGAGGTGTCTGTCTTCAGTTGTCTGCTCTTCAGTGTTTTCTTCTGCACTCCTCATACTGCTACTCTTTTCTCACTGGTCACATGATTTATTCCATGTGTATCACCTTCATTCGACCAGGTATTGTCAACCACATCTGATAGACAGGGTGGCATCCTGATGGCATACAACCATATTATACAACTTGATTTGGCTAAGCTATGCCACTAAATATATTGCAATAGTAAGGACACAATATTGTTTCCCTTTCAGACTCTACTAAAACAAATCTAAGAGTTATAATTTTTATCTGTGGTGAGGGCTTTTTAAAAATTCTTTTTTCTTAAGATTAACTTCATCTGAATGATTTCTTTTTTTTTCTTTCTTTAATCTTTTTCATCTTAATGATATACATATCCTGAGTAAATATGTTAAAAGTCCTAGTCGTTTTTTATACTATAATACTGTGTTTGTTTCATTTCTAAAAATACAAAAACACAAAAAGAAAGCTTGTATTTAAAAATATGTTTACTCTAAAGAGCAGTGTTTATTAAAATTCTCATTAGATTATTAATATAGAAAAATATGTTGGAGGAAATGGGTTAACAGTTTTTTTTTTTTTGTTTTTTTTTGACAGTCTTTTAGTTTTTGGTATTTCTTTTGTATGATAATTTTTATGACTCTTTTATTAGCTCCTCACCAACTTCTCTAATACTCTTTTTCTTTAATTTTTGAAAAAAGAAAAAAAAAACACTTGTTTAAAAATATATTGAATCTTATAGAAGTTTTCATGAAATTATTAATATAAAAGCAATAAGTTGTATAGAAAGAATTAAAACTGTTTTTTTTTGTTTTTTTTTAAATTTTTTTTTTTTTTTGCAATGGCCTTTTCTCTTGAAGAAGTTTGTTTTTCTTTTTAGTTGGAGCTGTTGAAAGATTATTAATAAAAAAAAAACAATAAGTGGATGCAAATCAAAAAAGGAATGAATAAAGAAAGATTACTTAATTATTACTTTTGTTTTGTTTCCAAAAGATACAAATTTCTTTTCTTTTTTTTTGATTTCCTCAACTTCTGGAGCAAAAAAAATGTAGCCTTTTTGGTTTTAAGAAAAATCATTCAGTTCTTATATCTCTCATGCTAGAACTAGTTGCATTTTGATTATTGTACTTGTTATCCAACTTGGGTTTGCTAAAAGAAGTATAATTTAAAGCCAAAGCTATAAAAAAAGCTAAAGAAATAAAACTGTTAGATATATTTCATTTTCTGGATGATTACATTGAGAAGTGAATATAATTTTATTGTATAAAATCATATAAGAGCTAAGTATGAAAGCCTGCTCCTTGTCCAGAAATCAACCCGTCAAACTGCTATGTAGATTCAATAACACCAGGTTGATATAATAACAGTTTTAATGATCTTTTCTGTAATCCGCACACTGCCCTTTGTAGTGGCTTTTGATGACTTTCTTGTTCTACTCAGATCTACTGTGATTTTTGAACACTTCCTTACATGGAATTGCTGCATTATTACTTTCCTGGCTGGGGAAAAATCTACAACTCTGATGGCTTTTTCCTTTGTGAACACTTGTTGGTTTAGAAATGTCATGCCGGTGTTTACTTGATCAGAGGGACTCCATTACTGAGAAATTTTGTCTTTTATAAAGATTTAGTGGAGAAAAAACTAAATTATCGGAAAATAGGAATTTATCTTTTCAACAGCTCTTTTATGAAGAGCTCAGTGTTCTACCTGACCAATATATACTCTTAGGGGCTGGGATGACCTATTTCTTCTTCTCTCACAAAATATAAGGTAGAATTGTATTTAGAATATACATTCTGACTTCAGTTTTGAATTATAGAAATAAAGAAAAAAAAAAGAATTTGTTAGTTTTAATATAATTTAAAAAAAAAATTAAAATAAAAAATATATTTAAAATTTTTTTCTGAAGTATTTTATTTAATACTAAAAACTATTAATCATTTTAGAAATTATCAAAGGTATTGGTCCATTCACTGGAATGAAAACTCGTAAATTGTCAAAATGTGTGTGTGGAAGGAACTCTGTCTTTATTTGTTTACTGGTTAGATTTAAGTTAATTTTAAGTTTATCTGTGGTTATAAGTTAATTTAGAGACCAGTTTCATTTATTTTTAATTTACTTAATTCTTTTTTATTGATATTTTACCAGCTTATAGTAACTTGTTAGGACTGGTTTTCAAGTGCCTATTGTTACTATTATTAGTAAAGGACTAAAAAAAAAAATAGTATGTTTGTGTTATTCATAGTCTCTTAGATTTTTCTTTTTCTTTTTAGTGTACAATATTGTTTATCATTGCTGACTTGTAAAATCTAATGAGTTGGAATGTTTCTATCTTGCCATATTTTCTTAAGAATTGGAAGCAAGATTTTTCTTTTAAAAAAATTTTTTTTAGTGATGACTTTTTTTTATCTCACAAATGCTTTATCTTTTAATAAATATTTCCTTTGATTTTTTTCCCCCCACCCAGGAAACTCAAATTGAAATCTCCAGATACAATCCAAAATACGAAGAAGTACTCAATCTTGGCCATAAAGTTGTGCAAAATGACAACAGTAAAAATGCAGAAGTACAAAGTATCCTCACTCAGGTAGATGAATTATGGGAAACTTTGCTGGCTCTTCTGCAAGAGAAACAACATTACTTTCACAAAGTTGGTAACATGTGGCAGCAATACACAGCAACCCGAGAGAACATACTAAGGATATTAGATGCTGAGCACCAGATGCTTAATGGAAAACTTTGTTTTAACAAACCTGAAGATGTTCGGGAAGCAATTGAATCACGTAAAGTAAGAAAACATTTTCAGTTTTATTTTCCCTCTTTGTTCTTAATCATTTAAACTTAAAGCAGAATCAATCTTTTGGAAAAAATGTAAGACTTTCTTTGACTAATTGGTGTTTTACTGAGACTTCAAAAGTGATAGATATTTCCATTAACTCTCTAGTAGTATGTGTGTAAGTGAAAATATGTGTATCTCAATGAAATTATATGTATGGTATGTAAGTCCATAGCAGTTTAATATGCCTCAGTGTAGCTACCACTTGATCTTATAAAGTAAGTGATGTAAGTAGAAGTAATTTGAGTAACAAGCTCTTAGAGAATTGAATGTGTATTTATCCATGGTGCTGGAACATGACACAAGGTCAGTTTAATGTTGGGTACCCTCTACAAAGCAAGCCTAAAAATAGTTTGGTTTCATTAGCATTTGCCTTTTGGGGCATCTCAATTGCCTAGCAATAAATCCAGTCCTTACCCTTTTAGTTGATGAGGGAGGTGCTGCCTGGATGAAGGTCTCCAGGAATTGAGCTGATTAATTTAAGGGTTCTAAAATTGATCATAGCTTGTGTGTGATTGGTTGGTAAATACAAATGCCTAGTCAGGTGACTTACTGTGATGTCCACACATATTTGAATCATGGAATGTTAGAGGACTTCAACTGAACTGAATAATGGAATTTTGGAGGCACAACAAACCTTTAGCTTCTTGGCCTTCAGATACCCTGGATTTGAACATACAAAAATCCTACAACAAAAAATTAACCTTAAAATACATTTAAATTTCATTTAAGGGTGCAAATTTCTTCATTTAAAACTATACTATCATTTTATTCCTGGCTATAAGTAAATAGTTGGCCTTAGTTAGGCAACCAGTGTAGGAAAAAGAAAACTGAATTCAAACCTGCTTTATTCCACTTAAAAATTGACCAGGTGTCACATATTGCTTATGGCAGAGGGGTGGACCAAATACATACATATAACCATTCAAATGTCTAAAATTATTCCTTAATCGTTTCATGAAGACATAACAGATTTTTTTTATCTTTTTATCTTCATATAGAAAATTGTCTTGAAAACATAGATATCAAAATGTTTGCTGAAAGAATGTGTTTAAAGAATTAAAAGAAACTTCATTGTCAGGTTGAAGGAATGGTATTTTTTTACTATCTAAAGATGAAATATTTACAGACAAAATATAAATGTTGATTTCATCATTTTAGAAATATTCACTTGTATAAAGTAACATTTAAGTCCTTTAGCTCTTTCCCATTCAATACTAGGAAAATTGTAGAGCAGACTGGGTTCTTTAGCTTTGGTAAAGCAACCAGTTGAGGAGAAGGAAAACTTTGAATGCAAACCATCTTTACTCCTTTTAAAAATTGGCCTTGCTCATGATAGGGGTTGGGTAAATACTATCATTTCATTCAATGAAAATCTATGAATGATTGATATACAAATTTGGATGGAAATTATTTCCGAATGTTTAATATGAAATTTGTACAGGTATTTTTTTTTTTTTTTTTTTTTTTAGCTAAGCTATTGTTCTTATTGTATATTTTAGACTACAGAATTTGAACTTCATGCTAATCAGCTTCATTTGGATAATTTCAACAACAAAGGAATGGCATTACTGGAAGAATTGCAGAACATTCCTCATTTTGATTATTCAGTCATCAAAACTGATATGGAGAACATTAATCAGAAATGGGATGCCACTAATGAGGTAAGTATTTAATTAAAGTTTTCAACATTATAAACATAAACCCATCCTTTATCACTTGATAACAAACTAGTTCTTAATGATTCAAATTAGTTCTAAACTGTTGTAATTTTGTAGATGAAGCATTGTCATCTTATTTTTGTTGCCTGTTTTCATCTCATAGCCATAATATTTTTAAGTTTTCCGAATTTCTTAGCTAAAATATTCTATTATTATTTTTAGGTTAGTTTTCCTTTCATCTTATTTTTGTTGCTTGTTTACATTTAGTAGTAGCTGTCTAAAAATTATCTATTCAGGTTCATCCAAAGTATTGTTTTAAATTTTTTTTAAATAACTGAATTCTTGGGTAATCTCTCAAGATCTCCAGCATATTTTTTAAACTTATGTAATACTCTACGTGTGGTATTTGTTCTAAGAGTTGTTGTAATCAGTTTCTCATCTATATGTCATTTTGATTGATAACTGATCAATACTGGCCTTTATTTCAAGGAACAAGTCAGCACTCTTAACATGCTTAAACCAGTTTTGAATAGTAGTTATTGTTTTATTTCCTTATATTTCTGAATTTTGTGAGTAGCTTCAGTAATATTGAGGTCAAGTTTAAGATAATGCCTCAAAATTGCTTGAAACTCAATACTTGTATCTAACCTTATAACATCTGAAAAGAAGTATGGATTAATAATACTGATATTGATATAGAAAGTCGATAAGCGTTGTGAAATATTAAGGTAATAATAATACCAATCATATTCAGAGTACTTTGACCAATCCTCCAGAATCTAGAAAACAGAATAGAACTAGAAATCCAAGGAAGAATTATGACTCTCCTGATAACAACACTGCTGAGATCAGCAAGAATACTTACAAAGATGGACTTGGACTCCAGTGAAAATAGCCATTTACTATAGGTGTGAAAAACTAGTGTTAATTAACAAGAAAAAAGAACTTATCAACTACTGGATTTTGTTCTTGTAGTAGACAATAGAATGAAAATAAAAGAAAGCAATCTTGTCTGAGAGCTGAAAAAGCTGTAGAATATGAAGGTGATGGTGATACCAATTGTATTTTGTGCCCTTGTAACAGTCCCCAAAGATCTAGAAAAGAGACTAGGAGAACTGGAGATCAAAGGAAGAATAGACCATCCAGACCATAGCATAGTTGAGATCACCAAGAATACTCAGAAGAGTCCTGGAGACCTGAGGAGACTTGCTGTCACTCTGACTTCAGTGAAAAACCATCCGTTAAACTATGCGTTTTAAATGTAAAGGCACGCTTACTCTACTATAAAGCCAATTTGATATTAAGCCTATCCACATGTCAGCGAACAAGGCAGAATGTTTTTGAATATCTTCTATCGAATAATTTAAAAATTCGTAAAGAAAGCCCTAACAGTAGTTTAGAAGAAAAAGCCTAGAACGCCTAATGCTACCACAGCCCCCCCCCCAAGAGAAAAAAAAAAGCTCTATAATTCCTGAAGCCTGCTAGGTCCCCAAACTGTAGGAAAAAAAAAAAAAAATGAAAAACCCAGGAAAAGTCCCAATACAGCAAAAAAAAGAAAAGTCAGTACTAGTGAAAGTCATAAGAAAGCACCTTAATGTTGGACTTTAACTAAGTTAAAACTTAAAACAAATCCCCCCCCTTTTCTTTTTTTTTATGTACACATGGGAAGCAGCATGATGTACGTAAAGGTATTTGAATAAACCAATGGACGACCAAACTCAATACCCAAATGGGTCCTGGACGTGAGTTTGACGACTTTTTGCTCAGGATCGACAGTTCGATCGGGGAACTACTGCTGCTCCTCTATAAGAGTGGCTTCTATAGAAGAGAATAAAACAGCCATCGAAAGATAACCATGACCCACACTCAAACCACACACACAAACCGCATCGCTCTTCGCGCGGGTAAAAAAGGGGCGCGTCCTGCTGAGGTTGGAGCCCTGGCCTCGGTGTTCGAAAAATCAGCTACAGAGCTCAAACAATCAAAACTACTAAAATGCAAGCAAACACTACAAATAGCCACATTTAACGTAAGAACCTTAAATAGAATAGGACAACTCCCAGAGCTAATCGCATCGGCCGAAGAACATAAAATAGACATAATATGCATACAAGAACACAGATACACGCACACAGAAGATATCAAATATCACGAAACTGGCAATGGATGGTCGCTCGCCACTGTATCCGCATGGAAAAACTCTGTCAACGCCGCAGTAGGAGGGGTAGGATTGCTTATAGGACCTAGAGCACTAAAAACGCTTAATAGTGTTGAGAAAATACAACCTAGAATGATGGCAGCTACATTTAACGGAAACCCCAAAGCAACAATCGTCTAATGCTACAGCCCCACCAATGTCAGTGAAGAAAATGAAATAGTCACCTTCTACGATGAGTTATCCTCATTAGTGCGTAGCATCCCGAAACACAACATGTTAGTCATTGGCGGAGACATGAATGCACAAATCGGGAAAAACGGAAACAACAAATACAGCCTCCACAACACGTCAAATAGAAATGGGCAACATCTAACAGATTTCATGATAGAAAATAGATTAGCATGCCTCAATACAAACTACCAAAAAAGAGAGGGCAAACTATGGACATACACGTACGCAAACAATACTAAAGCTCAGATAGACTACGTCCTTATAAACAAGAAATGGAAGAATAGTGCATTGAATTGCGAGGCATACTCCTCTTTTGAGGGTGTGTCCACCGATCACCGAATAGTCACAGCGAAAATACGGTTAAGCCTACGAAAAAACGACAAACGAACAGCGACCACCAAACACTATAACTGGGCCCTATTAAACAACAAAGATGTAAGAGATAAATACGTATTAGAATTAAGAAACAGATTCGAAACACTACAAGAAAAGACGGAAAAAAGTACACCAAACGACGAATACGAAAATTTCGTCAATGCACACCTTGAGGCAGCAGCAAAATACATTCCAACAAAAATTAAAACTAAATATAGAGTCCCATGGGAAACTTTAGCGGTGAGAGAAAAACGTGCACTAGTGAAAACAGCCTCCAAAAACTATCGAAAAAACCCAACAAACACAAATGCCTTAAAACTAAAAACGGCACAATATCAATTAGCAGGCATATATATAAAGGAACAGACAGAATACATTCAAAATCAGATAGATAAGATTAAAGACTCGGTGATAGATAGACAATCTAGAATTGCCTGGCAAACAATAAACGAAGTGAGCAGAAGAAAGAACACAGCCAAAGCAAAACTTAAAGCAGCAAACCAACAAGAAAGAATAAAACTGTGGAAACAGCACTTCGAAAACTTACTTGGAAACCCACCAAAAATAACGCATGAACCAATCACCAGAATAATTAGCAAACAATTAGACATTAAACTAGGACCGTTCACACAAGAAGAACTCGACTCGGTTCTCAGAAAAATTAAAAATAGGAAAGCTGCAGGGCTGGACGAAATTCCCCCGGAAGTATGGAAGACCAGACAATTCGACGACATACTGCTCCGACACTGCAACGCAGTATACAATCAAAATCCGATAGATAGATGGACGAAGGGAGGCATACTCCCCTTCCCTAAAAAGGGGGACCTCGGATTAGCCAAAATCTACCGAGGCATAACACTTACATCCATAGCTGCCAAAATCTACAATGCCCTACTATGAAACCGAATAGAACCCAAAATCGACAACATACTTAGAAAAAACCAAAATGGCTTCCGAAGAAATAGATCTACGACCTCACAAATATTAACCATCCGCAGAATCCTTGAAGGTGTACGGGCAAAGAACCTACAAGCGACATTAATATTTGTCGACTTTACCAAGGCTTTAGACTCCATTCACAGAGGAAAGATGGAACAAATCCTACTAGCGTACGGCATACCTAAAGAAACCGTAGCGGCAATAACGATTCTCTATAGAAACACTAAAGTAAAAGTACGATCACCGGATGGAGACACAGAATACTTCGACATTGTAGCAGGAGTACTACAAGGGGACACGCTGGCTCCGTATCTCTTTATCATTTGTCTAGACAACGTACTTAGAACATCGATTGACAAAATCAAAGAGAATGGCTTCGAACTGACGAAGAAAAGAAGCAGAAGATACCCCGCAACAACAATTACCGACGCCGACTACGCCGATGACATAGCGATACTGGCAAATACACCTGACCAAGCCGAAACACTTCTGCATAGTTTGGAACGAGCAGCAGCAAGCATAGGCCTCCATGTTAATGCACACAAAACGGAATATATGTGCTATAACCAAACGGGGGACATCTCCACTCGAGAAGGAACCCCTCTTAAACTAGTAGACAAATTCACGTACCTAGGAAGCAGCGTCGAATCAACCGAAAAGGACATCGAAACGAGGTTAACGAAAGCATGGACAGCTATCAATAGGCTATCGACTATATGGAAATCAGACCTAACCGATAAAATGAAACGCAGTTTCTTCCAGGCAGCGGTCACATCGATACTGCTATATGGATGCACTACATGGACGCTAACAAAACGGCTGGAGAAGAAACTAGATGGCAATTACACAAGAATGCTGCGTGCAATCCTGAACAAGTCCTGGCAGCAACACCCCACAAGACACCAACTGTACGGCCACCTGCCCCCTATCACGAAAACTATTCAAGTTAGGCGAACCAGACATGCAGGACATTGCTGGAGAAGCAGAGATGAACTCATAAGAGATGTACTCTTATGGATCCCCACACACGGTCGCGCAAAAGCAGGACGACCAGCACGAACGTACATTCAGCAGCTATGTGAGGATACAGGTTGTTGTCCTGAAGACCTGCCTAGGGCGATGAACGATAGGGAGGAGTGGCGAGAGAGGGTCAGGGATATCCGTGCTGCCAGCACGATATGATGATGATGATGAGAATGAGTGCTAAAAATTTACATTGTGAAAATAATATAGTGGAGACAGTTTTTTTCAAAAATGTATATGAAATAACCTTTGGCATAAAAAGTAAGTTTGCAACCTTAGTCGAGGGTGACCTGAAAGCTCTCTTTTCAATAGCTACCACACTGATGTGTAGGGGAGGGCGCTCTTCCATTCCCTAGATTGCTCTACTTTTCCCTTGATTTTTACCTCATAATGCTGAGTGTTAAGCAAGGCATCAAGTACCATTTTTTGAGTCTTTGGTAAGACTCGACCTGGGATTGAACCCCAGTCTCCCGGACCATTAGTGAACACTCTACTCATTAGGCCAAACAGTGGGCATTGAAAGCAATACAAAAGACAATAATATAAAAATAGAATAAATAAATGCAAAAATAACAGTTTCCCAGGAGGCCTCTGATAGGAAGTGCTATCTGCACATACCTAAAAAGAAGGGCTTCCTGGCACCAAAAAGAAACTCAACTTCAGAAGCCTTTACCTCCTTGACTGAGATGGATGCACCTTTTTTCTCTTGGCTGCCTGTGGGAATGCACATGCATACTAAGACCCGAGGACTCAGCTGCACTAAGTAGCAGCCTCTGCTATATATGCCAACTGCACACAGATACTTGGTAGACCCTCAAACCTACAATTTTTCAAAAGATGATTTTGGGGAGTACTGTTATTTTTGCTAGTTCAGTAAAACATTTCCCTCCATGAAGTAATTGCAAACCCTGAAAATAAAAAATGAGTTTAAAGGTATCTTCATCTTTTTTCTTCTGTCCTTAATTCCTTTACAGCTTCGACAAACCAAAAAAAGATAACAAGTGAATGGGGTAAGAAAAAAAAGGAGTCAAATAAAAATCTCAGAAATTCACAATGATATTTCCCACAACCCAAAACACTTTCATATGCCCCATAAAACATTAAATAATTTACCTAAATTTGTTAGATGAAATGTTGTCATTATTATTCATCTGTTACAATTTTTTTCTTTCTTCTAATTCTGTTTCTTATTTACATGTAATGATAGAAGTTGTCTTAATGTGTCTGAATTTCTTGGCCGAAACATCTTCTTTATTTTTTGGGTGAGTTTTGATTATCTTTAAAAAAAAAAAAGATTAGGATGAAAGAAAAACTCATAAAAAAAAATGGATAATAATGACAATACTTCATCCAAAAAATTTGGAAAAAATCAATACCATTACATCTACTAATGCTACTTAGACAAGAAAAATAAGGTAGAAAAAAACTTTCTTGGCATTGTTTGTTTGTTTTTTTATCAGTGTAATTAAGTTTTAAGAAAAACAAAGGCATAAAATATAATGTTTCTAATGGAATGTGTTAAGTGGATGTTGAAAAGTTCTCTCACTGACCAAAAATGACTTATCATTTCACAGTTAAACACACTTGATACATTGTTTCTCAAGTTTCTTGGCAAGGATTGATATTTTATTAGTAAAACTAAGTTTGGCTCATTTTGTTAAGCTTTCAAAATCAATTTTAGATAAATCTCTTGATTGGGTTCAAAACTTTTCAGCACCCCTTATGTTGTAGGATAACACCTTAATTAAGAACTGGCTCATTGGCCTAGGGGGTAGAGTATTCGCCAATGGTCCAGGAGACCTGGGTTCAATCCTAGGTCACGTCATATCAAAGACTTTCAAAATGATACTTGATACCACCTTGTTTAACACTCAGCAATATAAGGTACGTATCAAGGGTAAAGTGTAGCAATCCGGGGAAAGAAGTTGCGCCCTCCCCTATACCTTAGTGCAGTAGCTATTGAAAAGGGAGCCTTCTGGTCGCCCTCGTTTTCGGTCGCCAACTTTACTTTTTTTTTACTATGGAAATAAAGAGTAGATTTATATAAATCTGCTGATGTTTCTTTTTTGGTAGTTTTTTTTAGTTGCTGTAAGCGTTTTTTAATTGGAATTTTCTCTATAAAGATTTGTCTTACCTAAAATATTATGGTATGGAGATTTTTTTTAATTATACAATTGGTATGAATTAACAAAGTTTAGAAAATGAAATATGGAGATAAAACAAATAATGAAATACAAATATAAAATAAAATATCCCACGATGCAACTTCTATGTAAAGTTAAATTTTTGGTACCAAAAAAAGAACTGCATCTTCTTTGTGCTTTTCCTTTGTGGCACTGAATAAATGTGCATTTTGAAATAGTTTCATACTCTACAACATTTGTTGTAATAATTAATAAGAAAATTATTGATAATTCATTAGAAAATTATTATTAATTAATAAGACGAAACAAAACATTTTACAAGATAAATCCACGATACTGACATTTTCAACTTTTGTAGCAAGAAGTTTCACAAATCATTTAGGGGTGCCTTCATGATATAATTGTTAAAGTGATGGACTGCAGAATTGTAGGAAGTGAGTTCAAACTCTAGTCACGCTATTACGTTCACTTTGGGACAAATAACCTTGGGAAAAGTATGAACCTCCTTATCCTCCCAGCTATGGGTTAAATAGTAACACTACTGTTCTTCTAGAAGGATAGCTTTGGCATTAAATAACCTATAAAGGTTGATATGCCATTAAACAAAAGAAACTGAAACTAAACCAAATCATTTATTTGTTGTTTAAAAGTAGTATTTACTTGATAGCAATTTGAGGATTTGACAATTTTTGTATAAAGTGATGGGTGGATGCCTTATTTGGGATCCTTTAGGAAAATAGTGGAATTGATGACATAGGTAAAAAAGAACAACTTGAAAAATTTTATTGTACTCTGTCATTATTTTTACTATTGTGTTTTTGTTTTGTTTTTTAATTTTATTTTAGACAATTATTCACCAAAGAGAGAAATGTGAAGCACAATTCTGCTGTTGGGAACAAATTTTGTCTGGAAGAGATGAAATGAAAAATTGGCTGGTTCCTTTAATCAAAACCTTTGAAGATAATCTTCAAAATTTGGATGATACAATTGGTATTCGAAACAAACTCCAGAAATACAGGGTGAGTTTTCTTATATGTAATAATTGAAAGGAATCTACAGTTGTTAATAGAAGGTAATTTATGAGTTTTCTTTTCATTTAGATTTTGTCTAATACTCTCTAGAAATGTGTGAATTTATCCTTCCAACTATGGGTTAAATAGTACCACTACCATTCTTCTACAAGAATGGTTTTGACATTAAATAACCCATGAAGGTTGATATTAAATAAAGAAAGAAACCAAGATAACTACTCCACACCCTAAAACTTTTATAATAATAATTCATAAGCTTAATAAAAAAAACGGATTCTACGAGAGAAGCCCATATCTCTGGTTGGACCAACTTGCAAAGATTTTCAGGTTACTTAAACTATAACTTGAGGTTTTGTGGGATTTTTTCTATTAATAGAGCAATCTATTTTCAAATATAACTTTTTATTTTGGGGAAAAAAAAGTATTACTTTCCACAGGTTTAGAGGAGAGAATACAATTGGATTTAAAATGGACATTTTTTAATTAGATATAAAAACTGGACATTTAAAAATGAACAACAAATTTTTATCATTGCTAAAAAAAGGAGGAAGCAATAATAGAATTAACTTAGAGAGACTTGTGGGAAATTAAGTATTTGATTAAAAATCGAAATTTGGAGAATTTTGTTAATATCTTTCAGTATTATCATTTGGATAATTTGTTTCCTTTAGATTATAGAACAATACTTAGAAATTTTATCTTTTCTTTATTTTTACCTCATCAGATTTTTTATTCAATTGTTGAAGTGAATGTGAAACACAGGAAAAATACCAAGAGGCTTCTTCAATATTTTCTTCCTTTCTTTTTGTTTACAGGAGGAACTACCCTATTTTATTCAAGTACTTGAAGAAGGAGACCAGAAGATCTCAGACTTGGGAGAGCTGAATGGTGGTATTAAAATGGTAGCTCTGATGAAGTCACAGAAAGAAATCCACCAGCAGTTTGAATATGCTGAAAAACTTGCTTTAGACCTTGAAGCTAAGATAGGTGACTTTTCATCTCAGTATGAAACTCTGCTTACTCTCCTCAAAAAAGAGACCGAATGGGTCACAGAAACAAAGGCCCTGCTTCTTAAATGTGATGATGTGACCGGAACAGATGATGATATCCTGACACGAATTGCAAAATTAAAGGTTTGTAATATTCATTTACTTGGCCTCATTTTATGAGTGGAAGGTGTTCAAAAGGTGTAGTTGCTTATCTTCCAGGTGAGGAAGGGGTTACTGTTTGCCTTCCAAGCTGGGGAAAAGGGTTGCTTTCCAAATTGGGCAAGGCTTACTACTAGCCTTCCAAGTGGGGAGGGGTTACTATTTGCCTTTCTCGTGAGGAAGGAGTTATTGTTTGCCTTCCAAGTTGAGAAAAAGGATTGTTGTTGCTTTTCAAATTGAAGAGGGCTTGCTACTTGTCTTCCTTGGGAGGAAGGGAGTTACTGTTTGCCTTCCAAGCTGGGGCAAAGGGTTGCTTTCCAAATTGGGCTGAGCTTGCTACTTGCCTTTCAGGTGAGAAGGGGGTTACTGTTTGCCTTCCAAGTTGTTGAAAAGGGGCTTTTCAAATTAGGGTGAGCTTGCTACTTCCTGGCGTGAAAGGGAGTTACTGTTTGCATTCCAAATTAAGAAAAAGGGTTGCTGTTGCTTTCCGGGGGGGGGGGCTTGCTACTTGCCTTCCAGGTGAGGAGAGGGTTACTATTTGCTTTCCAAATTGAGGAGGGCTTTGTTTCTTGCCTTTCAGGTGAGGAAGAGTTACTGCTTGGCTCTCATGTTCGCTGAGTTGTCTTCATTATAATATGCCCTAAGTGTATGCATTTTGAGGCTTAGGTATGGACAAGTTGAACATAGATAAATTTCCCCGAATTTGCTACTATTTTACTTTGTTGGTCTATTTTTGATGCAAGATAATTTGGTGATGAGACTTTGTTGGCAATATTCTGGAGTTGATAGAATCAAAACTTACATATTGTTAATTATTATTAAAGAATCATCAATGGTATGTTGATGTAGAAGAAGAGTACAGATATGTCAAAGATTCTTCCTTATTCATTTGCCCAGTCAGCTGGGCTGTAGAATACACCGACTGCACCTCTGCAGAGGGGTAAGAACACCCCAACGATATGACTAAACAATCTGATGTTGAGGTCCCAATAATGCTGGAGCTTTGGGGAATGCAGAGTACCCTTTCATTGCCATCATTCCCAGGTTCACTCTGGCTTGGTGTGGTAGCACCTGATAGGGTTATATCTATGGGTTAAATAGAACTAACTTGTAGACTTATGCTAAACTGAATTACTTGAAATAGAGCTGTTTTGACATTTAATCTGCGTACTCATGCAAAACTGAATTCTTTGAAATAGAACTGTTTTGACATTTAACTGTGTGTGGACAAAAGCTATACTTATACTAAACTAAATTTTTTGAATTAGAACTTTTTGATTAAACTAAATAGCTTGAAATAGAAATATTTTTAACAATTAAACTGTGTATTTATGCTAAACTGAATTGTTTGAAATAGCACTGATTATTTGTATAAAAATGGATTTGGCATTAAATAATCTACAAAGGTTGATTGCCATAAAACCCAAACAACCAACAACCCTGTTTATTCTCATTATCATCATCTTAAGAAAACTCAGTGTAACAACTTGGTAATTAGCAGCTGATATATTAGATGTTACCTCCCTTGGATACACAAATCATTTGTCATTTTATCTAACTATGTATTTAAAAAATTATCATGTTTGTTTTATTGATATATATATATATATATATATATATATATATATATATATATATATAATCATAAAGTTGTGCTGATAACATGAAGTTCCCTGACTATCTCTTGCCATTTGTCCCTATCGTCCATTGCTCCTACCAGTTCCCTTTAGATTGCAAAGCCCAGCAAAAGTGGTACATCATAGTGAGGTTTCAGTTGAGTAATACACTTAAAAAACTTTTTGGGAATAAAGCAATTTCCAGTCCAATTTGCAACTGAGTGATAATTTTATGAGATCTGTGTTCATATAAAACAGAATTTTTTTAATTAGTCAAACTATTGGTATCATGGAAATAACTATGAAATACTTATTAGAATGTTTTATTCTCTTCTAAATAGAAACATCAGTATTATCATGGATTGCTGTAACTATAAGAACTTAATGGATTTATAGCTTGTCTAGTATTTACTTAAAAATACCCTTGGGAAAGGCATGAATCCATTTCTTCTCCCTGCAGCTTTGGCAGATGGGGTTCTTTTGCTTTAGTATGGCAACCAGTTTAGATAAAGGAAAACCCAATCCAAATCAGCTACTCTCCATTTAAAAATTGACCTTGTGTCACATCTTGCCTAGGGTGGAGGGTTTGGGTGAATACACACTTATTTACCAATAAACTAGTGGCATAATGGATTTTGAAATTCCTTTATTCTATAAATCAACAAAAATTGTGCTATGCTATTTTGCCATTTTACTCTAATGAACATAAGAAATTGGATCCATTTATATTATTTATTTCATGTTTTGATGTGTTTGAAAATTAATTTCTAACAAAATAAAATTGGAATTCTTCCAAGTTGTAACTGCATCAGTACTATTGTATGGTTGCACCACTTCATCTTGAATGGGATTACTAGAGGAAAAGCTTGATCGGAACTACTCAAGGATGCTGCATGCTTTTGTGAACAAACTCTAGAAGCAGCACCCTACAAAACAGCATCTGTGCAGTCACCTACCTCCCATCTCACAAACCATTCAAGTTAAACAAGCTGGGCAAATAATAATGAACTCTTAGGTGACATTCCATATTTACCCAACCCCTCCGCTCAGGCAGGATATTTGTGTCATATCCTGCCTGAGCGGAGGGGTTGGGTAAATATGGAATGTCACCTAAGAGTTCAATTTTTTAGCGGAGTTTAACAGGTTTGAATTCAGAGTTTTCCTTCTCCTAGACTAGTTGCTGCACCAAGGCTAAAGAACCCAGTCTGTCCTACTAAATACTTCTATACATGGACACTCCAGTGTTAGCTGACTAGCAAAAAGCATATTCATCAGCTCTGTGTTGACACTGAATGCCCTCTAGAGGACTTATGAAGAATGATGCCTGATAGGGGTGGATGGCAAGAGAATCAAGGGAATCTATGAGGTTAGCATGCTTGATGATGAGTTTTTGTTTAAAATTTTGAAAATTTGCCTGTTTTCGTAATTTATTTTATACAGACAATAAAAGAGGAACTGGCAGTCCACAAGGTTCAAACAAAATCCCTCCAAGATGGTGTTGATAATCTAAAGAAGAATTACCAAACACCTGAAGCAGCAAATTTAGCCAAGGATGTCCAGATTCATGTCCGAAAATTTGAGTCTTTATCTGAGCGTGCCATAAAGATGGAAATTACATTGACTGAATGTATACAACAGCATTGTGACAATGGCCACCAACAGTTATTTGATTGGATCACACCTTTTACTGAAAAACTGTCCTGGTGTGCCGAGTGCAGTGGAGATAGCCATGGCACAGAGACCAAACTAAAAGCATTAATGGTGAGTTTTATCTATTCATGAGACTCGGTCAGAGCATGTCTGTGTGTGTCTCAATTGTCTTTTCTCAGAGATTTTGAAGCAAATCACGTTTTTATTTTTAAGTTTAGTAAAATGAATTATTGTAGTCTAGCATTGATAAGATTTTTAGATAACTGGCAATAAGATGGAGCCCAGTGAGAAGTGGATTCATGCCTTTCTGAAAAGTATTGATACTACAATTTCAGTTTGGTGTGCCAGTTCTGTTTTCCATTCCTATAACCATTATGCTGGCTCATACCTCTTTTACTGCTGACTGAATTAAGGTGCAGTATCAGGGATTGAACCTTGATCTCTCAGACCATTGGCCTGGGAGATCAGGGTTCAGTCCCTGGTCAAGTCATACCAAAGACTCAAAAAATGGTGCTAGATGCCACCTTGCTTAACACTCAGCATTATAAAGTAAGGGTCAAGGGTAAAGTGGAGCAATCCAAGGAATGGAGTAGTGCCCTCCCCTATACATCGGTGTACTATCTATTGAAAAGGGAGCCTTTGGGTCACCCTCGACTAAGGTCGCCCACTTTACTTTTACTTATTCACCATCAATAAATATACCCCTTTAGGAAAAGGATTTAATTATTTTTAGTGGAGCATTATACAAGCAAAACAGATACCATTAGGTATTATTCATTACCAAACTCTACAGCACCAAAAGTCTGTAAGTAAAAATATGAATATGAAGCAGTCCAAAATTGTGTACACGTCATCCTAATGAGATAGAAAATTTGTTTCACATAGCATAAATCACAATTTAATTTAAAGATTGGTGGCTGTATCTTTTATAATTTTTTTCTAAATAGGTTCCTCCAATTTTCATAAAATTGGATAAAACATCAGGTAATATGTCATTTTACACTTCCAATTTCCTATATATACATATAAGATATTGTTTAATCCAGTAAATCCGGAGTAAGAAATAATTCCGATTAGGACCAATAAAATATTCAAAAATAGAATATCAAATTTAAATAATCCTAGTAAAGAGCTCAATGTAAATAAAATCCACAGAGCAAATAATTTTCTCTTAAAAAAAAACCCCAACAATTGGTCACATTAAGATAATAGATTTATTTCCATCCTGTTAAAAGCATTGATATAAATCAATGCTCAATGCTTTTAACAGAATAGAAATAAATTTATTATCTTAATGTGACCAATTGTTGTTTTTTGGGGGGGGGGTTGTTTTGTTTTTTTTAAGAGAAAATATATATATGGTAACCAGCTTATTGCCGTAGTGAATAGAGCGTTCGCCAATGATCTGGGGAAACTGGGGTTTAATTCCAGGTTGAGTCATACCAAAGACTCAAAAAATGGTACTTGATGCCTCCATGCTTAACACTCAGCATTATAATGTATAGATCAAGGGTAAGTGGAGCAGTCTAAGGAAAGGAGTAGTATTCTCCCTTACAACTTGGTGTAGTAACTATTGATGAGAGTCTTCGAGTGGCCCTTGACTATGGTTGGCCAACTTACTTGTATATAAGATGCCCTGGCAATATGATTAAAATGCATTTAATAAGAAGGATTAAAGTTGACTGGGGCTTACAAAATCAGTGTTTTAAGAGCCAATGTATTAATGTTTCAGAATCATTTTAAACATTATCTGAAACACTTTATACAGCTTAATGTTAAACCAGGACACCCCATTTTTTTGGTAGGCCCGTTGGCTGGGGCTGCAGAATACACCAACTGCAACTCTGCAGAGGGGTAAGACTCCCCCAATGAGTGTGCTGGATATGACACTAAACAATCTGATGGTGAAACTCTAGTAATGCTAGAGCTTTGGGGGAATGTGGAGTACCCCTTTATTGCCATCGCTCCCAGGTCCACCCTAGCTTGGAGTGGTAGCACCTGATAGGGTCCTATCTATAGGTCAAATAGAACTAAACTGTATACTTATGCTGAACTGAATTGTTTGAAATAGAACTGTTTGACATTTAAACTGCATACTTATGCTAAACTGAATCGTTTGAAATAGAACTGATTTGATACTTAACTATAAACAAAAAGCTGTACTTATGGTGAACTGAATTGTTTGAAATAGAACTGTTCATATGTATAAGAATATATTTGGACTTAAATAACCTACAATAGTTGATATGCCATTAAACCAAACCAAATCAAATCTAATGTTTTAGGATGCTGTTGACAAATTCTAAATCCTGCTGATAGGTTGATATATAATTGGAGACTATAACTGTTTACCTGTCTTGTGTATTTATGAAATTTTGTTTTTTGGCTATGTTTGAAATCTGAGACATTTTATCTTATTCAGGATATCCTAAGCACTGTCCCTGAAGAAGAAGAACGAAGAAAGGCTACCATCAGTAAAATGGAGAAGGTCTCCCTTGTCTTGCCTCATAGAAAACAGGAAGAATTGAAAAATAGTCGTAAAAAATCTGCCAAATCATGGCATTCAACTATCCAGAAAATGAAAGAAACACAGTAAGTTGTGATCTTGAGAAAGATTTTTTTTTCCTTAAGATTTTGATGGCATATATAAGACACCCACTTCAATTTACATTTAATATTACTGTATAGAATTAGACTGTACAACTTCTAGTAGTTTACAGTATTGAACAAAACCTGAGACATATCTCAATGACTTTTTCTTTTCCTTATTTTTTTTTAATAAAGAGAGAATTCGCCAAGAAGAAAAATATAAGTTTCAGATGAAAACTACTGTATTTGACAGCCTATAAGACTCTTATAGGCTGTCAAATACAGTAGTTTTTATCTGAAACTTATATTTTTCTTCTTGGCGAATTTGTAACAAAAGAATCTTTTTTTTTTAAATTTTCTTTTTTTTTTAGGAAAGAGTTAGAAAATGCTGTTGCCTTGTGGAAAGAATACAACAAAGATTATGAAGTCTTTTCTCAGTGGTTAAAGAAAGCAGAAACCAAACTTAGAGAAAGTTCTTCTTTAAAACCTAATTTACATTCCAAAGAACAACACCTACAATTCCTCAAAGTAAGTAGGCCTTGCCACTTTCAAGTTTTTGTTTTGATTCTAAGATTGTATGTACCAGAAATAGTTTGAACAATTGTCTGAATGTTGTTAACACAACATTTCAGTTGGTCTGTGCTTTAGCTTTCATCATGTGTATATATTTACCCAATACCTCCATCATGAGTTAGACATGAGGTCAAGTTTTAAGCAGAGTAAAGCTGGTCTGAATTAAGAGTTTTCCTTCTAAACTGGTTGCTTAATCAAGGCTAAAGAACCTAATCTGCCCTATTATTTACCCATTGCTGAGGGGAGAGTGAGTGGATTCAGAGGTTTTCTTCTTCTAGACTGGCTACTTAACCAAAGCTAAATCACTCAGACTGCTCTACAATTAATCCATTGCTGGTGGGAGAGGGAAGAACAAATAGATTCATGCCTTTCCCTAGGGCATTAGTATGAAGTGAAATGCTAACAGGTTAATTAATTTTTGTATGTATGCAGTGTATATAAATATTTTTAGTATTCTTTTTTTTAACTGCATGTCAGTCCTGAAATTTGTTTAAGGATAAAACTTGGATATTGTCAGCGAAATTCAAGATTGAATTTTTTGTTTCAGAAGCTGGAGTATCTAAGGGTTTGTCTGTCCTCTTTGACTACTGGACTCCTACTAAATAGGAAGGGGATGGTTAATATTCAGACTCACTAGATTTTGGTGACTAATTTAGGAAGAGTTTTTTTTAATGATGACACATGTGGGTCTTTTTTTTTTTACTTTTAGATTTGATGAAACACTTGGGTTATGGACCATTATAGTACATTGGGTGATTCAAGAATCCTCATATCTAACAGCTGCTCTATATTTCAATTTTGAAGCATTGTTTTCATACAGTATGACTTTTTTCTTTACATGCATTTTTTGCCCAGTTGGCTGGGGCTGTAGAATACACCGACTGCTTCTCTGCAGAGGGGGTAAGCCCCCCCCCACGAGTGTTCAAGATATGACACTATACAATCTGATAGTGAGGTTCCAATGATGCTGGGGCTTTAGGGAATGGGGAGCACCTCTTTATTGCCATTTCTCCTAGGTTCACTCTGGCCCAGAATGGTTGCACCTGATAGGGCCCTATCTGTGGGTTAAATAGAATTAAACTGCATACTTATGGTAAACTGAATTATTTGAATTAGAGCTGTTTGACTAAACTGAATAGCTTGAAATAGAAATGTTTTTGACAATTAAAATGAGTACTTATGCTAAACTGAATTGTTTGAAATGGAACTTTTTGTATAAAAATGGATTGGCATTAAATAACCTACAAAGGTTTATATGCCATAAAACCCAACCAACCAACATGCATTTTAGGATTGCTTAGTGACAGTTTGGGGTGCTTTTGTTTGCTAGTTACTTTCACAAGATACAGTTCTAGAGCAGTGCTGCTCAAACTCTCTGGGGCATATCAGCTGGATATTTTCCCAATGTACTGGTACCTTATTTGTGCCATATTATTATGTAATGTATATTATAATTTTTTAATGGGTACTATTAGTAATTACTTGAATTTATGTCTTAGAAATTATTTGTACCATATAATTATTGTGCATATTATGATAATGTAAAATTGGATACTTGTTACAAATTGGCAGTCGATGACTTGCAAACCAATACTGGTACATGTTCCAGTTCAAAAGCTTCAAATAAAGACTGAAAATCCTGATTATTACTATTAATTTTTGTTGGTTCTTTTTTTTTTTTCCTTTTGTCTTATTGTTACTTTTTATCACTAAAAAGAAGTAGCCACTAAGAAAAAATTTGAGACCAAGATGCTTCATATGGCATAAACATCATGCAGGATGGTAAATTAAACTATTGATTTTGTTGACAGCTACATTTTATCTCCAATTTATAATGTTCATTTAAAAATGGAATATAACAAAGCTTAACATTGTAATAAAAAACCAGAAATGAGATGAAGGTCAAAAAATTAAAAATCAAAATACTTAATCCAAGAAATTCCAACAACCGTATTCCTCTGAAAATGAATAAATTTTAAATGTGTATTTTTTTTATTTCTAGAACTTTCTTGAAGATTCCCTTGGCCAAAGTGGAGGTTTTGATTCTTTAAAGAAAAAAGCAGAGAAATTATCGAAAACAACTGGAGATGCCCGTACTGCAACTTATGCAGGGCAAGTGTGTGAACGATATGCTACCCATATCAAATCAATCAAGGTTAGTGTGTAATATATATATATATATATAGAGAGAGAGAAGGGGTGATCAAGATCTGTTATGAGCTGAATTTTTATTAAGTTTTAACTGTATACTTTAATCAGAAACAAAAGGTAAGCAAAATGAACTGGTATGTGTAAATTCATTGTGTGTACAATTACTATTCTCCAATTCTATGAGGAAAGCCATCAAAGCGCATTTTAGATTTTAAGTGAGGTGCACAGACACTTTGACCTTGGGCAGAAATGTTGATCTATAAGTAAATAATTTCATCTTTCTTAATGGGTACCATTAGTCATAACTAAAATTTATGTCTTAAAAATTGACTGTAGTTGTTTTTGTTTTTTCTTGTTAGTATTTTATTTTCAATTGAAATTCTTTTTGAACATTGGATGTTTTTGTTTTCTTTTATAGGATCAAATAACTAAGACAGAACAATGTATTTGTGAACATGAAGACTATATTAAATACCACAAGCTTTGTTCTGATTGGCTGAATGAGACAGCCAACAAATTGAAAAAATGTACCAACAAGAAAACAAAAGATGACTTTCATGTCAAGCTTCAAAAAATCAATGTAAGTATTTCAAAATCTTATAATTAATAATTCACTTTCACCCTAAACCTTTTGGCTGGGATTAAAGTTTAGTGTCTGTTTATCTCTGTCAGTGTTTTGTCTTCATAAAAAGCACACTATTCACCCGCAAACACGCTGGTTTTGTATGTGTCAAGACTGTCCCCAAGGGTTGATAGTTAAAGTAAAACATATATATATGATGTTTGGAGAATCTGTAGCAGCATATCCAAAAAAGTGCTATATCTGATTAGCTTATCAAAAAAGTGCTTTATATATAGAATATTATGTACTTTTTTTTATGTATATGAAATTGTTTGTACTTTTATATATAGATAAATATAAAATAGTATGTACTTTATATATATATATATATATATATATATATATATATATATATATATATAATTTTTAGTTAGTTTTCTAAAAATAAATTATTTAAATAATTCTAGAAAAGAATGTTAAAAAGTGCTTGATGCTTTTATAGAAGAACTTGTTTAAAACTTAAAACCAAAAATAATACATAGCTATGATTAATGGCAGGATTTTATATATATATATATATATATATATATATATATATATATATATATTTTCCATTTTAACCCATCACCACACCCACATATACTCAAAATCCCCAAGGCATTCCATTCTTATACTAACTTAGGTTTTCAAAGACTGCAATATTTTGGAAAGAAATAATAAAAAAAATCATTTGAGCTTTTTTTTTTTTTTTTAAGATAATTCACCTGAAAACTAGACTTCAAATTAATAGACTTGTTTTTTCATTTAAATCACAGATAATATTCAGCAAAGATTTTACTTTCATGCACAAAATAAAATCTAGAACATATATTTAAAAAAACAGTTTAATAAAAGAAAAAAGCCAACTAACCCAGTAGTTGTCCATTTCAAAACAGCGACTAAAGATTTTTTTGTTTCTTTTGAGAATTTAAGTCTTCTGTAAATTGTACTTCAAAAGTAGAATGAGGTGTGCTTTAATCAAAAAGGTGACATCTCCACACTAAATGTGGTTCTCTGAAACTGGTGGACAAGTCACTTACCTTAGAAGCAGCATCTCATCTACTGAAAATGACATCAATATGCGACTAGTGAAGGTATGAACAGCTCTCAATAAGCACTCAACCATATGGAATTCAGACCTGTCTAATAAAATAAAACGTTTTTTTCCAAACTGTAGTCATGTCAATACTGCTATATAGATGCTCTATGTGAACGCTGGAGAAAAAGCTTGATGACAATTTTGCAAGAATGCTATGAGCTATACTGAACAAGTCCTAGAGGCAACACAACATCCAACAAAACAGCAGCTGTACAGTCAAAAATCATCCAAATTTGATGAAGATGATATTATGTTGGCCTGGTGGGTAGAGTGTTCGCCAATGGTCTAGAAGACCTGGGTTCAATTCCATGTCGAGTCATACCAAAGACTTTAAAAATGGTACTTGATACCTCCTTGCTTAACACTCAGCAATATATGGTTCGTATCAAGGGTAAAGTGGAGCAATTCAGGGAAAGGAGTAGCTCCCTCTCCTACAACTCAATGTAGTAGCTATTGAAAAGGGAGCCTTCTGGTCACCCTCGATTACGCTCACCAACTTACATATAATAATGATGCAAATTATTTTAGTTACATATCTTTGGTAAGCTTAGTTTAGATCTTTTTTTCCTCAGTTCTTTCAGCAATACATTGAACTATCGGCCACTTATAAGACTAGAGAGAGTGACACTGCATAAATTCTCTGTATAAAATACTCATTTTGGGAATCATCATCAGAATCAAGGCATGCCAACAGCACAAATTCCTTTGACTCTCTCACCATCCATCTTAATCATTCATCACTTTTGACAACAGCCCTCTTTCAGATTTTTTAAAAAATCTGAATTAGAGGGTGATGGCTGTAGGGTCAGTCATGCTGAGGAAAACCTATACTCCTTTCTGTCCCGGAGTAAGTAATTATCTTGGGAATGAAAAACTAGGGACAAAATTAAAACTGTCTACCATTAGCATGAGTATACTGACTATGTAGCTCTGATGTTACTAGGTGAATGGGTTTCCCCCGTTGGCACATCCCCGTATGGGGAACCGTGGTGGGTTGGGAGCATCGCCAATGAAATTTGTGAACCTTCTTTATGGCTCTCAAAAATATAATCCAAGCAAAAACCATAAAAATGTCAAATGACCTTACATAGAGTCAGACAACTCCAACGAGTTAAAAATACAGCCTGAACCTCAGTTCCCAAGATTCATCATATTAGAATTGCTTGAACATAAACAAAACTATCCCCATTTCTTATACAGAAAATCATATCTACAAATGTCAGTCCAAAAATTGTTAAAAATTTTAGAAATGGCACAATAATGATTGAAACTGAAAATAAAAAACACACAAACTTTTTACTAAATATGAAAACATTTCACAACTTAAAAATTAAAACATACCCCCATTAAACCCTAAACACCCCTAAAGGAGTTATAAGAAACAAAAAACACTTCCAGTGTTCAAGGAAAGAAATATTAGCCAAACTAAAAAAACACAAGTTGTAACTTATATAAAAAGAATTACCATCAAAAAAAGAAAACCAAACAATATAAACAAACACTTATATATTAACCTTCAACTCACCTACAATTCCCAAAGAAAGAAAAATCGGCTACATGAATGAAAAAATTGAACAATACATTCCAAACCCACTCCGATGTTTTAAATGCCCAAAATTTGGCCATCATGGAAGTGTATGCAATGGACACACTATATGTGGTAAATGTGGAGAGAGAGAACCAAACCATACCACCATCAACTGATGTGCCAACTGTGGTGAAGACCATCCATCCTATACAGATCATGCCCAGTCTGGAAAAAAGAAATCTTAACTATAAAACACACAAGAAACATTGCCTATCCAGAAGCCCGAAAAATAGCTGAAGGCTACATAAAAAACAAAACCTATTCCCAAATCTCCCGAAACAACACAAAATCAGAGAGTAAAATAGGAGAAAACTACCAAGAACTAATCTCCAAACTACTCCAATTAGGACCTCAAGACTGGCCAAAATTCATACAAGAAATAAAACCCATACTCTTAACTCTCCTCCAACAGTACAAACCCTAAACCTATGACTGAACATAACCTGGATAAAACATCAAAATACATTGAAACAAATCCCTTTGAGCAACCTCCAAGAGAAGAAATAAGAACCATCTCTCCACACAAAAACCCTAATAAAAACCAACCAAACTCCAAAAACCTGAGTAAAGAATTTAAACAGAATAGAACCACACCCCTCAACAAAATGGAACATAACCAAATGGTAAACTAGACCATAACCAAACCTTTAAATAAAACCTACCATATAGAAAATGCAAACCAAAAAGAACCATATCAAGCCAACAATCTACCTCCAAAAACAGAACTAAAAACAAAATAAAATCATCCCCAGGAAAAATGAAACAATCTGAAAATAACAAGAATATAATTGAAAGTACCCCCACCCTTAGACAGGATGGAGACCCAAGACACTATACCCACCAACCACAACCAGTCCACAAAACAAACATGACTCACAAAATATCTCCCCTACAAGGAATTACAATTGGACCAAAACAAGCTTACAAAAATAAATAAAATCATACAGTGGAACATCAGAGGCACAAAAGCCAACCTTTATGAATTAACACTTATCATTAAAAACTTACGCCCATGTGTTATATGCCTCCAAGAAACTTTTTTAAAAGAAAATGACAAATTAAATATAAGGCAACACACTATGTATAATCAAATAAACAAACACACAAGAAGAGCATCGGAAGGTACATCTATCATCGTAAACAATATACTATTGCAAAGCCAAATAAACTTAAACACAAACCTACATCCTACAACAGGTACACACTCAGTAATAGATCTGACCTTAAGTGATCCTACAATTTATTTAGACTATAATTGGAAAATCAACGAGGATAACTGCGGAAGTGACCACTATCTAATCATACTAGAAAGCCTTGACCCCAAACCAGAAGAAAAAATACCATGCTGGAACGTACAAAAGGCCAAATGGGAACATTTTAAAAGACTTTGCCATGTCAATTTAAATCCAAAAGCCAATATAAACCAAAAAGCCCACAACAACTATTTCTCAAAAACACTCCTAACTATCGCAGAGAAATGCATACCAAAATCATCCACTCAACCGAAATTCAATAAACTTTGGTACTATAATGAGTGCAAAAAAGCAGTAAGAGTGCACCATGCCGCACTCAGAAAATTCAAGACAAACCCAACGAAAGAGAATTTTGAATTCTTTAAAAATTGCAGGGCATGAAGAACAATTAAAAAAGCAGAACAAGAAATTTGGAAGAACTTCACATCAAAAATAAACACCAGCACAAAGACCAAAACAGTATGGAATATGATTTAAAAAAATATCGGGTAAGAATAACAACATCCCCCTGAAACATCTTATAAAAAAAAGACCAAACAAAAGCAACAAACAAAAAAGACATAGTAAGCCTCCTAGCAGAAACTTTTTCCCAAAACTCTTTGTCAAGAAACCTCAATCAAAAATTCCAGAGTAACAAATTAAAAAAAGAAAGAAGAAAAATAAACTTTCACTCAAATAATACAGAAAGCTACAACCAACCATTTACCATGACTAAAAACCTTTTTAAGAAAATTCCATAATACAACTCCTGGACCAGATGAGATTCCATATGAATTCTTAAAACAACTACCTAAAATTTCACTCCAGTATTTACTCCAAATCTTCAACAACATTTGGCACAGTGGGAACATCCCTAATTCCTAGAAACAACCCATTATAATACCAATACCAAAATCTGCAAAAAAGAACACATGACAGCCATATTTTTGATATAGAAAAGGCCTATGACACCACGTGGAAATATGGCATAATCAAAAACTTGAAAAATATGGGATTGAAGGGTAAACTTCCAAATTTTATTTAAAAAACTTCTTAAACAATTAAAAATTCCAAGTACGGATCAGCACAACACTCTGAGAACTACAAGAACAAGAAATGGGAGTGCCACAAGGTAGCATCCTATCTGTGACCTCATTCAACATAAAAATAGATAACATTGTGAAATGCTTAAACTTGGGAGTCGAAGGCTCACTATACATAGATGACTTCCTTATCTGTCGCAAATCAAAATATATCAGAACAATAGAATGTCAACTCCAACGATGTCTAAATAAAATAAACAATTGGACCATTAAAAATGGTTTCAAATTCTCCAAAAACAAAACACAATGTATACATTTCTGCAACCTCCACAAAATGCATAACAACCTTGTACTTAAACTAGATTCAACTGAAATCCCTATTGTTGCAAAACACAAATTTCTAGGAATTATTGACAAAAAAATTAACATTCAAACTCCACATCAAATACTCAAGATTAAAGCGTAATAAAACAATCCTCGTCCTTAGAGTAATAGCACACACAGACTGGGGTGCAGATAAAAAGAAACTCTATAAAGACCGAAATAGGAGAATGGAAGGAAGGATACAGAAAATCCTGCAGGGAAGAGATTATCCTATCTCATCTACATATTGGACACACAGGCATCACCCACTCATATCTACTCAAACAAGAACAACCATCATGGTGTGTGGGATGTCACACTTCATATTCAGTAAAACACTTATTGATAGATTGCATCGACCTAACACCAAAAAGACAATATTTCTACACTGTAAACAATATGAAAGAACTATTTGAACATGTCAAAGTAGACAAAATACTAGCATTTCTAAAAGCAGTTGGTCTATATAAAAGAATTTAAATCTTCAACATTCCATTTATGTACATGATGCAAACACTAGATAACCAAATCAACAGAAATTGGCATTAAATAACCTGAAAAAAAAGTTGATATGCCATAAAACAAAACAATCAATCAATCAATCACTCTTGACAAGTCCTCTAAACAGTATCCAGTGTCAGCACAGAGCTGATGTATTTAAGTTATTGCTTGTGTGTCCCTGTATAGAAGTCCATAGGAGAACATTGCTTTGAACTCATTCTTACTTTTCCAGCAGTACCTGACTCATTTTATATGGATGGTTTGTGAGATAGGCAGTAAGGGATTGTACAGCTGCTGTTTTGTATGGTGCTGCTTCCAGGATTCATTCAAAATAGCATTCTTATGTAGTCCCTATCAATTTTTTCCTTAGGTGTTTTGTTAGTGGCCAAATAGTGCATCTATACCCTAGTTCTGTCATAGTTACAGCTTGGAAGAATTCCTGTTTAAAGATGGCAGTATTGTTTGATTTTATTTCTCTCTCTCTCTCTCTATCTATCTATCTATATATATATATATAATGTGTGTGTTTGTTCTCTGGCAAAATCCACATAAGTACATGACATGTAAAAATTTATTATTTAGTAAGCTTTTCTAAGTCTGATATACTGAGCTTACCTACAGATGATTAGTGGTCACTACTAATCTAAATTGTGAGCAGTCTCATCATTGCTTGACTAGAGATCTGGCTGGAACAGGTGATTTCAATCTAACTTGATCATTTGAATTATTTTTTTACTCATTTATTAATCATGAATGTAATATAGTTGAAATGCTTTTTTACCTCATTATAGCACCTTAAATTTTATATAGAAATATAAAATATACCCCCAAAAAATAAACAGTACATCTATTCATTTCTTTGAAGTTTTTTTGTAAGTTACCTAAAGGTTTAAATGGTATTAAACACTTTTCTTCTTTTAGGACCTTGCTAATCAGAAGCAAAATGGATGCCAATTACTAAATGCAGCCATTGAAGCTGGAGAGAAACTCTATCCTAATACATCTAATGATGGTCAGAATGTGATTCGTCAAGAGGTCCATGATTTACAGAATCGGTGGCAGTCTTTCATTGACACTTTGGGTGAGACCCAGCAGAAAATGGAGATTAGCAGCCAACAGAAGTCATCATTTGATGAGGGTTACACATCCTTGTCAACATGGGTGCAAGACACTGATGTAATTGTTTCTGTAGAGCCTGCATTGAAAGACACTCTCCAGGAAAAGAAAACAGATTTGAAGTCAGCTAAGGTGAGCTATTCTTTTGACCAGTAATCTCTCTAAGCTGAAAAAATTAAGTAAGATTTTAATCCCAAAAAAGGTTCAGTAGTAAAAGTATATAGCTAAAGAAGCAATGATTATATCTCTATTGGTTTGACTTTTTATGTTTTTAAGTTTAACCAAAAAAAAATCTTTTATCATTATAAAAAATGTGTGTGTGTGTGTGTGTGTATGTGTGTATATATATATATATATATATATATATATATATATATATATATGATGAAAAATAAATGGAAAATTTGGATATACTAAAAACACAGAACTTTTTCAACTTTTAGTTGGAAAAAGTTCTTTTCTGTAAAAAAAAAAAAAATATTCTGAACTGAATCTGTTGTCTGTGTTTTTATTATATCCACTTTTTCCATTTATTCTTCATCATCTTGTCAGATCTACCAAAAATATCTACCCTTTCTCCATATATATATATATATATATATATATGTGTGTGTGTGTATTTTTTCACATTTCACCTCAATTGTTTATCTTCCTCGTTGGCAAAGCTTAGATTATACTGACTGTATCTTCTGCAGAGGGATTAAGACTCCCCCACCAAAAAAAGGTGTCCTGCATATGTGAGGCTCCAGTTCTGGATCTCGGAGTTGTGTGGAGTAGCTCTTTCATTGCTGTTATTCTCAGGTTCACTCAGACACAGAGTAGTAGTACCTGTTAAAGTCCCATCTATGGATTAAATAAATCTGTTGGAAAATTATTAGTATTAGATAGGAATACTTGATAACATATAACAGTAAATTGTTTGTATTGAGAATAATTACTTGAAGCCATAATTGCTTACTAGAGATTATTATTATTATTAGTTACTTGAGACTATATAACTGTGTGTAAACAAATGACTATTATTAGATAGAAATAAATACTTGAAACCATAAAATTATTAGTATTAACTAAGAATACTTGAAACCATACAATGATGTGCTAATCACTTTTTAAATATTTGATATCATATCTGTGCAAAAAAACTCTTAAACAGCTACACAAAAAATTGAAATATAAACATAAAATGGATGTGATTTCCTAACATTTTGGCAAAAATTAACTCTATATGCTCTTAAAATAAATCAAGCAACTAATTCAGTTGCTAATAGACTTTTTGTAAATGAATTTTTGTCTACAAAGAATAAGAGTGTACATACTACACCAGTGGAGGCAATCCTCTTTTTCACAGGAGCAATGATTGTATCATTGTCAGGAAAATGTCAGCATAATTTATCTTTAATCCACCTGATTTTCACAAATGAGTTGATTGGGCTGCTCTTTATTTCATAAGTTGATATCTGTGTTGAATGTGACTTGCGGTCGTATCGATACTAACCAAAAATAATTGCAATAATAATTGTATTTAAAAAAGAAGTTTGAGAGAAAAAGCAAATGATTATTATCAAATAGAAACATTTACTTTAAATCATATGATTATTTGTATTAGATAGGAATACTTGAAACCATGCAAGTGTATGCAAATTACTTGTATTAGATTATATATAAGTGTATGCAAAAAAACTCTTAAGATACAACTACATTCAAAATATGAATGTAAAATAAATGCAATTCTCTAACCTCTAAGTATAAAATAACCCTAGATGTGTTGATAAAATCAATCAACCAGATGTAATTGATTGCTAAATTATTTTTCTTGATCCTAAATCTGTGGTGTTCACTTGGTATTTTAAATATTAGTTACTTGAAACAAAATACACAGTGCAAAAAAAAAAAAGATTATTAAATAGAAATAACTACTTGAAATCATATAACTGTGTATAAATTATTAGTATAAGATAGGAATACTTGAAACCATACAACTGTGTGCAAAAAAATTCCTAACCAGTTGAATGTGATTCCCTAACCTCTAACTGAACTGGTTGTCATTTTGATCAAATCGATTCAGTTGTTCATAAACTTTTTTGTCCCATGCTGGCCATGAAAAAAATTTGGGAGATAGCATTGCTTTCGGAATGAGATCCTCTCTTGACTACAACTATTCAAAAGAGACGCACCTAGTATGTAAATCTTTGGGCATTTGTGACTTAAAAATAAAAGCCAAGTGTAAAGTTTACTTGATAATGAAACAAGCAAGGAAACTTGTTATATAGCATCTGTCATGTGATCACTACAAGTTGTTTCAACCTGTTTTAACATTGTTATTACAATTGACAGTTATCTGTCAATTCCCACTGTTTCTCTCTATTTTTTCTTTTTTTTAAATACTAATGAAATGTGCTAACCAGAAAAAGGACCGCTCTGTTGTTCCTAGAAAGGAAGCTGAAGTAATTTAACCATATTTGATGTATGTTTTTTTTTTTTTTCTCAAATAATCCATCAATCTTGATATGTCACTAACATTTTTACATTCTTTTCATTTAGTATTGGTTTTACTTGGCAAAATTTAATGCTTTTAATCTTTTTTATTAATTGGTATGCATATGTTTTTCTTTCCTTGAAACTTTTTTTTTCACCAAAGATAGCAGGATTTTAATGGAATATTATGCAATCAAAACAGATTTTATGAGATGTTATTTACTGTATAATCCATAAGTACACTATTATTTTATTTTTAATAAAAAGTTAATTTGATTTTAAATAAAAGAAACTAGGATTTTATAATTTCTAGTGGAACATTATAAATTAAAACAGGTGTTATTATTTATTAGTAAATTCTACAGCTTTGAAAATCAGAATCTAAAAATATAAATAAGTTGCAGTCCAAAAATTATTAAATCCCTTATATATATATATATATATATATATATATATATATATATATATATATATATATATATATATATTGGCAGCATTTCTTCATTAATACAAATTTCGTTGAACATAATAGACATTTTCTGTCTACATATTTTTTTGTTGATCCTTTCATAATGCTGTATTGATTTTATAATATTTAGCAGGAATTGATTGATATATTTTTCCATAATTATTTATTTCCCAAGTACTTTCTATACGAAAGGATCAACAAGAAAATATGTAGACAGAAAATGTCTATTATGTTCAACAAAATTTGTGTATAATATATATATATATATATATATATATATATATATATATATATAAAATTTTATTTCATGGTTACAGAATTTTAGTGGTGTAGATTTTGGTTTTAAATAATACCTAATGCTATCCATTTTGATTGTATAATGGACTACTAGAAATGATAATTGTATCTTTTTTTATTTTATATATTTGTTTAATTTGATTTTTTATTTCAGTGGGAAAATTTTTAGGAGATAAATTTGAATGAATTTTCTTATCTTATTTCTATTTATTGATCAGCATATATTCTGTTTTTGCTCATCTTTCTCCATGAATTAATTTTAAGTTATTTTTTTTCTTTTAATCTACTAACATTATTTTATGATGTATAAGAATTCTTTCTTTCCTCCAAAATATCTCTCAGGTCTTATATGTGAAGTTGACATATCTAGTAGGCTAATATTTACCTGGACACAGACTATGAACACTTGGACCTAATGTAACTCTGTGGTATGAGGTACATTCCAAAAGTGATTCTCCGTATTTGTTTCCACAGAAACAACAACGGATAAAGGGAACACAATAAAACTGCTTTGAGAGAGCAAATCTTTAACTAAAATGTTATTTTCCCACCTTATCACCACCATTAGTTATGAATTTACAAAGAATAAGAGTGTACATACTACACCAGTGGAGGCAATCCTGTTTTTCACAGGAGCAATGATTGTATTATTGTCAGTAAAATGTCAGTATAATTTTTCTTTAATCCACCTGATTTTCACAAATGAGTTGATTGGGCTGCTCTTTATTTCATAAGTTGATATCTGTGTTGAATGTGACTTACCATTGATATCATTGATGAAATGCATCACCCACCACGTGATTGTGCTCACATTTACTATCTGGTCTTTGAAAACATTCAACAAGAATTAATGAACTTTTACCCCTCATCTTGGTAGTTTTTGTATTGTTTCTTCTTTCACTACGTTTTGGCCAAATTTCACCTCTGGCCTTCTTCAGGTGATTTACCGCAACCTCGGATAGGAATGCTGAGTCTTGTAACCATATCCCCAGTAATTACTGCCTTCCATAGTTGTTGTATATCGCACCACGTTTTTGACCAAGTAAACCTCTGGCCGGCTTGGGTAGGATTTGAAACCGCTATCTTCTGACAATGCTCACCTGGAACCGAAGAGACTCAACGCCTCTATCCGCTGCGCCATGGGCCCCGAAGGGCGATCAAGGATGGATTTTTTTGTCTTATAAATCCTTATCTGGTCTTCCAGAGTCGGGTCCGTACCGAATTTTTTTTTTAGTTGTCTTTAATTGGAATCATTTTGAGATGAGGCTTTTTATTTTAATCTGAGAATTAGTTCTCAGATTAAAATAAAAAGCCTCATCTCAAAATGATTCCAATTAAAGACAAGTAAAAAGAATTAATGAGTAATAGTGGTTACATTTTTTTCTGTGACTAGAATAATTCAGTAACCAAGCTCTGCTTTCATATTAGAGGTCATTTTATCAGATTGCCACTAAGCTGCTATCTTTAACAATTCAAAAACTATGGGTATCGGTTATAAACAAGATTGTATAACAACATTGGACTTATGACCATTGATAAGCATGGCATGCAGCATCTTATTACTGAGAAAAATGTATGACCAGTAGTGATAACTATGGGGTAACTTGTTTTGTAGCTAAAAACTTGCCCTATCTAATAGTGTTATTGTGCTCTTTGTATTTGGTATTTATATCTCTGCAAATAAATAGTTTGTTTTAATTTTGGAGTGTATCATGTATTGCTCATTTGTCTTTCTTCATGAATCACTTTTAAGTTTGTTTTTTTTTTTTCTTGAATTATTTCTTTTTACCTGCAAACATCTTTTCTTTTAATAGAACATATTTAATGGCATATAAAACTCCACCCTTTTTTTTCTCCCCAAAGTCTTTGAGATTTTATATAAAAACTTCAGGTAAGCTAATGTTTACCTGGACATCATACTCTAACTTGTATTGCCCAGTCGGCTGGGGCTGTAGAATACACCGACTGCACTTCTGCAGAGGGGTAAGACCCCCCCCCCCAACGAGTGTCCTGGATATGACACTAAAACAATCTGATGGTGAGGTTCCAGCCGTGCTGGAGCTTTGGGAAATGTGGAGTACCCCTTCATTGCCATCGCTCCCAGGTCCACTCTGGCCCGGAGTGGTAGCACCTGATAAGGGTCCTATCTATGGGTTAAATAGAACAAAACCGTGCTTCTTTCACTATTAACTGCGTATTTATGCTTAACTGAATTGTTTAAAATAGAACTGTTTTGACATTGGAACTGCGTACTAGTGCTGAACTGAATTGCTTGAAATAGAACTGTTTTTGACGTCTAAACTGTGTACTTATGCTGAACTGAATTATCTGAAATAAAACTGTTTGACATTTAAATCTGTGTATTGCCCAGTCAGCTGGGGCTGTAGAATATTCTGACTGCACCTCTGCAGAGGGGTAAGACCCACTCCCAACGTGTGTCCTGGATATGACACTAAACAATCTGATGGTGAGGTTCCAGCAGTGCTGGAGCTTTGGGGAATGCGGAGTACTCCTTCAATGCCATCACTCCCAGGTCCACTCTGGGCCGGAGTAGTAGCACCTGATAGGGCCCTATCTATGGGTTAAATAGAACTAACAGCATACTTATGCTAAAATGAATTGAGTAAACTGAATAGCTTGAAATAGAAACGTTTTTGACAATTAAACCGTACTTACACTTAAACTGCGTGCTTATGCTTAACTGAATTATTTCAAATAGAACTGTTTTTCGACATTAAAACTGTATTTACACTTAACTGAATCATTACATATAACTGCTTGAATAGTTTGATATGGAAATGTTTTTGACAATTAAACTTTGTACTTATGCTAAACTGAACTGTTTTCAATAGAGCAGATTATTTACATAAAAATGGATTTGGCCTTAAATAACCTACAAAGGTTGATATGCCATAAAAACAAACAAACCAAACCAAATCTAACTTGTATCTAGCCAAGCTTGTAATACATCACACTATCAGCTGGGTTGAGAAAGCTCTGACTACATCCCCTGAAGGGAAGTAAAGTCTTTCCTAAAAAGGGGTATCCTGTGTATGACACTAGACTGGAGCACTGGGAACTGTGAAGTTACTCTTTCACTATAATTATTTCCAAATCTGCTCTAACTTAGAGCAGTAGTACCTTTTAGGGTCTCATTTATGAGCCAAATAGATCTGTTTGAAAATTATTAGTATTAGATAGGAATACTTGAAACCATAAAATATGGTGTAGTGGTTAATGTGGTGGACGGCGACATCACAGCAAGTTTGAACTCCAGATGCACTATTATGTTCACTTTTGGACTAATACTGTTGGGAAAATGGTATGAACTCCCTTATTCCCCTCCCCCCAGCAATTAGTTAAATAGTACCATTATTTTTCTGCTACAAGGATAGCTTTGACATTTAATAACCCACTAAAGTCAATATACCTTTTAATAAAGAAACCAAATTATGTAATTGTTTAAGAAAAAAAAAATTTAACATTCAATAACTCAACAATGTTTGACATGCTATAAAACCAAGCAAGCTTATCTTTCATAATACAATAAGTGTAAATAGAGATGGATTTTGAGGGTCATATATGTTGCTAAATACTGTTTTCATTAGACAACATTTTAAAACAATATTTTTTCTTTTTTTTTTTTCTTTTCCATTTCAGACTCTTTATCAAGATGTCCTTTTTCATCAGAATATGGTTGATAGTTTAGCTTCAAAAGGTAAAAACTTAGACTCACCTGTTGTCAGTGAAAAAATGGAACAAATCTCTGCCAATTATACAAACCTTCGTTCAGAATCTAAGGTAAGTGTTAACACATTCAATTTTTTGATAAATTTGATAAAGTGCTTAATGATTTGGTATTGATTTTTCATTTTTGTAATATGAAAGCATTTTTTCAGGCCAATTATCAGATACTTGGAATGCAGTTTATGTAATTTAAATCAAGACTTACAATGTGGATTAAATATCATATTGTTTTTCTTATTACTCATTGTGGATCCTAAAGACATATTGAATAACAATTACTTAACTCTTTGAACTCTTAGCCTGGGCCTGTGTTAGGTTCTCATGTCTGCTCCCAATCTATTATACCCTCTATATATGATACTAGGCCCCCTACTCTACTATATGTTTGTTTTCATAAAGTAATATTTATAAAAGAATATATGAAACCTTCTCTTCTGGGCCCCGCAAGAAGGCTTCCTCACTGTTTGGGGGTAGTATAACTTGGCCCTGCCTTTGGCTTTAAGGTAATCTGTAACTGACCTCTCAAAACGTTCAAACTTTGCTCCAAAGCTCAGACAATTTTGATTAAAGCTATTCCATTAGTACAAAGTCTTTCAGACTATTAGTATCTGTCATGATCTCTCTGAGTTTTTCAACTGAGACTTGCAGATTAACTAATGTCTAGTCTTAGAGGCAGTCTATCTGGCAGAAAAGCACCTGTTCCTGGGTTGGGTTTATTGTCCTAAAACCTGAGGTGCCCTCTTAAGCAGAAATTTCAAAAGGTCTAAGATAATTTTTGTATCTCCTGAAGATTCTTTTGGCACACCATGCTACCCCAGGGTTCATAGGTGGTTGTCGTGGGCTAAATCCTATTTTCCTTAACCTGAAAATATTAGGCCTATGTTGTATAGTAAAATACTGCTTAGCCCCAAATATTATACATGCAATGCATAATAAAATAAAACACAATCCAAAATATCTGACTTCGTGGTTCAAAGTGCTAAAAACTATCTTTGTTTCTTTTTTAATTCAAAATGTGATTACTTTGTGTTAAAAACACATCTCTTTTTGCATCTATTGGTGAAACACCAGTTTTGTAGATCTGAGGATTGTAAGTTACCCCTTCATTGCCATTACTCTCAGGTTTACCCTGACCTGGAGTGATAGTACCTGTCAAATAGATCCATTTCAAAATTTGGTCAAAGTCCATTAGAGTATCTTGGTCATGCTATGAACTTTTCAGCTGATCTTTGTATTAGATTCTGTGTTTAAAAATCATAGTGGTAACAGAAATGCACTAGAACTTTCCCAATTGACTCAAGGTGTGTTCAAAAGTTCCCGTTTCACCTTTGCTCTTAGGAGTTGGTGTATATAAAAGATACTCAACAATAAACAAACCATACCTGTTTGTCAGGATGGATATTCTCTTACATAGCTGACCTGATTTTTTGTTTCTTTATTTTTATTCTTTTTTATGCATATAAATATATTCTGATAATAAATATGCATGTACCTTTTGTATATAATCAAGTGTGGGTATGTATATATGTATGTGTGTGTGTACATTCATACATAAATGAAACTTTGCATAGACCCACATGTGTTGAAGGGTCAGGTATTTTTATGCATAGAAAAATCAAATAAAACAAAAAAGAAGTTACAATCTAGTTCAACAAGAATTGCAACTTATAAATGTGTGTAAAAAGAAAACATTCTGTGGATGAGAGGAATTTTTAAATGCTTTTTCTTCTTTCTGAATGCAGTTCTTTATATTTCTCCAAACTTAAACATGTATACCAAGTGCATCTTTCAGCTTATATTCTTTGAAAACCATCTCTAATTACTGCTATACTTCTATTCTAAAATTTCTTGAAATTTCATCTCTGCCTTGCTATCTAATACCGCATAATAATTTCATGATTTTGTCATTAATACATTCTATATAAACATGGTATAATATTAAGTTGTCTGAATTTCTTTGATGAAATATTATTATTATTATTAATTGGCAAATTTTTCTTTTATCCATTACCTTTTTGTTTTGATTGAAAAAATTCTGGTTGTTTTTACATTCTAAAACCATTAAGTATTTTGTATAGAGTTGAACTAAAGAATAAACCTC
Organism: Sepioteuthis lessoniana; assembly: GCA_963585895.1. NCBI lineage: Eukaryota > Metazoa > Mollusca > Cephalopoda > Myopsida > Loliginidae > Sepioteuthis > Sepioteuthis lessoniana. The sequence continues at coordinate 83,714,483 of OY757918.1, forward strand.
AAATGAGATTTGAACTCAAATTCTGTATCCTTGGAAACCTGTTTGATATGGATAGTTTTTTACTCATTAGGCAATGAAAGAATGTAAAAAAAAGATAATTACAAGAAAAAATGCACAAATTAATAATTGTGTTAAAAGAATAGCCTGGGAGAAAAAAAACTATTATACATCAATTTTCTTGGATAAATATCCTTATCTTAGTCACAACATTTCATTGTTCCCTCCAGTCTTTTCAAAAAAGTTATTGACCATGACAGACATCTGAAAGGAAGTTCAAGGGCATGATGGCCAAATATTCTAACTATAATAACTAAGATGAATATGCTGTATCCTCTGTACAAGAGTCAGACAAACCCACTTCAAAGGCGTGTCCTGGGTATGATGCTAAACAGCATCTCTGCAGAGGGTTAAGGAACCCCCCCCCAACTACAACGAGTGTCCTGGATGCAACATTAAACCATCTGATAGTGAGGCTCCAGTAATACTGCAAAGTACCCCTTCATTGTCATCACTTTCAGGTCCACTCTGGCCTGGAGTGGTACCACCTTATAGGGTTCTATCTAAGAGTCAAATGGAACAGTTTGACATTTTGTTAAAATGACTTATACTAAACTGAATTGTTAGATGTAGAACTGTTTGATCATTTAATTGTATGTATCTACAAAATGTTTTCAAATCATATATTTAATATATGTTAAAACAAGATTTGGCATTAAAGAACCAACAATGGTTAATATGCCATAAAACCAAATCAAACTAAAACCCACCTAGGCATAAAAAAACTCTAGATGGGTTGACATGCCATTAAAAACAACTGTCAAAACATGAGGATGCTAATCCAAGTAAATCAGTGTAAAATGATGATTTTTCATTTTGCAAATCAGGATAAAAAAGAAAAATCAATTGAAAATTAACAATGCCTAATGAATATTTTAATAATCCGTATCATGACTTATCTAATTTTTTTGATCGTATATTAGTCATTGAAAATAAAATGTACCAAAATATTGATAATTTTTAGTCATAAACAAACCACATTTAATATTTCTGTTTGCTTCAAAATCTGAAAAGGGGAAGAAAAAGAAAATGAACAATCTTAAAAGTAAAATATATTTAACCCTTTTGGTGTAGAGAGCAACTTGAGTCACCCAAATATACTTAATGTGTTTGGGCAAGATACAACTTTAGTCCACATTGCTTTTTAGATCTTGCATGATATACTCCTGAAATTGTTTCTTGTTTGATATTTTTAAAAAATTCTTTATCACTTCCAAAACTTATAAACACAGTTATATGATATATCCCTAACACCAATAGTGTATTGAAGTAATTGTAAAACTTTATTAATTATTTTTATTTGCAAGTTTTTTTTTTCATTTTATTGTCAGAAGTGCATTTCATCTGTAAAAAATACACTGCACCAAAAGGGTTAAAAAGGGGGGGGGGGTTAAATATGATTTGTTGTTATTTTGACTTGTTGCTCTCTCAATGCAATCTTTTGTTGATTTATAATAGAATATATATCAAGACTATGTTATTATTTAATTATGCTATAATTAATTAATAATTAATTATAATAAAGCTTCACCTGGATCATCTGCTTTTATACTTTTATAGCACAGAGATATATTTGTATTTTCATTTTTTAAAAACATTTTTCAAAATGCACAAAAATATTTTCTTGACAGCAGTTATATAAAAATTGTTGCTCTATAACAATTTTTTGAGTATTATCTTTTATGCTAATGCTTATCTTTCTACAAATGAAAAATCAGTTTTGTAAATTCAAAATTCAAAATTGACTGGTTGAGCTCATATTGTCTATTAGATTTAGGAATATGCTAATTTGTACATAGATTATCACACAAATGATTTTTTGTTTTTCAGATTTAAAAATTGCCTTTAACATCTTTAGTATTGAACCAAAAAATAAATAAATAAATAAATAAGAAGAATCTAAAATTAGGATTTTTGTAATGATTTGAAAGTATGGAAAATCATTTTTTAGGTTATTTTTTCTGTAAATTTAATTTGAGAGGAAATTTGAATAAAAAATGTTTACCCAAAGAAACCTTCATCAGGCAAATATTTAAACTTATTTACTTTTGATATTTGACCCGACACTGAGTTGAAATATTTTATAAAAAGCTTATTGTAAATATTTGATAAATTGGTTGGTTCTGCAAAACCAACCAATTTATCAAATATTTAGCAAACACACCTGAATCGGCTGAAACATAACATAGCCTTACTTATTCTGTACATCATAATTTAAAGTATATTGCTTTCAGAGACTCCAGAGACAGAATTACTGTGATTTTTTTTTTCCTTCAGCAAAATCAAAATGAAAATGAGGCTATCTATTTAAGATATGGCAAATCAAACAGTAAAAACATACTGAGTATATCAATGTATAATTTACTGAAGTATTATAGGAAAAACAATCAAAACAAGGATTCAAGTCTAAATAACTCATTGAGTTATGAAAATAGATTTTTTTTAAAACTTCTAGACGTCTTCATTTTGCATTTATCACTTTATTGAAGATACATTTGATGACAATATTTACTATCAGCTTTCCTTTGATTGTTGAACTTTATTATTATTACTAAGTATAGCTCATACAACTTGAAATGTTTTTTCAAATGCAAAATACACTTAAACCTAAGGGAAAATTATCAAGGAAAGGTCACTTCAAATATATTTTAAAAATATAAGACATTTTGTTTTCAAGTCATTATAACGAATAATGATTTATTACTGATTATACAAATTGTATATTAGGTTATGAAATTTAAAATGGACAAAATTTATTTAAAACCTTGAATAAAATACTTGCTTTGGACTAACAAATCTAACCTATTAATATTAAGGTTACCATACCAAATTAATTTATGGAAAACTTCATAGTATCCCATTATTTATTATTAGAAAATTAATTAGAAACTATCTTGAAAGCATAAAAATGGATTAAATTTTTATAGATTAGTAATTTTTTTTCAAGAATATTTATAGTAAATAGTTTCTGTACCTTCAAATCATTGAATCTGATAAAAATTAAATTGTTTTTGAAAATTGATTGTTGAGAAAACACTATTTACCTTTGGATTGAATCAAGGATTTTTTTTTTTTTTAACTTAATCAAACTGATTTGATTCATTTGTTCATGCTTGGGATTTGGTTGCCATTACTAATTACAGAACAGAGTCACACAATTTGAAGAATATGTCCAACAACATTTGGCATTCCAAGAAACATATCAAAACTGTGTTGATTGGATGCAAGGCCTGAAAGACAAGTTCACAGTCTGTTCTGATTTGCATGGAGACAAGCAAGCTTTGCAGAACAAGATTGGTCGACTTCAGGTATGTCTTAGACTAAGAAGCAAAAAAGATTTATAAAGAGCTAGATAGAGAATCTGAATTATTTCTTAGTATCTCAGCGTCTTGAATTATCTGTTGGTGTTTTTCGTCAAAATGTTTGAGAAGTCATTTTTTGTCTTTTTTGTCTTACGCTTTGTTTTGTGTTGCAGAATGGATTTTTTTGCATGGTATTAGCACAAATATTATTTGATAACATCATGTAAACATTCAAAAGGGTTATTAGAGAGATGCATTTTAAATAGGAAAATGTCAAACATTTTAGGGGCCATGATGGAAAAAGTCAAACAATTTTTTTGGATATTTTTATATTGTTGAAAAATATCAAATAATTAGATTAGAGCTTTTTCAACTGTTAACTTAGCAATACTTATCATTATAGGAACATTGTTTCAGTTGTCTAAAAACTATCTGAATTCTATTTTTGATATTACTACATATACTCACATGTCATGCAATTATCTTAGACCTAAATTTGAGCCTACCATATGGAAGATACAAACTTTGTATATATGAATAGTTGGCCAAGGCTAAGGCCTAGGCCAAGTGATATGCCTATAATTTCCAGCTGCAATATATCTCAATTTAGATCTCAGAGTCTCATGATATGTGGATATATACAGTAACTTTGATTTTAGTCTGTTTATAATTTCCTGTGATTATGAAAAGACTAAGAAATAAAAAAATTTTGAATTTCATTTTTATGTAGTATTTAACATTAAAAATAAAATTCCTACATTAAAAATCAAATTTTAAAATTGCATGAAAAGTGTAGTTGTTTCTTTTTTCTTTTATATCATAGCATATCATGTATATGAAGAGAGGATTTTGGGAATTACATATTTTTTGGGTGCTAGGAACTCCTAAATAATGATTAATATGCAGGCAATTGTGCTGTCATTGGGAAGAAACTGAATATTGTTCTTTGATTTATCTGGATATAAGTACTAAATGCTTTCTCTGCACTTCTTCAAAACCTTATAGTAAAAATTAGAGTTCATAGTTTGACCAAAGGAGGAATTCTTTGTGCACAATGACATGGATGTCAAAAATAAAGTGATCGTCATGGATTTGATGTTATGAACTTGTTGTGCTTACTGAGGAATTGTGATTTTTTTTTTTTTTTTTTTTTTTTTGACTTCTACTTGGATGATTACTGCTTTATCTCAGAATCATAATTATAAATCCATAATTCATCACTGGTTATGATCTAGATAAAGTTGGTCAATTTTGATTTGATCCCTGTATTCTTTTACAGACTAGCAAGAATTTTTTCTTGCTGCAGAAATATACAATGAATATTTTAATTATGCCATAATGAGGAAAGGTTTTCTTTTTTTAGTTTTCTTAAAAGTTTTTGTAAATGAGTATTAATTCACTTCTTTTATTTAGTAAAAATTGATTTTAGAATTTCAGGGAAATTATAGAATATAACTTTTAGTTCCCTGGTGTATAGTATCATACTACCCCCAGCACAAGAAGTAAGACAGTCCAACCTAGCCTTATAAGATGGACGTTATTAATACCTAGAAGAGTACACAGGGAGTCTCCTTGGGTACCTCAGGTGGTGTAATGGTTAGCAAGCTAGATGAGCAAAACTTCATGAGTGAGTTCGAGTCTGGCATAGTGGTTAATGTACTGGACTGCGATATTTTAGAAAGCTAATTTGAACTCCAATTGCACTATTATGTTCACTTTTGGATTAATACACTTAGGAAGGCATGAACCCTCTTATCCCCCACCAATTATGAGTTAAATAGTACCACTACTGTTTTTCCACGATAATGGCTGTAACATTAAATAACCTATAAATACTGATATGCCATTAAACATCATCATCATGTTGCACCGCCAGCATGGATCTCCCTGACTCTCTCCTGCCATCCTTCTCTATCATCCATTGCTCCTTTTCGGTCTTCAATCAGTACAGAGCTGTTGTATGTAGGTTCTAGCTGGTCATTCTGCCTTTCCTCTTCCATGTGAAGAGGTCCATTGGAGTATGTCACTTATGGGTTTATCCCTATTCCTCCAGCAGTGTCCCGCATGTCTGGTTCATCTAACTTGGATAATTTTTGTGATGAGTGGTAAGTAGCTGTACAGATGCTGCTTTGTGGGGTGCTGCCTCCAGGACTTGTTGAATATTGGCTGCAGCATTCTTGTGTAATTGCCGTCAAGCTTTTTCTCCATATGTTTAGTAAGCGTCCATGTAGTGCATCCATACAGCAGTATCAATACGACCGCTGCTTAAACACGTATATCAGTATGAAAGAAATATTCAGAAGCCTAGGTGACACAGACTGTGTTAAACATACTTTGAAAATACTAAGCTAATCCACTCCAAGTCAGGCAGAGTTCAAATAATGGTTAGAAATATATTGTCTTTTACTATATTGTCATTTTAAAATGTATGAATGATTTTATTTTTTATTTGAAAAATCACTGCTGTATATTATCTGTGCTTTAAATGCAAAGACAAATACTGTGATTCCAAGTAAAAGTTGAACCTGGTCAAGAGAAGGTAATATTATTGGACTTTGTTAGAAACGGAAAACCTAAGTTAGCATAAAATAGAATACCTATAAGGATGCAAAGAACCATCAATAAGGACTCAGATGAAATTTAAAAAAGAAATTGTGGACTTAAACTAAGTTAAAACTTAATATTAGTAGAAGAGTGGGGGGTGATTTTTTTTATTTTTTGAAAGTCTTGGGAAGCAGCATAAGGGATGTAAAGGTGAGCGGATAAACCCTCTGACAGTTCAACACCATGCCTAACCAGGCTCTGGGCATATGAATCCTACGCGGAAATAGTTTGATCGGGGAACTACTGCTGCTCATCTATAAGGATGGTTTCTATAGATGAGAATAAAAACAGCCATCGAAAGATTACCATGACCCACACCCAAACCACCTGTCCAAACCGCATAGCTCTTCATGTGGGTAAAAAAGGGGCGCATCCTGCTGAGGTTGGAGACCTGGCCTCAGTGTTCAAAAAACCAGTTACAGAGCTCAAACGAAAGCAAAAATTACTAAAAGACAAATGCACTTTTGACAAATGTCTATCCTTCATCATAGATTTAATTTTTTATTACAATTCATTCTAGTCATCATTTCTATAATAGCAAGGAATAGTGTTATAGTACCTACCTTACGGATTATAATGAACTCTTCCTATTGCAATGAATAACAGGAGAATATTCATCTAGGCGTTAAGTTAACTCCAGCCTAACACTTTGGCAGTCAGACTAACGTTCAACACTCTTTTATCTATGCTGTATTTATACTTTCATTCAATATACTTGTTTCACGTAATCCTGAGTTTGTGTCTTTCTTCTGGACATTTTACTGGTCCACAACAAATAGCATACATCAAAAACAAGAATAAAGTATAAGATTCTTATGAAACTCCAACTGACATCTCCCTTTTGCTTCAGAGAAACCTGGTTATCCATACTTGCTGCTTTACAATTTAAGCTCCAAAAGCATGATATCACAGAAGTTCAAAATAATGCCTATAAATCCAATAGTATAAAGCAAAATAAAATGTATTTCTCCCTTGGTGGGGCTTAGAATATTTGACTGTATCCTCTTCAGAAGGATAAGAACTCTTTTACACATATGTGCTCTAAAAGGGGTGTTCTGCATATGACACTAAACTGTATCTAGTAGTGGGGTTCCTTTTCTGAAAATCTAGGGAGTGTGGGATACCACTTCATTGCCTTTACTCCCAGTTCCACTTTGTAGTAGAGTAGTAGTATCTGTTTGGGTCCCATCTGTGAGTCATATAGTTCTATTTGCGAATTATTCATATTAGATAGGAATACTTGATGTCATATAACTGTGTGTAGAAAACTGTTAAAAAACTACTTTAAAAAATGCAAATATGAATATACAATATATGCAATTCCTTAACCTCTATGTATACAATAACTTTGACATGTTATTATTATCATCAATCAATTAAGTAAAATGTATGCTATGAACACTACTAGTGTATAAAACAATAACAACAAAAAATCTAGGCCCTGACAAATCTGAAATAAAGATATTGAGTGGCTTTATCATTGATATTTAGACTTCTGTGATAACACACTCTTGCAACTTAGATGGATGAAGTTAGTACAGGAGAATTCTAGTGGAGTAACGGTTAACATACTAGACTGCATATTGTAGTGAGTTTGAACTCCAATCATGCTCTTACATTCACTTTCGAACTAATACCTTTAGAAAAGGTATGAACCCCTTATTCTCCCAGCTATGGGTTAAATACTAACATTACTGTTCTTCTTCAAGGATTACTTTGGCATTAGATCACCCATGAAAGTTGATATGTCATAAAGAATTAAAAGAGAGAGAGAGAGAGAGTTGGTACAAAGAACCAGACTTCTCAAAAAAAAAAATCAATAAGTCAATAAATAAAATGGATTGTAAGTAAACGTCTTACTGAGAGCATATTCCTGTTTCCAATTTGTGATTTTTTTTTATTGTCATAGTAATTTACGCAGCTCTTTGCTTCGATGTGGCACAAGGCCAAATGAATGGGGCACTCAATGAGACTTGAACTCACTCATGTAGATTTGCTAGTCAAGCTTGCTAACCGTTACACCACCAAAGATGCCCTGTTGTAATAAAGAAGTAAAAAGATGAAGGATAAAACAAGTCAAAATTATTAATAGCATAAAGTCAAATAAAAGAATTGTTTCCTGATTTGAAATTAGAGTTGAAATATAATTGAGAACTCTAGAATATTGATTTAATAAAAAATCACTGTCTTTCATGAAACTTTTTGCTTTTAATGTTGGAAATTTATGCACAAAAATAACTATTATGGTAAAGAGGTAGTAAAAATTGTTTTGTGAAAAATCAAAGCAAATAAAAATTTATAATATTCTGTTGTTTGATGTTCGTATCAAGCTGGTATTTCCAGTGTTTTTGGAGTACAAGACTGTCATAATTTTCATATATTCTGCAAGATACTTAACATTTGTAATCTATGTTTACCAATAATAAATATTAGGTCTTATATACTTTGAATATTTTCAATTATAAAAGTATTGTGTATATTTTCAGTCCCTATATCTAATAGAGGCAGGGGGATCTTTGTGACGTAGTGGCTAATGTGCTGGACTGTGACATCATAGTAAGCGAGTTCATATCCCAGTCATGCTATTGCATTTACTTTTAGACTAATACTTTTGAAAAATGATATGTACCCTCTAATTTCCCCAGCTATGGGTTAAATAGTACTGCTACTATTCTTCTAAAAGGATAGTAGTAGTTGGATGGTGGAGGTGCCCGTGGTGTAATGGTTATCATCGTAGGAAATGGACACGGCGACACGAGTTCAAATCCTTGACGAGACTAATTGCATTTCACATAGCACTAATACCCTTGGGAAAGGTATGAATCCAATTATTATCCCTCCAGCTATGGGTAAATAGTAGGACAGACTAGGTTCTTCAGCCTTGGTTAGGCAACTAGTCTAGGAGAAGGAAAACTCTGAATTCAAACCTGTTAAACTCCGCTTAAAAATTGACTGTGTGTCATATCCTTCCTGGGTGGAGGGGTTGGGTGAATAGGATAGTAGTAGTTGGCGACTGTGGTCAAGGGTGACCAGAAGGCTCCCTTTTCAATAGCTACTATACCGAGGTGTAGGGGAGAGCGCTATTCCTTTCCCTGGAATGCTCCACTTTACCCTTGATACATACCTTATATCGCTGAGTGTTAAGCAAGGAGGTGTCAAGTACCATTTTTAAAGTCTTTGGTATGACGTGATCTGGAATTGAACCCAGGTCTCCTGGACCATTGTATTGGGATTAAATAACCCATGAAGTTTGATATGCCATCAAACAAAGAAACCAAACTAAACATATGTATAGAGTTGTGTGTCTTTTTATAAAATTGTCTTATATACTTTCAGTACTAAAAGTATCTAATATACTTTAAAAACTTTCAATTATAAAAGTGTCTAATATACTTTCAATTACAAGAGTGTTTTAAGAATATAGTATTTTCAATTATAAGAGTGTCTTAAGAATATAGTATTTTTCTTAGCTATATTTAGCAAAATACATTCTATAGAACTTTAAAATGTGCTGATTTTAGGGGTTTGCAAAGGAAGTTTATATATGGATGTAACAAGATTCTCCAAGTTGGATTTAAAAGGATTAGAATTTAAAGGTATATTGGGGTTTTATCATGTTCAAATCCCAATAAATTCAGCAAGTGAACTTTTCATGTTTTTTGTGATGAGGGTATACAACAGGAAATAGTGTTTATTTTAAGAAAATCTAAATATTAAATTTTGCACAACTGTATTGACAATAACTGTTTACTAACAAAAAAAAAATCACTGCATCATTTTAAACAATAACCCAAACCTTTAATAGCATGTCAATAACTCATCTGCATCTCTTAGTAATTTAAGCTTTTTTTAAAAAACTTGATTATGTATATTTGTGTGTATATATGTATGTTTATATTCGTATTTGTGTTTATGTGTGTGTGAATATATATATATATATATATATATATATATATATTAAGGAAAACAGTATGGAAAACTAAATTGACATGTTTTGTTGTAAGGATAGCTTTTTCAGAAGTCAAATGTTATTTCACAAAAAAAATATTTTCTATGAAGTTATCCTTGTTCCTTGTAATGAGATACATTTAATTTTCAGTATTGGTTTCCTTTCCCAATACTGTTAGATTTTATACCAAACTTTACTCACTTATATATATATATATATATATATATATATATATATATATAAGAGTGTATCAAAAAATCAATTGCCTAACTCAATTATCTGAATTTAGATTTGAAACTTTCAGTGTATTATGATGCAACTATGTGATTAATATTCACCATTGATTTAAGTGAATTGACAAGGATGATAATAATTTAAACAAGAAAAAAAATTCATGAGTCAGGGTTTCATGTTGTCAATATCAGGTGAGCTAGTATTCCATACGTGTTGAATACTAACTGTCCTGAGGATTGACAACATGAAACACTGAGTTGTGAGGTTTTTGTTTATGGGGGGAGGTAATTATTTTGTATTTAAAACATGTATAATTTTTTTCTAAATTACCAACATTCTTCAATAAAAATAATTTTTGCATGTTAGAGTTTTAATAAGTTAGTCAGATTCTCTGCCAAATGTCAAATCTGGTTTCATACTTTTTGGTCTGATCTTGGCCATCACTTTTTCAGTTGGTGAATATTCAATTACTACTGTTTTTTTGCCATTGAATTGACTCATGTTTTTCTATTACTGGACTTGACTCTTATTTTCAGTTACTTTACACTTGTCTACACTTTTTCTTTTATTGATTTTTTAAAAAATGCAATTTCTTACATAGAAGTTGGAATAATGGCAACAATCAATATTTACATAAAAATAAATTGTTAATTTTGGTTTCCAATAAAGTTTCATTATTTGTAATACTTAATCAAATTTTCCAATATTTAAAACTTTGAAAAGAGCATTAACATACCAAATATTGTTTGGACAATTGAAACCCTTTTTTGTATTCTTGAGAAAAAAAGAAGTGTTGGTGACACTTTAATTGTCTGACAGTATTTGACAGTTCCTTTGTCATAAAATTTGTACATCTATTACCTTAAATATTTGCTCAAATGTACAGGAATGACTAAAAAGTAAGATACAAGCATTTACTAATGTAATATATTTACTATAATACAAATAAAAGTGTATATGTTACCAATATCACTCCGTTGACTGCTTAGACCAATGATGGGTTGAACCTAGGCTTGTTCAGTCACCTGCCCATGTTGTGTTTCAGATCCAGGCAACTGAATGTCGCCTTTCACCAATCGCCAAACAAATCAGACAGGGTTGATCATTCAAAGAAAAATAAATTGAAGTCAAAGGGCAGAGAAAAAACAACAAAGGTTCTCAATAATTAAAAAGTTTAGTTGACGACAAAATAACAAAGTCTGTTAAAAAGAATAATTCAGTTCTCTTTTCAAAAATGAATGAGTCCAGTCATATAAGTTCCTTCCCTGTTGAGTGAGGTAGTACTGTTTAGAGACTTAGTTCTCTTTATCTCAGTGGTCAGTCTAGTTGTAGCAGTAAACACAGCCCCTCAAAAACTAAGTCATTCTATGGTTTCCAATCCAAACAAGTTTTCTGTTCATCACGTTCCTATTACTAATTCATGATTCTTGCTTCTCTGTTTCAGAAGGTCTGGCTCAAGGCTTTAAATGCAGAGCATTAGGGGTTCACTGCTGTTTCTCTTCTGTCTGCCCAACTCTGCAACTGTCGCTTTTTGGCAAAAACTGAGTTTATATAATTGTTTCTCTTATTTCCAAGTAGGTGTATCGCATCAACGGCCTTCTCCTAAATTAATCTTCAGTAATTAATTCCATTCACTCTTTCTCTCTACTACTCCAATAGTGAATCCTTGTGCTTGCCACTCAAAGGGAAAGAAGGGTTTTCTCCCACTTCCATGTGTCAACCACTGTGCCTTTCTCTCTGCAGAGGGCAGTTCTCTCTCATCATGTGATACATACATCATGTCCAGCAAATTACTAACTTCCAAAATTAAGTCAAAAATTTCTATTTCTCAAAGTTGAATTTTTCCCATATAATTGGCTTGCACCTCACTGGCCCCTTCATGACCTTAGTTCCTGCTCATCATTGTTTTGGCTAGCTGTCTTTCTGATGACAAATAGATATTTAGTTTTCCTCTCTTTATTTCTTTCTTTCTCTGGTTAGAAAAAACAGTTTCATGTTTTCATTTTTTTTTTCTGCTAGCCAAAAATTAAACAATATTACTCATTTCCTTCTCATTTTAACAATATATTGTGTCACTCGTCAAAAAAACAATGCACTGATTTTATTCTTCTAAAATCCGTGGTGTTTGCTACTAAAATCATTTTCGGATTTCTCCCGCTCAAGTCTCTGATTTTATTCTTCAAAAATCTGTGCTGCCTCACTCAACTCTGTTATACCAGTACTACTATGGCACTTTATCATAGAGCTGCTATTGATATTGATGCCCAAATGCTTTCCTTGGGGAATGTGGTGTCAAGTGAGTGGATCCACCCTTGCATCTCATATAAATGAAACCCATTTATGGACCACTGACAACATAAAATCTAGTTACATAGCCTTAAAGTTTGCTATTATTTTGAATGAAAACTTCAATGCATGCACTGTTTGTATTTACCCAATTCGTTTGCTATGAGCAAGATATAACATGAGGTCAATTTCTGAGCAGAATAGTAGGTTTGAATTCAGTGTCTTTCATCTCCTAGACCAATCATCATACCTAGGTTAAAAATCTTCCTATTTTACCATAGCTGGGAAGAAGACTATATACATGCCTTTCCAAAGAGTATATGCATGAAGTGAAATGCCAACAACCTTGTCAAGGATTTGAGCTCAAGTCTCTATGATCATTTCCTAAGATAATAATGCATGCAATAATGATGTCCTTTTTTTTCTTTTATGGATATGCACACTCTATACTATCTTCACCCAGCAAATTTTCATACCCCTTCATTAACATATTGCACCAAGCTGATAGCTGCTTCCTGGGGGAAGTCCCTATAGCATAGTAGCTAACATGCTGGACTGTGATATCACAGTAAATGAGTTCAAACTCTAGTTATGTTGTTATAGCCGCTTTCAAACTATAATACCCTTGGGAGAGGTACAAACTCTCTTATCCCCTTCCCAGCTAATGGTTAAATAGTACCACTACCACCCTTCTACAAAGATGGCTTTGGCATTAAATAACCCACAAAGTTTGATATACCGTTAAAATAAACCAAACTACACCAACTTACTGCTCATTATATATTTTCCATACCCAGTTACAAGTTCATGGTAGATTTCTGTTAGATCTTTTATTTCTTATTTTTTTGCACTTGGCATGAAAAAAACTTATTACACCACAAACCTATGTTTGTCAATGCTTTTCTTATGACAATTGCATTTGTTTTGATTTCACATATGCATGAACTCAGTATCATGGCTGTTCTGAGAAGTGTTACATACATAATCATCATCATGACGTGCGGCTAGCACAGATATCCCTGACCCTCTCTCTCCACGTCTCCCTATCATTCATTGCCTTCAGCAGGTCTTCAGGGTTACATCCCGTATCATCACATAGCTGCTGTATGAATGTTCGAGCTGGTCATCCTGCTTTTGATTGGCCATATGCAGGGGTCCACAGGAGCACATCACGATGTTGCATATACAGCTTACACAATGTTTTAATTGCTGTCCATTTATGTATATCTGTACCTTACTTTTCAGACATCCCTCATAATAATTTTATTTTTCCATCTCATTTTATTTCCTGCTACAAGTCATAAAGTGATACATTATTCACCCTATAGTTGGTGAATTTAAATGTTTGATTTTGAAATTGTCTGTTAATTTTTCTCAGTTCTTTTAAACTTTATATTGTCTTGTTTTATATTCTAAAAAATACAATAAGGCCTACTTTGCAGATAATTTTGTTATATATTTCCTGTTAGCACCAAATATCAGTATTTGAGGATATGTAAAAGCCAAGATTTTGAATGTTGATTTTAAAGATGGGCAGACCTTTCCTCATTTAGAAGGTTGGCTCAATGTGATCTTCAACTCATTCAACATTATTTGGTGGTACATTTTATCATACTAAACTGAATAAATATGAAGAATAGCATACATAGAAATATCTATACTATTATTATTTTGCTTGTTGGTATATATGGCCATTATTCTATCTTCGATCAGTGTAGTATCTGCAACACACTTGCCCTTTTGAGCTCAGAAACCCTTGTCATAAGATTAAGTGGGAAGGACTTTCTGAAAGTGAGAGAAGTAGAGGAGAAAGAGGGTGTGAAGAGAAAAAAGTAAGAAAAAGCAAAATGAAAAATATGTAAAAGAGAGAGAAAGAGAGAGAGTTGGGGAGGGATGGATAGGAAAGAGACAAAAGGTTTTGGAGGTACTCGTAGTATAATGGTTATCATCATAGGAAATGGACACAGTGACCTGAATTCTAATATTCTTGGGAAAGGTATGCATTCAACTATTCTCTCTCCAACTATTGGTAAATAGGGCAGATTGGGTTTTTAAACCATAGTATGACAATCGGTCTAGGAGAAGGAAAGCTCTTAATTCAGACATTTAAAATTCCATTTAAAAAATTGACCTTGTGTCACATCCTGCTTGTGCAGAGGGGTTGGGTAAGTACATATTAGCTAGATATCAAGAGGTAATGAGGAAAAGATGAAAGGGCAGATAGTGATGAAAAAATTGTGATACAAATTCTTTATGGAGAGAGATAGAGCAAAGGAAAAATAAGGATGCGATAGGAAATATTTGAGCATTCCTTATTCCTTTTTATCGAAAATAAAACTAATCCATATTTGATATTTAAATAAAAATATGGATGGATAACAAAGATTGGAAGTGATAAGGGAGAGAATGAGAAGATGTATGAAAACTATATGAAATTTCCATCGGTCCAGCCTGTAACCAGTGTCCTGGGTATGACACTAAATTGCATATGGTAGTGAGGCTCCAATCCTGGAGCTCTGAAGAATTTAAAGTCACCTCTTCCTTGCCATTAATCTCAGGGCCACTCTGACCAGAAATAGTAGTATCTGGATTCCATCTCTGGATCAAATAGATTTGTTTGAAAATAATTTGTATTAGACAAGAATACTTGAAACACATAACTGTGAGCAAATTATTTATGTATAGTTTCAGGTATTCCTATCTAATGTTAGCCTAATTGGTTGGGCTAGTAGAATACACTAACTGCATCTCTACAGAGAGGTAAGACTACCCCACAAGTGTCCTGGATATGACATTAAACAATCTGATGCTGAGGTTCCAGTAATGCTGGAGCTTTGGGGAATATAGAGTACCCATTCATTGCCATTGCTCCTTGGTCCACTCAGGCCAGGAGTGATAGTACCTGATAGGGTCCTATCTATGCATCAAATAGAACTGTTTGACATTTAAACTGTGTACTTATGCTTGATTGAATTATTAGAAATAGAACTGTTTGATCATTTAACTGTGTATATCTACAAAATGTTTTTACAAATCATATATTTGATATATATATAAAAACAGGATTTGGCATTAAATAACCAATAATGGTTGATATGCCATAAAGCCAAACTAAACCTATCTAATATAAATTTGTACACAGTTATATAGTTTTAAGTATTACTCTGTGTGTGCAAACAAATAATGTTTATCATTAAATAGAAATAAGTTGGTGACCATAGTCAAGGGTGACCAGAAGGCTCACTTTTCAATAGCTACTACACCGAGGAGTAGGGGAGGGAGTTACTCCTTTCCCTGGATTGCTTTGTTTACTCTTTATATGATACTTATATTGCTGAGTGTTAAGCAAGTACCATTTTTAAAGTCTTTGGTATGACACAACCTGGGATTGAACCCAGGTCTTCTGGACCATTGGTGAATAGAAATACTTAAACTATTTGTGTATAAAGCATCAGTATCCACTAAGAATTCTTGAAAACATATAATTGTACAAATTATTCATTTTAAGAATAGTCACTTAAAGCTATAATTATTTGAAAATGATTGTCATTAGTTAGTTGAAACTACAGAATTCATGCAAAAAAAATGTTGATTTCAGTGTTGAATAACCCAGAAAGTGTTGACATGCCATAAAACCTACCATCAGCTCATAACCAAATAGTTTATTTTTGTAGATATCTGACTTTCTTAAAAATGGTCACGTATATTTTTTTGATTGCAAGTGTATGTCATCATGCCAACATTATCCCAAAGTTTGTACTTAAAAAAATTATTTCAAAAGTATTTTGAACTATTTAAGTTCTCTTGTTAATGCTATACTGAATATTTTTTGTCTGTGCTTTATGAAGGAACTTCTGTCTGCCTTAAATGATGGAAAGGAAAAACTTGATGCTGCTGTTGAAGAAGGTGAGAAGACAATTCCGCAGACTGGTGCCAAGGGTCAAACCAAAATCAAATGTGATCTGGAAACATTGAAAAAAGATTTTGACAACCTGACATCTGAGAGTTCCAAAAGTCTTGACACTGCATCACAAAATGTAGAAAGTTTGCAATCTTTTGATAAAACCTGTGAAGAATTGTCAATCTGGCTGAAAGATGTGAAAGGCCGTTTTACAAACCCTCAGTTGAAATCAACTCTACAGGAGAAGAATGATCAAGTTATTGAACTTATGGTAAATAATTTTCATTTTATTACTCAGTCTTTTTTAAGAGGGGAGGTAATTAATGATGTTAGCATTTAATTAAGAAGATTCTAACAAAGGTACATTTTTGTTGCAAACTTGCAGTTTTATTTGTCAGATATATTTTTGAATTTATACCAAGATTTTCAAGGAAAAAAAGATCAGCAAGAATCTATATCAGTATTATATGAAATGTATTTAAATAAAAAACCACATCAAAACTGAAACTATATTTACCAGGACAAAAATAAACAAAACATTAATTTTATTTGAAATAGTCCTCTGGGAATTTAACACTTGTTCCCATGAGTTTTTCATTGGTCTAAGTACTTCCAAAACTCTTCTTACATGTTGTGAAGCTGTATTTCTTTTAATGTTCTCCCCAATTCAAATCTTACCTTTGAGATTACTTTTTTGTTTAGAAAATTCACTTGGAGCTAGGTCTGCACTTGCACAATCCTGTATTTCACCAAAAACATTTCATTCAAGAAGTATCAAGACTGATTTCATAATTTTTTCAAATTGGTACTGACTTATCAAGATGAAATTTCAATGTCTATACATCATCATTTTATCATATAAGTTTCTCAGCTGTTCACAGATCTTCACTTGAATTTAAAAATTTTTAAATTCAGTCTCAGTACTGTTTGATTACACCTCATACAGAATTGTTGTACTCCTATTTGCCACAGTTTTTTCATAAACCAAATAGTACACAGCTTCTTTGTAGGAAGATAGCAAATAGCTCATTTAGAATACAGAGAGTCATGCTTAGCCTAGTTCTCCAATAGATATCAGATAGTCAAAAAAATTCACCTTTTGATATTTTTTTTTGTTATTTTACAGGAGCTGGAAAAAGAAATATACTCCAAAAAAGATGAATTTGATAATCTTAAAACAATAATTGGACAAATAAAAGTCAATGATAAGCATTCAGTAACCACTGGAAACCAGCTGTTCAGCAAATATAAATCTCTTTGTAACCATGTCAAGGTAAGATTGTTACATTAATAAGAATATTAAAATTGTTACATTAATAAGAATAAACTTCATCATCATGTCGTGCTGGTAGCACAGATATCCCTGACCCTCTCTCGCCACTTTTCCCTATCATTCATCGCCTCCGGCAGGTCTTCTCAACTGCATCCCGTATCCTCACATAGTTGCTGAATGTATCTTCGAGCTGGTCGTTCTGCTTTTGCTCGGCCATATGTGGGGGTCCATAAGAGTACATCACTTATGAGCTCGTCTCTGTTTCTCCAGCAGTGTCCTGCATGTCTGGTTCGTTTAACTTGAATAGTTTTCGTGATAGGAGGCAGGTGGCCGTACAGTTGGTGTCTTGTGGGGTGTTGCCACCAGGACTTGTTCAATATTGCTCACAGCATTCTTGTGTAATTGCCGTCTAGCTTCTTCTCCAGCCGTTTTGTTAGAGTCCATGTAGTGCATAGTCATCATTTAATAGAAATAATTTCTTTCTCTTAGAAGCAATTTACAGTAACTTTAAGTATTCAAAATCAAATCCTGGATGTTAAGGCATGTAAGTTATCTCCCCTGATACTCTCTAGAAGAGAGTACGTTATTCAAGGACCGGAAGTAAACAAACGCCCATATTGGTTTATGTGAGAGTGTAAGAAGTGATGAGTAATAAAGGCGTCTCCGTATGCAGAGTGTTATAGTCTGAGTTCTTTGTTTTTAACAATGGTAGCAGAGCTAAAAGACACTATGGCTTCTAAGTATTTTCCTCCACCCCCATTGCTTAAGGATAAATACAGTACATGGAAAAAGGAAATTAAAATAAGGGAGCTCGTGACTTCACTGGATAAAACAAAAAGAGCCCTCATGGTGTTTTTGTCAATGGAAAGAACAGCCAGAGAAACTGTTTTGGAATTGGACACTGCTTTTCTTAATTCTGAGGATGGAATGAAAAAGTTGTATGAAAAACTGGATACACTTTTTCTGGAAGATGTAAACCAGTCTGCCTTTTGAGCATACAAAACATTTGAAAATTATCAGAGACCGCCTGGGACGTCATTAGAAGATTTTCTGATTGAATTTGGCCGACTTGTTGCCAAATTAAAAGACTTCAACATTCTTTTACCAGAACCTGTACTCACATTCAGAGCACTAAAGAGTGCCAATATCACCAAGGATAACGAAAAATTGGTCAAAGCTACTGTCTGTGAGTTAATGCTATCTTCCATGTCAGAACAGTTACAGAAGATTATGCATGGACATTCTTCTAGCAATTCATCACCCAATACTTCCCCTGTCATGGTAAAAAACGAAATGGATATTGTTAACTATGCAGAAAATAACCAAATGGACCCTACTGAAGTATATTATGGCCACTCCTCATATTGACGTGATTCGCATTTTAATAATTCATGAGAAAAGATAAACCGTGCTGGAAGATGACAGGGATATAAGAATAAAACACGCTCCACAAACGAAAAGAAATTAAACCCGCAAGACCGAACAGGTAACATTACAGTATGTTCTAATTGTGGATGCAGGTTTCACTGGTCTTATGATTGCCCTTACGGTCGTAGTAGCAGGAATAAACATAGCATCGAAATAGAGGAAGACTTTTCTGTGACGCACATGGTCTTGATAAGTAAACAAAAATGTAAGTACGGTGGGGGACATTTTTTTGAGTGAGATGCTTGGCTCTGTGGTTTTAGATAGTGGTGCATCCAGCACCATTTGTGGAACAAAATGGTATAAATGTTTTCTGGAAACATTAATGGATGCACAAAAGAAAAAAATAGTAAAAATAAAAGGAGTGAGAACCTTTAAATTTGGCGATGGAAATAAACTGAACTCACTCTACAAGGTAATTCTACCATGTTTTATCGCTGATATTGAAGTCAGTATTATCACTGGTGGTGTTGTGAACTCTGACATTCCACTTCTCTTGAGTAAAGACTCCATGAAAAGGGCTGGAACTTGCCTCAATTTTGAAGATGACACTGTTACGATGTTAAAAAAGAAAATTCCATTAAGCTGCACATTGTCTGGATATTACTACATTCCTATTACTAAACCCCTACCAGACAAACATAAGTTGAAACACATACCTCTTATTAAAGAAATCTCTTCTAAAAATACAGCAAAAAATTTTAAATTGCAACAAAGTTACATAGACAATTTAATCATCCTAGAAGTAAGAAATGTGTGTGACTTAGTTAAAAATGCAGAAGTGACAGATTCTGAATTTATAAAAATTTTGCAGACACTCCCAAATTCATGTGAACTATGCATTCATTACAAAAAGACTGAATCTAAACCTATTATTGGAAATTTTAATATGGCGTTGGTAACCAGTGGTTCAAAATCTGGGATTTCTAAAAAGTCTTTGTATAAGCCGGCACCCAAGGAAAAAAACCAAAGCCAAGCATACAAACAGAAAGCCATAAGTGCAGAGCCAGCTTGTTGATCTTAATAATCCTAGATCAGCAAAAATCTGCAAGAATGGGATGAAATCATTACTTACTCTAGAATGTAACTTTTTATCTCCTGATGTTTAAAGAAGAGAAACAATTTGTACTCCAGGAAAAGCATCTCTTTCTTGTAGACAATATGATGCTGAAGTTGATGACAAACTAAGTGAAACTATGAATGAGAAAGAAAATCGGAATAAAGAGGATTCGGTTGCAAAAGTTATTTGTCATGCACAATGTTCTGCAAAGAAGAAATTGCTTGGAAAAAATCCAGGTTCAACTTGCAAGAAAAATCCTCACGTAATTGTTTCAGCTACAGAAATAAATCCAATTCTTCTTTCTTCAAGAAAGATGCAAATACAACTTTGCTAAACTATATGAATGCCACACGGCTTCATTTTGATTCCAGTGACAGTGAAGAAGATTTAAATAGTAAAAGAAAAGAGAGACCCTAATAAAAGTTACAATGTTACAATGAACAGAGGCTTTGCATGGAGATGGCTATTTTGAGAGAGATGCTTGAAGGAAAAGAAATTGCAGAGATCTCTTGGGTACCAACTAACACACAAATTGCCCACTCCTTGACAAAGAAAGTAGTGCCTTCATTTAAGATCCTGGGGTTCATGTCTGAGCCAAAAGAGTCCTCTGTTTAATGTTGTTACACTCTCCTATTTTCATTTGCAGAACTTATGCCCTACAGAAATGAAAAGAAAAAGGGGCAAGAACTGTTAAGGCATGCAAGTTATCTCCCCTGATACTCTCTTGAAAAGAGTGCATTATTCGAGGACCGAAAGTAAACAAACGGCCATATTGGTTTATGTGAGAGTGTAAGAAGTGACGAGTAATAAAGGCGTCTCCGTATGCAGAGTGTTATAGTCTGAGTTCTTTGTTTTTAACACTGGAAATCTATCATATTAGATATATAAGATAACCGCATTCTTTCCAAAAGAAAAGGTTAAAAAATACCACCTGAATCTTATAATATAAGATATATATATATTATAGAATATTTTTCATTAAGCTCATGACTTATATGCAAAGAGCTCATTATACATTAATTTGGCAAGGCTCAAAGAGTTTTCCTTTTGGTGCCAAAAGTTCAATTTTCAGAAGTGGAATTGTGGGATATTTTATTTTATTTTCATATTTTCTTATTTGTTTTTTTTTCATGTTTTATTTTTTTTATTTTATTATTTGTTTTATTTTCATATTAGTTTCATTTTTGTTTTATTTTTATTTTAAACTTAATTTGTTAATCCTCACAGATGCTTCCTATATAATTTGTCTTTGAAATATTACTTATCTTCAGAATAGTGACTGAAATGATGTGACTATATTAAATTCATGTATATGTAAGGCTAATACTTACCAAGACAGTATAGTCTAACTGTACTGGTTCCTTGCCTAAGAGGCCCGGGTATAACACTAAACTGTATTGAGTTGTGAAACTCCTGTTCTACTGCTTTGGGGAGTGTGGAGTCACATTTTCATTATCATTACTCACCAAGAGTGGTATTATCTGTTTGTGTGTAAAAATATTTACTGAAAAGTTATAAGCATTAAAAAGAATACTTGAAACCAATTAAGTGTGTTTAAGTTACTTATGTTAAGAATAGTTACTTGAAGCTATAATTGTTTGCAAAGTATTTTCAGTTACTTTGATAATGGGTCATTGCTTAAAATTCTTGAAACCATATAAGTAAGTAAAGTTGGCGACCATATTCAAGGGTGACCCAAAGGCTCCCTTTTCATTAGCTATTACACCGAGGTGTATAGAAGAGTGCTACTCCTTTCCCTGGATTGTTCCACTTTACCTTATAATGCTGAATGTTAAGCAAGGAGGAATCAAGTACCATTTTTGAGTCTTTGGTATGACTCAACCTGGGATTGAACCTCGGTCTCCCGGCCCTTTTGTGAACACTCTAACCAATGGACCATATAATTGTGTGTAAATAATTAGTGCTAGCAAAGATATGCGCCCTCTTGGCCCAACTATTTAATTTTTGATGTAATAAAATATCATAGTAAATTAGAAAGACAAACAAAACTAAATAATAATGCATATAAAAAACACAAAGCAAATTATCCACAGCATATACTATGAAATCCTTTATTTCTTAGTGATATGTACCACACATAGCAAGATTTTAAATGCATTAGTAACATGGGTTGTTTTGAAGCAAATCTAATTCGACTAGACTTTAAGAGACACCATTAATAAGATGTTAAGATTAAAAAATGATTTGATAATCATTGAGACTATAATGTAAATAGATAAAGGAATTGTAATGTCAGTGGTGACATAGTTTTGGTTATAAACACAGACACACAATCTCTATTATAAGATTAGATAGGGATATTTTAAGCCATCTAACAACAAATTATTTGTATTAAGTGTCGTCACTTAAAGCTATAATTATTCACACTGAATAAAATGTACCTTTTTATAAGTAAAATAAAATTTTGATCAATTTTAGATTCCATTACAGCCACTACTTTTATTATATAAAGGTACAATTTTGGGGGTGGATAGTATGGGGAACAAGAAGATTTGGTTGGGTATTATTGGTTGTTATAGTATCTGACTTCATTTGTTTTCTTTTTCTTACCCTTTCTCACTTGTTGGCTTCTTTGTCTGTGAAAGCTGCAAGAGAATTGCAGAGGGAAGGAAGGAAGATACCTTTTAAATTTCAACTTTATTGCAGCATTTGAAATGGCTATTCCATAGCGAGATGTTTTCCTGAATGTAGACATAATTCCTCAAACAAGGCATTGAAATATATTTGTCATTTTCGGTGGGTGATTCAATTAAAGTCTGTGGTTATGTCCAGAAGGTGATTTTTGTGAGGTATGTTAGTAGAGACAGTTGTTAACAGGAGGGTAATTTTTGGTGAGTTGTGAGTTTGAGGGCTTAGTAGATATGTTGAGCAAAGGCTGCAACTGGTGTGAGAGTGAGCCAGTGTGCTGCTAAGCAGGCATGTGGTCTTCCTCACCAGCAGCAGAAGAGAAGTAGTTCTTACCTGTCAAAGTGATCATTACTGAATGAGGCAGTCTCTCTTTATTGCCCTTTCTTTAGGCATGCTCCACTCCTATTTTCTGTCAGGAGCTTCTGGGAACTGCTACCTTTTTCAATTTATTTTATTTAATCATTTTAGTTTTATTAATCTTCTCAATAGTAAGCATACATGTATTTTGGAGGTAGTGGTGGAGACATGAACATTTTTTTCAAAGTTGGGAAATACTACCATAGACTGACAGAAATGTAAATCCATGAAAAATCCAGTCATTTATGATTAGAACTCAGCTAATACTGTGATGTCAAATATAGATGAAATTGAGGCAGCTTGTCTGCTATCAAATACTGGAATATCAAGTGAGCACTCAAGGGAGATAACTCTTTTTGTCTTTATTTTCTCCCTCTCTTTCTCAGATTTCTTCTACATTTTCTATGATCTCCTATGAATTTCATTTGCTTTTTTCAGGATGTTGTTCAAGCCAGAACTGGTTATTTGCAAAATCACGAGCATTACCAAAATTGCTATTCTAATGCCAAACACTTGGTAGAAAGCCTCAAAAAACAGCTTAAGACTTGTTCAGATGTTGCAGGTAACAAGACCGACAATGAAGACAAATTAAAGAAACTTAAGGTAAGTTTTCTTTTTGATTTGTTTCCAGTTGATTATTTTCTAGTTATGTTCAGTGGTTATTTGTAAGACAAGCTTGTTAACCGTCACATGCCAATACCATGATAATGAATTAAAAGTAGTATAATGACAATTATCTTTAAATGTTATACTAGAGATTACAGTTTAATTCCTTATTGTGAAAGTAAATTAATTCTTAAAATTTTACTTTCTACGTGTAACTGGTAAAGAATCAAATCACCTGATATATCATCCAGTTCTATGAATAGACAAGATAAAAATCTTTTAACCCATTCTGATTAATTATTTTGCTTAAGATTTAGAGAAAGAAATATTATAGTAAATTAAAATTCTTCCTTTCTTTCTTTATTTATTTCCAGAAATTGATTGAAGATAAAGACAGACATTTGAATGTCATTCCAGAAATATGTGAAAGTGCAGAGAAACTGTATCCAAATACTGCAGTGGAAGGAAGAGAGATTATTCGTTCAGAAGTTAGGTAAGGAATTGTTCTCGCTAATGCCTCCATTGCAGAAGATTATAGTGTTATATAATATATTGGGGAGATCTATTATTGACATGTATTGTAGAATTCAAATTAAGTTTTGAACTGTTAAACATGTGGAAAAACACAGTAAGTTCAGTCAGTATGATTTACAATACTGAACTCCAGGTCAATCTGAGATAACATCTCTCAAATGGTTCTAGAGTTATATATAAGTTAGTGAGAAACACTTAACTTAAGAAATTGAATGCTCCATCTTGCTCTTTACTCCCCATTTAGTTGGACAGGTGATAAAAGGGAAAGTTCCTAAGAAATAATGAAATATTGTATGCACATAAAATTGTGGTTGTATTATTATTCATCATCCCAGCAGAAAAGAACTTAAAATAACTGGAGATGAAAACAGATGACAACAAACAAGATCAAAGATGGTGACACCAGAGTGACATGAGGCAACCTACAGACAGCAGGAAGAATGAAATAAAGCAAAGTGAGGAAATGATAGTTGGCTGGAGAATAAAGCCCATATAACTAAGTTAGCTGAGAAAAAGAGGTATGATATATCCTGAGTGCATGGGTATGCAACAATAGCAATGCATCCAGAATAACACCTAAGTGTTACACATGGCTAAATGAAGGCAAAACATGTCATTTAGTTACATGACTTAAAAATATATCAGGAATATATGGCTTTGACTATGAAAATGTAAATATGGTGACTATCTCACCACAAATGTTAGTGATGTAGGATCATCCCTATTCTTGATAAACATATGACTGTAATCTACTCTGGGATTTTAGTAGCAAATAGCTACAATAGTGACATTGTATTACTTTTTTTCTATAATACATAACTTATTTCTTCTCTCTAAGTACATGTTTGTCTTATTTATTTTATGCCCTTTTCTGAGAACATAGCAGTTAGTAAATCAGTTGAAGAAAGGAAATGTTCAAACCTCTCCACCTTTTTATTCATTCTGAGATGTTCATAAGGTATTCCTTGTTAAACAGAAGGTTCATCCAACCACAGTAACAGAAATACAAATTTTATTTTGACATCCCAACCACTAACATGAAGATCACAGGTTATTCCATAAATTATTTAAAAGTAAAGATGTGTACCAAAAGTCTATGAGAATGAAATTTGGATGCAATAACAAAACCTAAATAGTTTGTTTTAGTCATAGTCGTAAAGTATAATTAATTTCTCCATAGAGAAATGGTTAGCAAGCAAGTTGCTCACTGAGCATTAGTACAATAGTAAGCTCACTAGGTGCCCTGCACTTTTTAGCTTTATCCTAGAATAAACTAGACTTGGTAAAAATTCATATAGACACCTTACTATGGATTAATGTTTGGTAAGTTTGCTTCAAAGACCATCACTACCCTAGTGAATAAAATCTTCACTGGGTGCCCCTACACTTTTACCCTTGTGCCTGCTTAGGCTTTGTAAAAATTCATAGAAGGCCTCTCACCATAGAGTAATGTTTAGTAAGCTACTTTTAAAAATTGATGAAGTCAATCCTCATAGGGGGCCACATTTGGTAGTAGAAAAGAAAAAAAGCACATAATAATGATTAGTATTGCTACACTATAATAATAAAATCATGATAAATTGTTTTGTACTCAAAGATAGGTGGCCCAGTTGGCTGAGGCTGTAGAATACACCGACTGCATTTCTGCAGAGGGGGTAAGATCCCCCCTGATTGTCCTGAATATGTCACTAAACAATCTGATGGTGAGGCTCCAGTAATGCTGGAACTTTGAGGAATGTGGAGTACCTTTTGATTGCCATTGCTCCCAGGTCCACTCAAGCCCAGAGTGGTAGCACCAGATAGGGTTCTATCTATGGGTCATACAGAACTGTTTTACATTTAAAATGAGTGCAAATAAATGACTTATGTTAAATTGAATTGTTAGAAATAGAACTGTTTGATCATTTAACTGCGGGTATTTACAAAATGTGTTTACAAATCATATACTTAATATACATGTAAAAACAGGATTTGGCATTAAATAACCAACAATGGTTGATATGCCATAAAACCAAACCAATCAAAAATAGGTTTTGATAAATTTCTACCTAAAATTCTTTATGCTGTCTTTTGTAGGACCTTGAAGGATGACTGGGAGAACTTGAATGACAATATGGATGATGTACAACGTAAGATGGAAGGTTGTTTGCAGCAGTGGCATACATTTGAGGAGAGCTATGAGCATTTTGTTAAATGGTTAGCAGATGTGAATGTTCGACTTAAGGACATAGAACTTCAAAGTTTACTCCCAAATAAAAGAGCACAATTACAAAACCATAGGGTGAGATTTGATGTGATTTATTTTTTTTAATTTAAAGAAAATATATCCATATTATTCTTGATTTTTACACAAAAGTTTCATTTGTTTTTCTATTGTTATTACAAACTTCATCTTTTATTGCAAAAATGAAATTTGTTTTTATGATTGAATACAGGATTTAAATGAAAACTGATGTAAGATGACACAAAGCCAGGGAAAATATTCTGTGCAATATATAATGATGTTATGAACTATAGATTTTATCAACAAATTTTCAAAGCTTTAAATTTTACCAATTAATTTGTTTGATCAAATGTTGAGGTGAATTTGATCACAATTGTTAATTTGTGGTTTTTCTTATAAATCAAATAGTTATTTATTTTGGAAATAATAGATTAGAATAGTAGAAAATTAAGCGATTCAAGTCAAATTGTCTTGCTTTAACATCAATATATATTGAAGCAATGATGATTTATAACATTTTTAGATAAAGGGATTTAACCAATTTCTCTCCAAATATCTAATATACAAGAAGGATGTTTAGAGAAAGTAAATCAAACCTCTATTTTCATAGGAACTATAAACATTTTGATTTGTTTTAACACTAAATACATTGATATTTTCATCTACTTTTACATATGTTGTTAAGGTAATTAATAATCAAGAGAGATTGTTCAATTTTAGAATTTAGTATCCATGAAAGAAAAGACAGAATCAGATATATATTTCAAATAAATAAAAAAAAATGAGGAAAAAAATTATCAAGATAGTTGCAACCTAATTACTGTTTTTATTAAGTATATCATATCTAATTTTAAAATGTTAAGTGGACAAAAAATGCTAGTAAATTTTGTAAGTATGAACTAAATAATCCAATTGATATTCCAGTGGGATTATTCAACTTAGATTAGAAATATCAGGCTTTGAATGATTAGTAAAAAAAAGTCCTCAGCCCAAAATATCAGGCTTATGGGTTCAAAGGGTTAGCGATTGATATTGTTAATATTTTCATTTTTACTATTTCCAATCATTTTTTATTTTTTTAAATTTTTCAATTTTAAAAAATTTTTTTTTATCCTTTGTTACACTTCTTTATCTAATGTCTTTTTTGAATCTTATATGTTTTTAAAAATCTACAACAGGTATTACACCAGGATATTCTTTCTCGGCAACACACCCTGGAGAGTGTGCAAGATAGGACCCAGTCTTTAATTCAGTCCTCAACAATTGCTGATGTTCACAAACCTGTAGCCAATCTACAGAAAAATTACGATGCTGTGCTAACTCTGTCCAAAAACCAATTGCAACATCTTGAACAAGCAGTCAGGGATCATCAAATGTACCAAGATGCTTGCCGAGATTTTGTGGACTGGCTCAATATGGCCACAGAGAAGTTAGAAATTGCCAGGGATTTGAGTGGTGATCGTCTCTCTTTGCAGAATAAATTGGAAAGAGTCAAGGTTGGTACCATTGTGTTTTAATGTTTGATCCAGATCTCTTTACAATACTTAGCTCTAATGAGTTGTATTATGGATCTGATTGTTGATTTATTATAGATAAATCATTATCTGAGTCATCACTAAAAGTCCAATCTCCTGATTTTTATATTCCTGTTATTCCTTATCTAAATCTACATCTGAATTACTGCTGTCATTTGTCACATTCAATCCTAAAAATCCAATCATTGCCACTGCTTTTGTAGCAAATAAAGGAGAAAAATGAATGATTAAAAATCTGAACTACAAATTTATAATTCTTATTTCTTTAAATTGCGTTAAATATTTGATGAAAAACAAAAGTACAAAATCTTTTCTTGTAAGCAAAGATAAAGCATGTAAGTATTTTTTATACATATAGTTAAGATTCGTGAAGTGAAGTATAACATTAATTGTTAGCTTAAAATAAAATGACATGTTTTGTGTATGTAAAATTCTTTGTATAAGTTTGTCACTATGTGAGAGAGAAAATGTATTTATACCTTAACATATTTGTGAATCACTTATTATATCAGCAAAGTACAGATAAATACTTTTAATGCAAATATAAAAGTAAACAGACATTTATACAATTTAAGAAAAATAAATGAGTTGAAATGAAATACATTCTTGAAAATTTCACTCAAAAAAAAAAATGAAAGGTATTTGAGTAGGTAATAATTCATTAATTACAGTTAGTTGAGTAATTATAGACAATTCCATATTTACTGAAGAAATTTTTTTTCATCCTTTAAATTTTTCACAGCAAGTCAAATATTGTCATCTGGGAAGTATCTCAAAATTTAAAAACAAGTGAAAATATTGTTATGGGTTAATATATGCAAAAATACAGATACAAAAACTACAACTTCCCAAGACTATTTTTTGCACCAAAAAATTTAACTTTTTTAGTGTGGAAATCATTTGAGTTCCCATACTGTCTTAATTGAAAGAAATACATCAAAGTCAATATTTGAGATTCCCTTGGGTGTTGTATCTGATTCATGTCAATTTAACAAGAGGGCTTATTTGTAATTCCATATCAGTAAGGGCAAAAATTATACACACTCTTTATTTTTTATTGATATTATTTATTTAACAGACTATGGAGACTTGATAATGTCACTTCTTATTGATGGAATCTATGATTAACTTATAATTAACTGCAAATAGATATACATGAAGAAATTTAAATTAATTATATTCAATAGTTTTCTTTTTAGAAATTAAAATGATAATGATGAGCATTAATGCAACACTTATTAAGCTACAAACTGGATTTTATGTTGCCTTATTGTTTTTTGTAGCAGCTTTTTAACTTCAAAATGCTTACAAAAAACCTGGATATAATGTCATTTTATGTAGTATTAATTAATCAAAATAAAAATGTATATATTTATCTTAATTTAATATGTAATGAATAGCTGGTCTCGTGCAATCATGCAATGGCTGACTTACATTACCAGAATCCATGGGGGAGTCTCTGTGGTGTTGTGGCTAACGTGCTAGATTGTTAGATTGTAATGAGTTCAAACTCCAATCATTCTCTTATGTTCACTTTCAAACTAATACTCTTGGGAAAGGTATGAACTCTTCCCTTTCTCCAGCTATAGGTTAAATAGTACCACTACTGTTCTTCAAGGATGTCTTTGGAATTAAATAACCCACAAAAGTGGATATGCCTTTTAACTAAAAACAAAATAACCAGACTAGAATCCATATATATATAAGAGCATGTTTCATTAATACTAAAGACAAATTTTGTCTGTATAATTTAATTAAGATCCTTTCGCATTTCCTGATAAGTGTCTTGGTTTCAGGTTCGAATTGGTGGATGAATTTGTCAAATTTGTTCCGAGTGCTTTTGGACCCTTCATAGGCCATCATCAAGGGTTGCTTGTGTGTGTAAGGAGTGTTTTTTTAAATGAGTTTTGAAAGTTTTTATGACATAACAAGAATATGCGAGTGCAGAGTTGGATAAAACTGAGTTGCTGATGAATTTAAAAGCAGAATGCTATCAATGGAAATAGAATACTATCAAGGAATATGGAGTATTTAAAAAAAGATACTAAAAATATTTCAAAACATTGTTGCTATTTTCAAAATTAATTCTATTGATTTTAGGTTTTTTTGTTTTTATATGTAGGGCTTCTACGAATTGTAGTCATAGGTTATCAATTTCATGTGCGATTATAGTAGTGTTTTCAACAAGAATTTTTCGAAACTTGGATTTAGGAATAGAATGGGTTTTAAGATGTAAGACTCTAGAGCTAGAATCATTTAGGTGCATTGCAAGCCATCTAGAAAGAGTTGTACTGGTAAGACCAACATATGCATTATTTTCTTTGGAAACAGTCTCCAAGGGACATTTGAACATATATATGATGTTTTTCTTATCAAGAAGTTCAGTTGTGGGGGAAGTGTTATTAGAAATAATTAGGTTGAAGCTTTTAAATTTGTTGTAGTCTATAAGTCTAACTTTTTTGGTAGGCTCAGTAAGGAGAACATTTTTTTTGATAAGTTTTTTTAATATTTGTTTTCAAATTTTATAATTACTAGGAAATTGGTTTTTGTAGTATAGGTTTATTGATTGTTTATGATTTAGGATATTGTCTGTTATTTTGTTCAGGTTTATTAATACATTGTTTAATTTCAGTATCAACAATGTAGTTTGGAAACCCATTATTGATAAGGGTTTGTTTAATATTTTTAAGTTCATTAAGAGGATAGTAACTTAACTCTGGAAATAAGTGTTTTTATAATTGTTCTTTTATAGCAGAAGGGGAATTCACTTTGGAAATTAAAAGTGCAGGGATTAATGTTTGTAGGTTTTTTTTTATATGTGGAGGTGATAAATCGGTCATTATTGTTTGTGTCTATTAGTTCAGCAAGAAATTGGACTTTAATTGTTGATGTTGATTTCTTGTGTAAAATTGAGAACAGAATTATTTTGAAAGGTCTCTAGTATTGTGTTAATTTCATAAGTGCTATTGGTAAGAAGGAGTATGTTGTCAGCATACCTTGAATAAATGTTAGGTTTATTGATGGTATTAAAAACCTTATTTTCAAAGGCTGACATGTAAAAATTACTAAAAATGGGTCCCAAAACTGACCCCTTTGCTAATCTATCCTGTTGGATATATATATTTCCATGGGGATCATAAAAAGGAAGCTGAGTAGTACAGAATAAAAGTATTTTTTGTAAGGTATTGGAATTGATATTGAATGGAGGGAGCGTTGGATGGTGGTAAATATTATTTATAATTATATTGATTGTTTCTAGAACTGGGACATTTGTGAATATATTTTTCACGTCTAGAGAGGATATTCCTTTGTTTGGTTTGTGGGTTTTAAGGATTTTGATAAGTTCTTTTGTAGATTTAACGCTATAATTATGGGAAAGGTATGGGGTAATTAGATCATTAATAGTTTTTGTAAATTGGTGTGTAGGTGTTGTTACCTGTGAAATTATTGGTCGAAGTAGAGAGCCAGGTTTATGTATCTTAACAGTTCCATAGATGTATCCAGGTTTGTAACCACCAATTATTTTTGGTAATTTTATATTGTGAAGGTCTGCGTTATTAGCATCAATGAGTTTGTTAATTTTAGACTTGAGTTGGTTAGTTGTATTATAATTCAGTTTTGTAAATTAGTTTTTATCATTTACGATGGTCTCTAGTTTAGAATGGTAATCAGATTTTTAAGTACGATATAGATATTGGTTTTACCTTTTTTTTATAGTAATGTCTGAATGTTTATGTAATCGTTCGGCAGCATTTTTTAGTTGTTGGGTTAGAATATTGAAATAATTGTGTTTATTGTTGGATCTATTCTTAGTAGCTTCAGCTTTTAGAAAGTCACGTAACTGAGGTTTAGTTTTGACCTGGTTTTTGTTTTTGGAGTTTTAGTACGTTTTGATATAAGATTTCAATTTCAATTTGTTTTTGTACATGGTTGAATCTGTTAAAAAGATGACAGGTTGGACCTAAGTTGAGGAAATCCTTCTGTGATTGGTTAGTTCATGATCGGAGAGGTTTAGGAATTTATCATCATTATTTGGAAATAGAATGGAGCCATTATAGAGGTTGTTAAGTTTCCTTTGTACTTTGAGTTTATTTTGATAATGATTTTTTCATTAATGTATGACAGTTTGTGTTCTACGGTGTGTAATAGTTGAGTTGAGAGAATTTTTAAATTTGTTATAAACATTATGTGCTTCAGTATTTAGGGTATTAATTTTTTCTTGATTGTAGTTAATTTGTCTTTTAACAAGACTACAGTGATACTTTTTGGTGTCTGTGTCATGGTGAGCTCTAGGATCATGTATTTTGGAGTATGTGTAGTTAGGCAGTAGTTTTTCATTTAAGCATGTTTCATTAAATAGTAAAGACAAATTTTGTCTGTATAATTTAATTAAGATCCTTTTGAGTTTCTTGATATAGTTTTGAAACTATTAAAAGCTTTTTAATTTTTTCATTTCATTTTAAAAAATAAAATTACATATAATTCAGTTTTGAAACTATTAAAAGCTTTTTAATTTTTTCATTTCATTTTAAAAAATAAAATTACATATAATTCAGTATATGCAATATCACCCATTAAATACCCTGATAAAGATTTAAGGTCTAAACTAAAACATTTAAAATTAGAAAATAATTTGACTATTAATAAAATCATCCTCTGAATACCTTGTTTTTTCATATTTGTACATTTACTACACCTCAATGAAGTAGCTATTGAAAAGGGAACCTTCGACTACTGTCGACCAACTTATATATATATATATATATATATATATATATATATATATATATATATATATATATATATATATATATATATATATATATATATTATAATTTGTATAAATCAAAATCCAAAAATTACTTTTATGGAATAATTCATATATAGAATATATGCAAAGTTTCATATGATTCTAACAGAGAGCTTGATATATGGCTATTGATATATAAGAATATACAGAGCTAATATATTTGTAATATCAAAGAAAACTCAACAGATACTATGCCATTATAAATCTATTTCAACAATTTGCTAATCACAAATTGCCTCATTAGATGGTTGTATGATTAAAAAACAATTAGCGAATTGTCAAAATGAATTAAAGTGGCATAGTATCTGTTGAGTTTTCTTTGATATTACTGACATATACACACATATATATATATATATATATATATATATATATATATATATATATATATATATATATATATATATATATAGTATTATTCGGTCCAATTAAACCAGAGTTGGGAGTAATTCCTTCAGGAGCTGAACATTTAAATTTTCCTGGTAGAGAGCTCATTGGTTTTTTCTTTAAAGAAAAGGTATATATATATATATATATAGGAACATTGAAGTGAGTCCTGTTTGGTATTTTTTGGGGTGTAGTATCCAATTCTTGTCAACTTAACAAAGGTGTCCATATGCATACACATGGCCAAGGGGAATAATTATACAGCCTCCATGACCAATGTAATACAAGTTTCAGACTATTCCAATTCTGTCTTTTTAATGCAATGGGATAGTGTTGCTGCTGGATTGAAATCCCTGAGACCAAACTTTCCTTGTTTATTTGCTGTATATTAACTTAAGACAACAACATAGCTGAGGGAGATTATCAGATACTACACTCTTTACCAATGCATATGTCAGCATCACTTTCAGTAGATGAGATATTGCAACCAAGGTATGTGAACTGATCTCTTAATTTTAGAAGCTTGCCATTAAATGAGGAAATGGTACCATCTTGATGAAATTCTATTTTATCTGAGATCACATATGTAGCATAATGGCCAAGGGATTTCGGTTCATTCCTTTGAGTTTAGTTAGGTTGAGAACCTTTCAGCTCAGCACATGGGTTAGTTAGGTGCAAACATTCATGTAGATGGTAACGCATGCGGGGCGGGCGTGCCACTCATAGATGTCACAATAGCCCGAGATGACAGAACGGGGTGACAGGGTGCAGGTAACGTCACGCACCGGAAGCGCGCAGAAGTTTGTGGGAGATTTGAAGAAAGTTGGAGAGTTGAATACTAGACACTAAACGAGGAGGATCGACTTTTGGAGCTCGCAGATGCGAGGCGAATTTGCACCCTATGGGGGCCACTCGAGATGGGGGCCAAATGAATAAGACGGCATAGTGAGATTGTGTCTCTCCTCCTTGTGTCAAAACCTTTAACTCAAAAGTAATAAAAGGGTTTCGTACCGGAACAACAAGTCATTACGTGTTTTCGAATTTCGAGATTCCTATGTCCTTTATATGTTCTATTGTTATGAACATTATATGTCTATTTCGCACATGGTGTTAATTGTGGCTATGTAACATGTAGACCAATGCTTCCTGCTCCAGGCTATGCAGCAGATTCAGTTTGAGCGGTTGTATTTGCAAGAAATACATCATAACTCACAAAAGCCAAGCTAAAAACTATTTTGAAAAGTTTTTTTTTTTTAGCAGTGTGGGTTGTTAACTTAATTTGGATAAGTTAGGTGCACGATTAACAGTGCTAGATCTCATTCAACAATATTTACACTCATTAAATCCTGGGTAAAATTGATTTTTATTTAGCTATTTCACCTATTAAATGTTTAATGTTTAATGAAAGGGTCCATGTCATATACATGGGCAAGTCTAAAAAAATAGCCCCAGTTTTCATGACCAGTATAGTGGTGTTGCAGGATCTTGAAGAAAGTTGGCTGAGACAAAGACTAGAAGAGGTGACGATGAGTTCACATCAGGAAAATGAAAAAGTCAGACTCATAGTCAAAGAAAAAAATACCACTTACATAATTATTGGTGTTACAACTTCTCTCTGAACCAGTCTAAAAAAAACAGGGAGATGTGAAGTGGTATTTTTAAGTCATAGCTGGCAGTTTTGATACCTCTGAAATCTAAGTTGCTTTATTACTTAATAACTTACATTTTTATTCTTTAATAAAACTTCGGCTTGTTGGTAGGGGTTAAATGCCTCTAAAATGCATCTGTAGGTGCAGTTCCAGTTCTGAAGGTCAGGGTAGTGTGGAATACCCCTTTGTTGCCATTACTAATAGGTCCACTTTGACTCAGAGTGGTAGTACTTTTTAAGATCCCATCTATAGGTCAAATAGATCTGTTAGATAGGAATAGTTAAAATTACATAACTGTGTGCCAAAAAAAAAAGCATTAAGAAACAACTACGCAAAAAATGTAAATATTAATGTATAATGAACATGATTTTCTAATCCCTCTGCATAAAATAAACCTTGATTGGTTGACATACCATTAAAATCAATCAGAGAATTGATTTTTATTTATTGCAGACTTTTTGTCCTCATCTTGGTGGGGGGGGGGTTGTTTTTTCTCACAAAAAAAAAATACCAAGATGAGGACAAAAAGTCCGCAATAAATAAAAATTAATTCTCAGATTAAGAAGCCTCATCTCAAAAGGATTCCCAATAAAGACAATTATAATCAATCAATTTAACTAAGCATGTATGATATAAATATACAATTAGCATTCTTGTCTATTGATAAAAAGTATGCTAAATTTATTACAATTATTGGATTTCTTTGGAAAATTGAGTCTCTTTCTAGGGATTTAACGGTTGTTTGGAAGTGGATTCTTGCTTTTTCTAATGTGTTAAGTGTGAAGAGAATATAAACAGAATCAATTGAAACTTTAGATTGGTTTACCAATTTCACTTTTTACCCTAAAAAACATTACACCACATCAAATGCCCTTAATTTCTACAAGGATGACAATATTATTTTTTTTTTTTTAATTTTTTATTTATTTTCTTTATTTTAGGAGTATGCTAGTCAGGTTGAGAAGAGAAACCAACAACTTCAAGAGCTCACAGAACTTTGTAAAAAAGTTGAACAAAAAACATCTGAGGAAGGAACTGTTTTACTCAATCAAGAATTGAAATCCATTATTGCCCGATGGAACAGTTACACACAACAGTTGGATGAAGTGCAGTGTGATATGCAGAATTTGTTGCAACTATGGATACAGCTTGATTCTCACATGACTAAATTTAGCCAATCGATCAAAAAGTGTGAGGATGAAGTGAAGCACTTTGAACTGAAATCATCTTTAGATGAGAAACGTGCACAGCTCAATAAATTAAAGGTAAGGAAATCGTGGATGCCTAATAATTCTTGGCCTGGCTTTGTTTGCACACATACACATTCACACTCACGCATATTGTTGAAAATGACAGACAAGGATTTGGTGTTTAGCTTCTTATTCAGCTTTTCTTATCGGTTAACAAGATGTTGCAACTATAGTTGAGGGCAGATGCAATATCTCATTCACAATAAGAAAAGGTAAATAAAGTGCTAATTACTTCCATTATTTTTAATAAAATATGTGTACAAGAGAATCTGCTGCCTAAATACACATTATGTACACACACACACACACACACACACACACACACACACACACACACATATATATAGCTATCATAAAACATCTGTTAAATTGTGCAAAACAAATCTCTTCATTCAATAAAATATTTTATAATGAATTAAGATATCAAGCAAACCCTCATTAACAACAGATTTCTATGTAACTTAGTAGACGAACAAATTAAGCTAATAATTAACCATAAGAATAAAATAAATGATAAAAGCGATGTTACACAAAATAATTATAATCATATTACTTCATTTTATTAAAAACAAATGTATCCAAATTTTAGATGAGATGAAAAATACCCCAAAACATAATACTAAGATAAATATCCCCTTCAGACAATAATAATAAAATAAGATTTATAATTTACTATAAAGAATTTAAAACATTAAACTTAGTTGTTGATAATAATTCTTTCCTTCCAACAAAGATAATGGAAAAAAAAAACAATTTTATTTATCAATTTAAACATCCATTGGAAGAATGCATCTCCAAGAATAAAAAATCTATAAGATACATTGGTTATACTAAAAAAAAATTATCAATGAGGCTCACTCTACACCTTTCAGATTCTAGCTCCATATGTCAACTTTTAAAAAAACATAATTGTCTTAATGCAACAAATAGAAAAATTTTAGTTCATCCTCAACTTGTCATGCCATCAGCATGGATATCCCTGACCCTCTGTCACCACCCCTCCCTATCATTCATCGCTTCCGGGAGGTCCTCAGGGCTACACCCTGTATCCACACAGAGCTGCTGTATGTTGGTTCAAGCTGGTCGTCCTGCTTTTGCTCAGCCATGTGAAGGGGTCCATAGGAATACATCACTTATGAGCTTGTCCCTACTTCTCCAGCAGTGTCCTGCATGTCTGATTCGTCTAACTTTGATAGTTTTCGTGATGGGTGGTAGGTGG
The DNA here is from genome assembly GCA_963585895.1 of Sepioteuthis lessoniana. Lineage (NCBI taxonomy): Eukaryota > Metazoa > Mollusca > Cephalopoda > Myopsida > Loliginidae > Sepioteuthis > Sepioteuthis lessoniana. The sequence goes on from OY757918.1 coordinate 83,751,794, forward strand.
CCGTACATCTGCTGCTTTGTGGGGTGTTGCCTCCAGGACTTGTTCAGTATTGCTCACAGCATTCTTGTGTAGTTGCCATCAAGCTTTTTCTCCATCCATTTAGTTGGCATCCATATAGTGCATCCATATAGCAGTATTGACACGACCGCTGCTTGGAAGAAACTGTGTTTTTATCTGTCAGGTCTGACTTCCATATGACCGATAGCCTATTGATAGCTGTCCATATTTTAGTTAATTATATAAAAATACTCCATACAGACAATAATGTCAAAAAATTAAAAATCCTAGAAGCCTTACATGTAAACTTTAGACAACCCACCATCAACAAAGTTAACTTTGAAACTAGTGATAATATTCTAAAATGTTTAAAATAGAATAATCCATATTATAAAAGATAGAACAAATTTTATTCTACTTCATGTAATAGAAATATTTTAAAAAATAAACAGCCACTACCACTTAGCATCCCCTTGGTGATAAAAAAAAGCTTCTCTTTAGTAATAAAAACAAAAATGAAATAATAGTTTAGTTTAAATACTAGACAACTTTAAATTATAAATAGCATATTTATAACCTTGATAATGGTTCTGACAAGAACTGAAAGTACTCAGTTTAACACAAATAACTCTTTTGAAGAAATCATCAACAAATTTCAAGATTGTGATAACAAAAAAATATAAGGACTCTGGAAAGAAAAAATTAAAAAAAACTCCAAAACAACAAGTATTCAATTTTATTTAATCAAACCAGTTTAAATGAAAAGATGCTGCCTAAATACACTTTTTTCATATATATATATATATATATATATATATATATATATATATATATATATATATATATATATATATATATCCATCTTAGTTCCATTGCATATATATATATATATATATATATATATATATATATATATATGTGCAATGGAACTAAGATGGATTTTTATATCTCTCTAGATATCTATACAATAATAGAACCATTTCTTACAGTATGCATTCAGTTCCTTCCAGTTCTTCATATGAAAATGTTCTCAGATCTTTTTTGAATGAATGAAGATGAATTAAACAAAGAAAACCGTTTACTTGCTTGACATAGGTACATGGTAGACAAGCTAATATATGATGCTTCTTTCAGCTTCTTCATACTCAATCAATTATCATTGACAATAATTTCGAATACATTGATGTCTATATGAGTTTAGGTTGAAATGAAACTTGTGGAATGAATAAGATTTGCATTTTTATGATGCTAAATCTTTAGTGAAACATGTAAATCTAATTTTTCAAACTTTATTTTTCTTTCTTACAATGATTATTTATATATTTTTTGTTTTTAATGATAGTGTTTTATCAATTTATCTTTTTTAGGAAAAACGAGAAGAAATCTTGCAAAAGCAATCAATCTTGGATACTTTAACCAGTGAAGTCCAATCAATGATGCAGTTTGTTATGGATGTACGATTGGGTAGCCAACTATCCCAGCTGACGACTAGATATCAAAATCTTGTTACTCAAATAAAGGTAATCATATATACTTGATTGTAAATGCCACTGAAGTTTCAGTTTGTTATGGATGTACGATTGGGTAGCCAACTATCCCAGCTGACTACTAGATATCAAAATCTTGTTAATCAAATAAAGGTTATATATATATATATATATATATATATACTTGATTGTAAATGCCATGGAAGTTTTAGGATTAAAATAAATGTGAACAAGTTGTACTCGGACTTCAAAGTTACTCAGCTGAGTCTTCAACTTGGATGCTTGGGAGTGCTGATATAATTTTTGCACTTGTTCAAATAACTGATAAATTAGCGGGATACTTTGCCATTTAGTGAAGAGACAACCCTTGCTTTTAAGACATTATCGTCTGTATCGAAGGAATATCAGAAAAGGAATTCAATGGTACCAAAGTGTAAATAGCTAAGGCATCTAAAAAGCTATCAGCTGGAAGAAAGATTAGTTGACAAAGTTCTATATGTTGTCTAGTGTAAGGCAATATGTTTGATCTAGCACCCAGTATTGAAAACAGTTAACCAGGATTTACAGAGGTCACTAGATGTAATCAGCCATTTAAGTAGTGGCATAAGCTGACTGGACAATGCCACTAATGAAAGGTGGAAATGAAGGTGAGGGTGGGGGTTCAGTGTTCTGTGAATCTCGAAAGAAGATGAGTTTCTCCATTGATTTGCTCTTTTTTTTCTTTTCTTTTGTTTTTTTTAAGAAGGATAGCTATTAGATTCTAATTATAGATTGGTTTGGTTTATTTGTTTTTTAATGGCATCTCAACCTTTATAGGTTATTTAATGCCAAAGCCATTCTCCTAGAAGAACAGTAGTGGTACTATTTAACCTATAGCTGGGAGGATAAGGGGGTTTCATACCTTTCCCAAGGGTATTTGCCCGAAAGTGAACGTAATAGCGTGACTGGAATATGAACTCGCTTACTACGATTCCACAGTTCATCGCTTTAACCTTTACACCATGAGGACACCCCCCTCTAATTATAGGGTACTTATCTTTATTTATTCATCTATCTGCAATTATAATATAAATTCTTTAAGTAGAGAGTGACTCAACATTGAGTTTATGGCCACCAAAGGTGAGTTTTAAGTGAATAGATATAATGTAACAATTCTCAAGTAATTAAAAAATAAATGTGACTATTGTAGTATAACATTTATATGCATATAATTTCTACCCTCTTATCTTTAATTTGCATTTTTTATAGTTGGTATGTTCATTGAGTTTTATGGCATACCAACACTTGTAGGTTATTTAATGCCAAAATCTGTTCATACATATATACAGGATGTCTCAAAATAGATGCACCTCATTAATATGATAATGATTTATTACTGAGACAAGAAAATCCAAGTCAGTTAGTGGGAGTTTATCATTTTTACCAACCCCTCTGCTCGGGCAGGATATGACACAAGGTCAATTTTTAAGCGGAGTTTAACAGGTTTGAATTCGGAATTTTCCTTCTCCTAGACTAGTTGCCTTACCAAGGCGGAAGAACACAGTCTGTCCTACTATTTACCCATAGCTGGAGGGAGAATTATTGGATTCATACCTTTCCCAAGGGTATTAGTGCTATATGAAATGCAATCATTCTCGTCCAGGATTTGAACTCTTGTCACCGTGTCTATTTCCTACGACGATAACCATTACACCACAGGCACCTCTTGTTAGTAGGAGTTTATGCTTGATCTGGCTTCTGTATGGGTACAGCTGAAGATCCTTCTTTAAGATTCTTTCAGAATGTCTTTGGAGAGACTTTTTTAGACTCCTTCCAAAAAAATCTCTCACCGCATCCACGTTGTCAGGACATCTTGCAGTCAACTTCCTGCCAGATCTGGGATTTTCAGCCTTCTTGTTGAGGTTGTTTACTGACCCTGTGGCTTGAAATTTGTGTACCCCATGATAGATTTGTTTTTTTTTGTTTAGGATAATTGTTAAACCATTTGGGATATTTTGCTTGCACAGTTTTGACTGATTTTGTCTTCAAATAAGTGGCACAAAATATTTTTCCCCTCTTGTCCAAGGCAAAATGATCAAGGATTAATAGTTGTCATAGTATACTATTTTCAAATCTGAAACAAAAAAGAACAGAACATTATTATAAGAAAAGTCATTAGCAGTCACATGGGTCCCATATATATTGCAACACCACATATGTAGATATATATTATATATGGTTGGTTGGTTAGGTTTTATGGCATATAGGTAATTTAATGTCAAATCCTGTTCATACATATATATGGTTTGTTGGGTTTTATGGCATATCCTGTATATACATACGTATATATTAGATATATATGAATTGTAAACAAATATAGGTAACATATTAAACAAGCTGGAGCTCATTTGTTTGTTTACAATTAAATGCTTAGATAGTTCTATTTGACCATATTTAGGACCCTAACAGGTGCTGCCACTCTGGGTTAGAGTGGAACTGGGAGTAATGGCAATAAAGGAGTACTCCACATTCCATGAAGCTCCAAGACTGAAGCCTTCTCATCAAATAGTTTAGTGTCATATCTCGGACACTTGAGAGAGAGGTGCTTACCCTTCTGTAGAGATGCAGTTGGTGTATTCTACTGCCCCAGCTGACTTGGCTGCATCCTTTATGAAACACCAATGTATACAGAACTGGTAGCATGTGACCTATACTTTTGAAAAATGAATATAAAATTACTTAATTTACATATGGATTGGCAGCCATTTTAAAGTCCTGAATTTGGAATTCCATTATAAATAACTTGTCATTTAGCAAATTAAGTTAAATAGTATAAGTTGATATTAGAGAAAGTTTAGGATATAGCCTTTTAATAAGATACTAATATCAATTGTGAGATGGTAATAACAATTATACTGGTGAATGAAATAACCCATTTTATCATTCTTTTATTAATACTGAATTTAGTATTGATAGAATGATATGGGAGTTATTATGTTTTAAAATTACTGATAGACAAGGGTGTTTTTGTTTTCTTCATTTGGGGGGGGGCTTTTTTTAAAAATTGTATCTGATTTTCATTTGTTTTTGTTGTTTTTTTTTAATTCAAGGAATTAATTATGAAATGGGAGAAGTATGCAGAGGACCACCAGTTGTTTGAAGAGACCAAAGCTGAGTTTTTGGAATGGTGTATTCAAATGGACAAGCAACTTCAGCCTCAGTTAGAAACAATGGCTGACTATAAATCTGTTGAGCAGAGAAAACTGAATCTTCAGGTAACTATTTTCTCAAGCTATTTTGGTCACTTGCGGTCTGCATAGTTCTTCTTTTTTTTTCCTTTCTCTGCCTCTCTCTTTGTTGTTTCTCTTTATATTCTCATTTGTCTCTTTGAAAAGGGTTTCAAGAGTTAACTAAATCCTAAACGTTTTATTTGAAATTTGTTTGAAGAAGTTTTGATACTCATTCTGTGTGGTGTGTATGGAGATTATTTTTAAAAAATAATATCATTCTTCTTTCTTTTTACCTTGTTCTTTCTCTTTTTATCTTTTTAATTTTCTTTCTTTCTCCTCTTTCTTTTTCTTTTTTGGTCTTTTTTCTTTCTTTTTTCTGTTTTTTCTTTGTTTTGATACTCATTCTGTGCAGTGTGTATGGAAATTTTTCAAATTATTCTTTTTTACCTTTTTTCTTTTTTCTTTCTCTTTCTATCTTTTTAATTTCTTTCTTTCTGCCTTTTTCTTTTTTTCTCTTTTGTTCTTTTTTCTTTCTTTTTTCTGTTTTTCCTTTGTTTCTTTCTTTCATGTATGTGTCTATGTTCCTATTATTATTTTTGATTTTTCAAAATATTCATATTTGTATCTCAACAGATGATTGTTGCTGAAAATGACCAAGGGGGACAAAAATTGGAGGTCCTTATTGCGGCTGGAGAGAAACTGTTCCCAGACACTGCTGGAAAGGGTCGAGAGTTAATCCGTCAGGACATGCGTACTGCACGAGAATCTTTGGATAAGTTGATGGCTCTGGTGGCTGGAGCCCAGCATCATGTCCACACTAGCCTTTTGCATTGGTCAGTGTTTACAGATAGTCAGGACGAAGTCCTTGGATGGATTACACATCTGGAGGCCCAACTGGGAATGGGAGTAGATAATCAGAATACATTACAAGAGAAGAAAAATCAAGTGCAAACATTCAAGGTAATATATTTGATCATGTTTGGCATAAGAAAGAAACAGGAGAGGATTTTCTCTCAGGATATTTACTTTTGTTTAGTCTGACCCAAGGTCACGAGTGTGGTGCACTCAATGTGGGTCAAACTTAGTACCACAGTAAGTGGATCTGTCGATATGTAAAAATTGCTTGGTGAATATATGTAAAGTTGGTGACTGTAGTCGAGGGCCACCTGAAAGGCTTTCTTTTCAATAGCTACAACACCAAGGTTTAGTGGAAGGCCCCACTTCTTTCCCTGGATTACTCCACTTTATCCTTGAATGGATTAATATAATGCTGAGTATTAAGCAGGGACATATCAAGTACCATTTTTCGAGTCTTTGGTATGACTCAACCTGAGATTGAACCCTGGCCTCCCAGAATCCAACTAAATTTAATATTACCTTACCACAATCTTATATGGACTGTTAAATTTAGTTTCTTAGATTAACTCTTACACAATTATGCCTTTAATTAATCCTTTATAACAATACCTACATTCTTGATTTAAGATAATTTTTTCCTCTACATATTTGCTGTTTAACCCTTTTTTGATAGACCAGCCAGATCTGGCCAGTCAATTGGGTTTATTTATTTACAACCAAATCTAATAATATCCTTTGGCAGTAGAATGGCTTATATATTGTATAAACATATTTAAAATCTTTCAAGTTTTTTATCTATTTAATTTCAAATTTAAATTTGATTTTCTTTAAAACTGGTAAGGGTTCCTCAAGTGGTGTAATCTTAGTGAGTTAGGCTGGTGGAATATTTGTGAGTTTAATTCTCATTTGATGATGAGTTATTGTCAATTTTTTCCAAATACCCTCATGTTGTGAGGTAAATAAACGTTTTTCAGAACACATGTGGCACTTCAATAATTTAGATTTGATCCAACTAAAAATGACTGGACTGCTAGTAATGGTTACATGCTAATGTAAAATGTTTTTAAGTTAAAATTTTGCAACTGGCAATGATTTTGTTATGACGATTTTTATTTTTCTTCTCAGCTCATGCTTGAGGATATTACTGCCCACCAAAGAAAAGTTGACAACGTACTGGAAAAAGCTGAAGCCATTATCCAGGAGACAAATAACCCAGAAGTAAAAAATTTCAGTACTGACCTAGAGAAAAGATTTCTTAAGGTGACTGAGGAAACAAAAGTAAGTTGAATAAAGACACACACATGTATGTTAGGATAACATCGACATTGTCAGTGGTGCTTGGTTCAATGATCACATAGGTGAGAAACTGTCACCAAGTGTTGTTGACTCTGTGTCTACACTATCCTTAGATATATATGCTCTATCACTGATATTGAGCACTTTTTATTGATAAATATAGCAAACTACATTTTATATATATATATATATATATATATATATATATATATATATCACCAGTTTGGTCAAATTTCCTTTATTCTTATGGTTTATTATTATTAATTTCTTTGATGTATTGTCAATTATTTTTAGTTCTTTATTAATATTTCTTTGAGTCTAATTACATTTTTTTTTCTGTTTATTTTATTGCAACTCTTAGACCATCACTGTGGCCGGTTGTAAGCCATGCAGATTAACAATAAACTAGTAGATTTTTCATTTTATATACATATTAATAAGACATTAACCAACTGATGAAAAGAAAAATTTTATTTCAGTTTTTCAACATAATGTACTAATTATTAATTACTTCATTAATCAAACAATATACAGTGGAAATTTCAGATCAAAATCTGGCAAATAACACTTTAATTCAACTTTTGAGTATGCATGTCCAACTACTTATATAGAAAGTCTATATATGTTCCTTACATATTTTGAGAATGTTAAAAAAAAAAAAAATCAAGTTTTAAGTCTAATTGAAAAAAATCTTTTATGAAAATATCTTTTATATTATGGGCCAGCACACTAAAAATGAAGATGGACGTCCAATTTAGTCTGAGCTCTTAATTGATCTGGTGTATATATATATATATATATATATATATATATATATATATATATATGTAATTCTTTCAATACCCTGTCCGGTGGAAAAAGTTGCTTGGTAGCACCAGGAGTGGCAGTACTGCCTTGAGCTACCAAAACTGTGTTATCACCCCTGGTTGGTGGCTGATGAGGGCAGGGTATCACATGTTTTTTCACACATATGATGAAAAAAAAAAGAAAATTTGTATATATAATTCCCCAACTATTTCAGTTTACGAAACAAGTTCTCTAACCAATATTAGAAATTCATCTTCAGCTTTTTTTAAACAAAATCAACAAAAATGACAATGCTGATCTGAATTCAGGACAAAACTTGATACCCAGAATTTCAAACCAGTTTTTTTTTTAAGATTGGTTCTATTCAATTTTTAGAACAAAATCTTTAAAACTATTACAACCTTAGTATAAGAAGACATAACTGCCTACATTGCATGTATGCAAATGAACAGGTATCATTGACAGTATTTACAAACCTTAAATTGTCTAATATAAGACCATGTATGTGAATTACTTACAGAAAATTAAACTTACTACACTTGTAATAATCTGTTAGTCAAGCTTTACAAACCATTCCATCAAAGCTATCATAATTTTTTAAAAAATGTCCATACTTATACTAATATACTGTTCTAAAATTTTAGTACTTACACAATTTAATTTCAGAGTCGACTCTTGAAAAGTGAAGAATGTGTGTCTGAACACCAATATTTTAACAACAATCTCCAAAATGCCAGTGATTGGATGCGACATGCAAAAGAAAAGATGAACATTTGCATTGACAACCATGGAGACCGCCAGTCTTTGGACAATAAACTTGAACGCATTCAGGTATGATCATGATTTAAGTTAAAGTAAACATTACGCTAACATTGCTCTTATACAAGTATCCTCCTATTTCATGAAAAGTTTGTTTTTACTACAAAGCTACCCGAGAGGAATGTCCATAATATAGTGGTTGAAGTGCTCGATTGTAACATTGTAGTAAGCAAGTTTAAACTCCAATCATGCTATTACGTTCACTTTCGGCCTAATGCTCTTGAGAATTGGGAAAGGTAGGAACCCTCTTATTCCCCCAGCTATGAGTTAAGTAGTATCACTACAGTCCTTCTACAAGGATAGCTGTGGCATTGAATAACCAATGAAGGTTGATATGGTATTAAAACAAAGAAACCAGCCAGACCTACCCTAGTCTACAGGTTTCCACCCATTAACTAAAATGGCATAAAGGGAAAAAGCAATTGCCATTAATTTGTTTGAGAAAATGCTTTGAACATTGCCAGACTTCCTTCCCCCAGCGAAAAAAAAAAAGTAATTACCTTCTCTATCTGCTTGCTTCCATGACAAAGATTTATAGAAGATGTGAAAAGCTTGAAATATGCCTATATAAATGGCAATTTCGCCTCACACATTTTCCTACCATTTAATCCTTTGTAAGTACTCAATACGTTATGCAGACCTACCCTAAACATATATGCTCTATCAAAATCAATGTTAAATTTCACTGCAATCTTTCTCTGTAGGGCTTATGATACATTGACTGCTTCCTCTGTAGTGAGGTAGGAATCCTCCAAAAGACTATGACATTAAACTGCATCTGCTTTGGTAGGGTTAGGGTTAGAGTATGTGGAGTACTCCTTCATTACCATTACTTCCAGTTTGACTCTAACCTGGAGTAGTTGTACCTTTTAGGGTTTCACCTATGGATTAGATAGATCTGTTTGAAAATAATTTTTATTAGATAGGAATACTTAATACCATATAAACTGTGTGCAAATTATTTGTATTCATATTTACCAACCCCTCTGCTCGGGCAAGATATGACACAAGGTTAGTTTTTAAGCGTAGTTTAACAGGTTTGAATTCAGAGTTTTCCTTCTCCTAGACTAGTTGCCTCACCAAGGCTGAAGAACCTAGTCTGCCCTACTATTTGCCCATAGCTGGAGGGAGAATAATTGGATTCATACCTTTCCCAAGGGTATTAGTGCTACATGAAATGCAATCAGTCTCATCCAGGTGTCCATTTCCTATGACGTTAACCATTACACCACATATACTTGATATCATAAAATTGTGATATAACAAATGATTGTAGACAAATACAGAAAGTTCAATGGAATATTGAAAATATGATTATGATTACAATCAAACATTTACAAATTAATAAAGTTTTGTCATTAAATACTCCATAAGGGGTTGATATACCATTAAACAAATAAACCAAACCAAACCATTGCAGCAGTTTATCCTGAAAAATGAAACTAAAATGCACCTGATATCAAGACTTCAATTCTGAAGCTATGGAAAGTGTGAGGTTATACTTTAATTGCTATTATTCCCAGGTCCACTTTGACTCTGAGTGGTAGTACCTGTTTGAGTCCCATTAGATCTATTCAAAAATTATATTAGAAAGTAATACTTTAAGCTCTATGAATATGTTCAAATTATTTATATTAACAATAATTACTTAAAGTTTTAATTGTTTACAAATTCGTTATTTGAAACCATATAATCACTTACATTTAACTGTGTGGAATATAATGAGTAATGTTGAATAGATTTATTAGTGTTGATAATCAATACTTGAAACTTTTTAACTGTGTACCTAAATTCAATTATTGGTGTTATATAGCAGTACTTGGAACCATTTGACTGTGTGCAAATGAATGAATTGTGTTAACTAGAATAGTCAGTGTTAAATAGCAATACTTATAACCACTTCACTATTTTCAAACAAATAATTAATATCAAATAGAATTATTAGTGTTAGATAGCAATAATTAAAACCATTTAACTGTATAGAAACATTAGTTATACTAGTGTGTAAACAAATTAGTTCTGACTCACTTAAAGATGAAATTACCTATAAACTGTGTGCAAACAAATGACTAATGTTAAATTGTGACTGTTTTATAGCAATACTTGAAATCATCTGTGAGCAAAAAAAAAAAAAAAGCTCATTTTAAAATATTATCAACAAAATGTGTTTACAAATCATGTATATGTAATATATATCTGTATAAACAGAATTTGGCATTAAATAACCTACAACGGTTGATATGCCATAAAAACCAACCAACCAAACCTACCAACAATCATTTCAGCACTCTTAATCATAAGAAAATTCTCAGATTCGATTACTTTTGGGGTCTTGGAATGCTCACTTTTTTTCCCATATAAACTGATAGCAATTACTATTTTGATTTATATAGGATGGGTCAAAACAATGACACATTTGTAGTTTTAATGAAAGCAAATTAGAATAAATAATGAAAAAAGTGGTTTTATTTTCCAAATGTACATATGATGCCATTTTGTTTGATTTAATTTTAAAAATTGCATCAGTCAAATAAGCAGAAGTGTGTTTCCATACCAAACGCTTTGGAGACTGTTGAATTGAAACATTTACAACTTTGATATTTTCTGGATTTATAGCGGTCTGCAACTGGACACTTGATTTCCGTTTCAATGCCGATCCAGTAGCTGTGAAGTTAGTAACCCATAATAAAATCATATTTCAAGTAGGTCTGGGATCATATCTACCAAGCTCAAAGTGCACACAGAATGCTCTTTGTGTTGCAGTTACTGACTCGTTCTTGATAAATGTTTCCACAATAAAAGCGCAATGCTGGCCTGTCCAATCCGTATGGGTAACTTGAAATGAAATAAAACAAAATGTATATCTTATATTCATTTGCAAAATGAAAACACTTTTTTCATTATTTATTCTACTTTGCTTTTATTAAACCCACAAAAGCGTCAGATCATTTTGACCTACTCTGTAATATTTCAGTTTTCAAAAGATTTAACTACCGGTTGCTCTATTTCCAGATGGGGTGGGGTAGTCAGTTCCTGCAGTTGTTATAATTTGTCATGATCAAGTAGAAGAGCACTGATAGAATCTAAAATTGTCTAAATTTTCTGTGGAAAGAAATGTGACTCCACTGAGACTAATTGGCAAAGTAGGTAAAAGACTTTGTATCTTGTCTTATAAGCACTTCTGGTCTAACACCAACTTTATATATTTTTGCCAACTGGTTCTGAAATTTTAAATATTTTATTATTTAGCTCAGGTGAGTTTGCAGAGATTGATAATTTGATAAAGTTTAAAATAGAAAAAAATGAAACAAATAATGAAATAGGGAAATAAAACATTTTACAATTCCACTGAAAGTTTAATTGTCAGCCCCAAAAGAACAGCCTATTTTTGGCCTTGCCAACACACTGGACAACATGTGCATTTATAGCTTCCTGAAATGAGTAGTCTGTACTCTATAACATTTAAAATAATCATAATTCACTGGCTTATAAAAAATTGCCTTAAAATTCTACAAGAGGAGTGTATAAGTTAATTATGTGAGCTAAACATCTGCTATTTGGTAGACTCATTTCTTTTCATTTACTCTTATTACTGTGTTGTATCGTGGTAAGGAAAAGATATACAGTGAAATAGAGTTGATTACTTATTAACTCAAGTGGTACAGTTCAACTCGTATTATAATTCTCACGCTGTTGGTGTTACGTCCAAAGTTGGTCTTACTACTGACCGACGTCCTTCAGAGCTATCTCTCTGCTTCTTTTTCTCCATGGCATCTTTTATACTTCCATGATACTGGAAGTCATCTGGTACAAGCCATTATACAAGAAATTGTAAATTCATGTGTATTAAATTGGGTATTTGTATGTTGGCTAAATTAGTGTGATAAATAAATGTTTGATTAGTGTAATAAAATGCAGAATTTTAACTAAAATAGTAATTTGTATTTACTTATTTATTGTAATAAATTCATTTCCCAGGAAATCCGAAATACTTTTCAAGAATTTGAGTCTACACTGGCTAAATGTGAATCATCTTGTAAAGTTGCATTGCAAACAACAGCTAATCGTGGTCAGCAAGCCATGAAACAAGAACTGGACATGTTATTTCTAGAGTGGGATGATTTCAAGACCAAACTGATCACTCATAAAGAGAATCTGGAACAAGGCCTAGCACACTGGGACAGATATGAAGAGCAGTTTGAGAAGCAGCAAGTTTGGTTAAAGGAAATGGAGAAAAAGAGCAAGGATTTTAAACTTGTTTCTACCAAAGCTGCAAAAGAGGAACAGTTTGCAATTTACAAGGTATGCATGAGCATACAGTGTGCTATCTTTTTTATCATTGTTTTTTGTTTGGAGTTTGTATTTTGATTGGTAAAAATACTAAGCTGATTATGTTTTTTTTTAAATTTTGTTTTGTTTTGTTTTCAATCAATTTTTTTTTTTAACATTTAAACTTCTTTAAAAGCTTCTTTGTTTTTTGTTTTACTTCAGTGCATTTATATATAGAATACGGCCTTTTAATTTTTTAAGAATATAAATTTTGGAAAAGCACTTAATTTAAAAATTTTCTAAAACTTAATTACAGTGGTTTCTTCTTAAGTGGTACTTATTATGACCATGAATTTTCATCCCTATCATTATTCATTCATTTTAAATAGATTTGTATAAATGATACAATCTAGTTAAAAAAAAAAAAAAAAAAAAAAAAGAAGAGATTCTGTTATTGTATAATTAGTGCTGTTGGTCATATTTTTTTGTCATCAATGTTTCCTTCATTTGAGATCCAATGAATTTATTTTATATAAAATCTCTATGTTAATAGTATATTCAGTCTTGACTACTTAATCATCTTTTTCCTTGACTTTCAGTGCATTTCTATAGTGAAATTACAAAGTGAAAATGTTGAAAACAGAAATAGAAGGGGTAGTGAAAGAAAGTGTTTTAGTAAAAATATAATGATTTATTTATTTATTTATTTATGAATTTGAATGAGAAATTTCATCCTGACCATCTACCACCTCTTATCATAGTCCTTCTGGATGGTACATTCATCACCACTTACAAATTGTCTTGAATCATTACCCAAATTTCTGCCAAATCCAAGATAAAGAAATATCTCATATTTTGTCAGCCAGTCCATAATAATCATTTTCATTGTCTTCATTATCATCTATTAATTGTCTTGAATCATTATCAAAATTTCTGCCAGAGGTAGGATAAAGAAATATCTTGTCAGCCACTCCAGGATAATCATTGTTTTCACTGTCTTCATTATCATATATAGATTATCTTGAATCATCCAACACATTGCCAGAATAAAAAGATTTGGCACAAAGGAATTTCTTGTAATATATGCTTCAATCAAGCAGATATAAAGTATTCTCTTGGCTTTGTCACATTTGCAGCTTTAATATTATGCCTTGTTGTGCTAATTTATTTAAAAATCTTTGCTTTTAAACTCCAGAAAAAAAGATCACACAATGAAATAGAATCTGAATCAGCCTTTTTTTTTAATTTTTTTTTTTTAAATGTTTCTATTAGTATAGGTAATTTTTTATACCTTCATAAAGAATGTACATAGATTCACTCTAACTATAAATATGCCTGGTATCAGGCCACTGGCCCTAATGAGTAGAATGTTCACCAATGGTCCAGGATACTGAGGTTTAATCCCGGGTCAAGTCTTACCAAAGACTCAAAAAATGGTACTTGATGCTGCCTTCCTTAATACTCAGTATTATAAGGTAAGGATCAAGGGTAAAGTGGAGCAATCCAGGGAATGGAGTAGCGGCCTCCTCTACACCTTGGTGTAAGTAAGTAAAATTGGCGACCTTAGTGGAGGATGACCTGCAGGCTCTCTTTTCAATAGCTACTACACCGAAGTGTAATGGAGGGTGCTCCAGGTCACCTTCGAATAAGGTCGCCAACTTTACTTTTTTACTAATAAATATGCTGTAATACATTTCAAAATTTTCAGGTAAGAATATTTAGATTTATCTTCTTCAAAATATTTAAACACACATACACCTCATGTAATGTATACCTATATAGACTTTTCCTCACCTTAGACACAAGCTGTGTTAGCAAATCATTGTTAGTGAGTTCAATTCTAACTGGATTTTTTAAAGTTTATCGAATTTTTATTTCTTTCATGAGGTCTGCTTCCTTGCATTTGCAAGGAAAAGATTATGTAGAAAAATATAGATGATTGATACTTTTTTTTATCATCAGGCAAGAAACTTATTGATATACTTATGCATATATTTATTTTGATAAACAGTTGGTTGATTTTCTCACCAAATTTCACTTTCTATCATATGATGCGGACATTTAAAAAAAACATTAGTCTACACAGTTACTTGACCAATTTATCTGGACTCCATTGGTTGATAAACTATTCTCGTCATCATATGAAAAAGATATTAAAATATCCTAATATATATATATATATATATATATATATATATATATATATATATATATATATATATATATATATAAAAGCAAAATTCAGTATTTCAGTGTTGAATGTAGCTGTTTACTTGTCTTTATTCATCAATATGTTAGTAATTTTGAGTAGACTACACTTTGTGTTTAATAACTTAGTTAATTACATCCAACTAGTAACTTTGAATTAACCTGTAAAATATTCATCAAAGAAGATTACCAAAGGATAATATTAGTTGTAACCAGCTTGTAAAAATTGACAAGTTTGTATAATAATTTTTATTAATGAGAAAATGATAATGTTAATTGTAAGAAAAAAAACAATGTGGTAGTTATGGTAAAAAAAAAAAGGTATTCATGCCTTGTAAGTAAATATGCTTCTGAAATTATTTAAGTGAACTGGATTTGATAGTGAGGCTCCAGTTTTGGAGGTCTGGTAAGTGTGGATGGCTCTTCATTGCAATTAATCCCAGGTCTGCTCTAACCCAGAGTGGTAGTACCTGTTGGGTCTCATCTATTGGTCAAATAGATCTGTTTAACAATTATTCATAATCAATAGGACTGTGTGCAAAAAACAAAACTTCTAAATGACTACATGAAAAATGTAAATATGAATATACAATAAATAGGATTCCCTAACTTTTTATTTGTTTGTTGTCTCTTTAAGTACGTCTCTTTTTTACTATCTTCTCACATCAACCTTGAAAAAAAATGTATATACTATTGATAAGATATCTATATACAGATCAAATTCTGTTAAGTAATTCATCCAATAGTTCCTTAGTAAATAACTCATGACATGCTGTTAAAATCCAATGATCCAACAAATCACTTATCAGATAGTATACTTTCATTTATTGTTAACAAAAGACCTAAATGTAGATGGGTTTATAAATTAAAAAAAAATATTAAGACCTTTATTTAAATATTAGTTATTACCAATGGAAAATTTCATAGATATGAAATTTCTGTGTAAAGGATTTTTTAGAAAATTAATAATATAGGGATAGGCGTTTATATATTTCTCACATTTCATATATATTTGAATTTCCCTGACTGTTTCTTTTGTTCCCTCAATTCAATTTACATTTTAAAAATTCATTTATTATGTTAAGGCAAAGCTTGTTCCTCTCAATTGATGGAGTGTATGCTTTGTGTTACTCTAACTTCTTCAGAAGGTATGCTGTTATAACAAATTCAACTGACATATGAGAATGTGTTGAAAAGTTTTAGGATGAGCCATAAAACATACTGTTCCATATATTCATTCCAAACTTCAATACACTTGGCATATCATTTTTCAAATTTCTTTAATCCTTCCAGAAAAAGTCATTTTGGTTGGGTTGAGAGCTTTTCTGCAACCTTTCATTGAGGTCTCATTATTACAATATATAATCACACACATTGCATATATTATATATGTTGATATTTACACTTGAGAGAAATTCATCATTGTAAATCTGCTTAAGTTTCAAAGTTGCAAACCATCTGTCTCTGTTTTAGATGATATACTTGTCTTTTGTAGATTTTGTTTAAAAATGTGTTTGTCTATTTTATGTTCATATTTAAATTGTTTTCTAGCTTATATGATGCATATTAAAAACAGCAACAAAAAATAGGTATTCAGTTTTTAAACTGTATCCAATGCACAATTATTACAGTGGTTGTAATTATTAATACATCTCTTGATGATTATTAATTATTACTGCAGAAATTATTATACAGCTTAATTATATTACTGAAATAATAACTGTTGTACAGCTTAATTATATCATAGTAGTAATTATTGTACAGCTTAATTATATTATAGTAGAAATTATTATACTGCTTAATAATAATAATAATTATCATTATAGTTGTTGTAATTATTTGTACAGCTATTCACTATAATTAATTATTGCAGTAGTTGTAATTATTTATGCAGCTTATAGTAGTTATTATTACAGTATTAGTAAGTTTTAATTAATATAACTCTATTAATTATTACAGTAGTTGTAATTGTTAATATAGCTATCAATAATTATTATAGTAGTAATTATTAATTCAGCTTAATTATTTTCTTATTGTTTCATGATTATACTTGGCCTTATCAAGCTTCAAGCTGTTTAATAATTACTACTGTCCATAATAGTTATGTTTACATATATAGATTTAAATACACAAAATGTGACAATTATAGGACAAAAATAGTATATGATGGAAGCTTCTAAAAATTCCCTCCTCCTGCCTCTGCTCTCAAATGAAATTTATAGAATAAGATTTGGGTGTTATGGTATCTTTTATTTAATGTTAGTAATTTTGTAAATCTACTTTTACAATGTTGATTTATTGTTGTGTCAGTGAATGTTGTTATTACTAGTCTCGATAGTCATTACAAGGCACCCTTGGTCACCTGTGGCTAAGTCTGTCCTTCTTGTATAACAATAGTTTATATGTAACTCAAATGCAAATTTCATTAAACATAATAGACATTTTATGCCTACATATTCTCTTTTGGATCCGTTCAAATTCCCGTATTACTTTTATCGTATTCGGGGGGAATTGATTTAGGTATTGTCCATAGTTGTATGTATCCCTAGTACTTTCTGCCCGACTATGTAACTCAAATATATATAGTTGGATATTCAAATCATCAACTTTTATGTTTTGAATCCTTGTAGCTGTGTCAGTAATACTGTTTGGTTGTACTATTTGGACTTTAACAAAATGTCTGGAAAAAATCTTGATGAAAACTACTCAAGAATTTTGTGTGCTGTTTTGAACAAATCCAAGGAGCAGCACTCAACAAAACAGCAACTGTATGGCCACTCACCTCCCATCTTACAAACCATCCAAGTAAAATAAGCAAGATGTGCTGGATACTGCCAGAGAAGTAAGGACAAACTCCTATAGATTCCTACACATGGACACCACAAAAACTTACATTCATCAGACACTTGATGCTGTCTAGAGGACTTGTCAAGAGTGATGACTGATAGGGATGGATGGCAAGAGAAAGTCAAGGGAATCAATGCTCTCAGCATTACTTGATATATTTTGGTATTTATATAGATATAATAAATAAAGTCACTGGCCAAGTGGGTTGAGTGTTCGCCAGTGGTCTGGGAGACCTAGGTTCAATCCCAGGTCACGTCATACCAAAGACTTTAAAAATGGTACTTGATACCGCTTAACACTCAACAATATATGGTACGTATCAAGGGTAAAGTAGAACAATCCTTTGTGTAGTAGCTATTGAAAAGGGAGCCTTCTGGTCGCTAATTTTACTACTTATTTAGTGTGTGAAAATATCTTCCCTAAACATAAAGGAAATACAAGGTTCTGTTATCATTCTGATGATGATTGTTTTGTCCTTCCTCCTCCCCAAGGAGGGACACACCATGGTGTAGTGGCTAACATTTTTGGCTGTGACATCATAGTGAATGAGTTCAAACTCCAGTTGTGCTAATATGTTTATTTTTGTACTAATGCCCTTACAAAAGGTGTGAATCCCCTTATCGCCTGAGCTGTGGGTAAAATAGAATCACTGCTGTTCTTCTACAAGGATGGTTTTGTCTATGAAGGTTGATATGCCATTAAACAAAAAACCAAACCAATTATCCTCCTCTACAAAAAATGAATATCTAGTTTTAAGTAGATTTTCCTTGTTTTAGAATGATGTTTTTTACAATTGATAAAATTTTGATATCATAAATATCAGATGTGTTGTTAGTATAGTTAAGATAGACAGTACTTATCCTAATTAAAATTATAAAGGTGTTTTGGATATGACACTAAACTGCATCTTGTGGTGAGGCTCCAGTTTTGGAGATTTGAGAAATGGGGAGTACTTCTTCTTTGCCATTACTCCCAGATCCACTCTGTTAGGGTCCCATCTATAGGTCAAATAGATCTGTTTTAAAATCATTTGTATTAGATATGAATACTTGATACTATATTACCGTGTGCAAATTATTTGTATTAAGAATAGTCACCGGAAGCTATAATTGTTAACTAAAGATTAGTTTTATTAGTTACTTGAGACCATATAATTGCTTGTAAATTTTTGGTGTTCGATAGAATACTTGAAACCATCTGAGTGAAAACAAATTATTTTAAAATAGGAATAGTTACTTTAGACCATATAATGGAGTATAAGTCATTAGTATGAAATAGAAATACTTAAAACCCTGCAATGGTATGCAAATTATTTTTATTAAGTAGAAATACTTGATATCATATGACTGTACACAAATAAATGATTACAGACAAATGATAAAAATGGAATGGAACATTAAAAATGTAAAGATTACAGTTAAACATTTACTAAGGAATCCAATTTTAGTATTAAATAACCCATAAGGAGCTGATATTCTATTAAACAAATAAACCAAACCAAACCTGAAATTATAAAGGTTAAGTATTAAATCTAGTATGTACTACCTCTATATTATAATAGTATTTAATGTATCAAACAATGTATGATATTTAGGGCATTAAAAATTATTAATATTCTATAAGACTGTGTGCAAAAAAAATCTTAAATCAGAACCACACAAAAAATGTATAGGATTTACACTCCTATATTTTTTAAAAATGGCCGTGATACAAGAAAATTCTAGAAAATAGGATCCTGATTCACTTGTTCCTGAAACAGATGGTGGACGTTGGTAAACTAATTAGTTTCGGGATCCTATTGGTCAGGGAAATCACTTGATTTGTGCTCCCAACTACGTCCGCACCTTTGATTTTGTCTTGTGCAAAATAATTGGTGTGTTTGGAGGCAATCATATGACGAGGCTTAACTATATATACTCTTGACTTCCAATAACTCGTTCTCTTACATTTTGACTCCCAGAGACAGCTCTCATCTTACATTCTGAATTCCAGCTAGTGACACGTAGCTCCAGAAACATACAATGGGTGCGTATATAGTATGCGAGTTTTTTCTTGTGTTCTGCCTGTCCGCCACGAGCTTTCATACAACCTCAGATTCTTCGGCAAAACCAGAAAGAGACAAATGGTCTGTGTTAGTACTTTTGTGTAAAATACTTTATCAACATGCACATATAGCCTATAGGACACTTAATATTTAATCTACTTGCATACACCTAAAAATAACTGCTCACACAGACAAATATTTGATTAACTATATTTTGAACATGGATAATTTTTTTTTTTTTTTTGACAGTGTACTCGTTGATATGTAAACGTATTTTTGTTTGTATTGCTTTGTTGTGAATGTTCTTTTGTTTGCGTTGTTTATATCATTTGCCTTTCAATAATGAGCCACCACAAATTGTGGAGCAAAATATTTAATGACATCCATGTTCAATAAATGAGATCCCCTAGCTTCTAGGCATGTCAACCAATCTAGAGTTAAAAATAACCCTAGATGGATTCATATGCTATTAAAATCAATCTGTCTAAATATCAAATATGCTCTCTATGTAGTCAAAGAAGGTAGTACCTATTCTAACTAAAATGCTTACAATTAAGTATTAAATCTAAAATATACTACTTCTATTTAATAATATTTTTATATTTAATGTATGAAACTTAAATTCAAACATAACAAGTTTTAACAGAGTGTTATATCCTGGTAAGGAAGAGATACACAGTGAAATAGAGTTAATTATTTATTAACTGAAGTGGTACAGTCCAACAAATATTATAAGTCTCGCGCCGTGGGTGTTATATCCAAAGCTGGTCTTACTACTGACTGAGATCTTTCAGTACCCATATGCTTAGGAAACATGACGTCTTTTATACCTCCAAGATACCAGAAGTCACATGGTACAAGCCACAATACAACACTGAGAGATATATATTTTTCTACAACCTTTAGGAATATTACTGAAAACTGGAAAAGAAAAAGTTTTTAATATGCATCTAAAACTTGTTAATGTATTTTTTGTTAATTTCTTTGTGTATATTGTATTTTTTTTTCTTTTTTTAAATGTCTCTTGTCTTTATTGTTTTGAGTTATTATTTATATTCTATTTTGAAATGTTTTAATGTATTTTTTGTTTGTTTTATATTTGTTATACATGTTTGTTTTGCTTGTATTTGTTTTTATTTTTAAAAAAAAAACATTTTAAAATTAATTTTAGTATTTACTTTCTTGTCAGTCTGTAATCAGTGATTATTTACCAGTGGCCTGATAATTCCAACTCCCCTTTAAAAAAAAAGAATTCTTTGACTTGCCATTTTAGAACTTTGATTATCTTAAATTATTTCTCTATATGTTTCTTAAAAATCACCTTATTTCAGAGAATTCTAATGAAACTTTTCCTGAATCAAAATGGCATAAATCAAAAAAGCAATTACTATTAACTTTACTGGTAATCATTTTTTTAGTATTCCTATAACTTCCAAAATAGCATTCTTTGATGTGTGTTTGCCTACCTCAGTGTTGAAGATTAAAGTTTATCATATGATATAGAAAGTATACATGACTGCTTAATGTAGTGTAGTCACTGAGGACTGCTATTTTGGTGAGGACAAATTGTCAAATGGAGATGGCATTACAAAAGTATAACCCACCTTTAATGTTAGGACCTGTGTTTATAAGGCTGTAGAAGTAGGTGAAAATGGATAATAGACGCAATATATGGAGTAACTTTTTCGTTCTAGAGTAGTGGTTCCCAACTAATCTTGAGCCATGCCCCACTTTGGTATTTCTAAAATTCTGATGTCCCCCCTGTAATATTTAATTCTTACATATTCACAATTTTTCTGCAATTCATATGAAGGAAGCATAAAAGGCCATTAACTTGGTCTCTAAACTAGCCCCACCAAAATATTACCATGTCCAACTGGTGGGGAATTACTATTCTCGAAGGAATCAGATCTTCCTTTATCTTTGAGTGATTTCTCACTCTCCATATGCATAAATACTTGTCTCCTCATACCCCAGCCACTAAAAGAGAGGCCAAATCAATTGGGATTCAAAGAACATGTACTCCACTTCCACTTTGCATGGGCTATATGAATGAAAACAGAATTTAACCAGCCCCCACCAACATTTAGATGACTGATTAAATCTGTTGACCATGGCAAGTCCTGGTTAAATACTGTTTTCATTCTGAGATGCTAGATCAAGTGTATCTTGTTACACCTAGCCTACTGAATGAGATGTTAAACTATCAACTTGCCTTTCTTCCAGCTGCTGGCTTTTTTTTATAACTTATCTTATCATACTATTTTTTACTATATTATATTAGCCTCACACATTCTTTTATTATGATATTATTTGTAGATACTCAAAACATTCTTTAAATTTGCCCTTAACCTTTGTTTGTCCTTTCAAAATTGAATTTATTTTGCTATTGTTGTAGAACTGTTAATTATAGCAAATTTTCATCTTTAAATTAACTTTCCCAGTTGACTGGGGCTGTAGAATACACCAACTGCTTCTCTGATGAGGAACAAGACCCCCTCCCAATGAGTGTCCAGAATATGACACTAAACAATCTGATGGTGAGGTTCCAGTAATGCTGAAGCTTTGGGGAATGCAGAGTACCTCTTCATTGCCATTGCTCCCAGGTCCACTCTGGCCTGGAGAGATAGCAGCTGATAGGGTCCTATCTATGAGTCAAATAGAATTAAACTGTGTACTTATACTAAACTGAACTGTTTGAAATAGAACTGTTTTGACATGACTGTTTGTCAACAAAAACTATACTTATACTAAATTGAATTGTTTGAAATTTAATTTGGTGTTATATGACTCAAAAATAGTTGATATGCTGTAAAACAAAACAACAACCAACTAACCTATAAATTAACAGTAACTGACTCTTTCCTTTATGCCATTTCAGCTTTTGTAGGATTATCATAGCAAAGAAAACATGTACATAAAGATGTTTAATGGTTATTCAAACTTCTATTTTAATATCAATAAATGTGTATTATTTGGGAATTTCTTAAAAAAGTAACCGCTTTAGAAAAATCTTTCCATTTTATTTGCTTCTGTCTGTGGCTAGAGACAGCAAACAATATGATGGTGTATTCACATACATGTATTAAATCTTATTGAAAATTGCGTATTGATAGGTAATTTTAAAAGGCCACTGGAAAAAATAAAATGAATTGCAGGCTGATATGGATATACCTTATTTTGTCCCACCCTTTGTATTTTGAATTGTTCTTATTTAGTTTATACTTACAAAATTTACTTGCTTTTTTTTGTCCACTTAACATTTTAAAATCAGATATGATATACTTCATAAGAACAGTAATTAGGTAGCAACTATTTGGGCAATTTTTTCCTCATTTTCTTTTATTTACTTAAAATATATATTTGATTTTGTCTTTTCTTTCATGAATTGATGAAAATAATAAATTCTAAAATTGAACAATCTCTCTTGATTATTAATTACCTTAATAACATATGTAAAAGTAGATGAAAATATCAATGTATTTAGTGTTAAAACTAATCAAAATGTTTATAGTTCCTATGAAAATAGAGGTTTGATTTACTTTCCCTAAACATTCTTCTTGTATATTAGATATTTGGAGAGAAATTGGTTAAATCCCTGTATCAAAAAATGTTATAAATCATCATTGATTCAATATATATTGATGTTAAAGCAAGACAATTTGACTTGAATCACTTAATTTTCTACTATTCTAATCTATTATTTCCAAAATAAATAACTATTTGATTTATAAGAAAAACCACAAATTAACAATTGTGATTAAATTCACCTCAACATTTGATCAAACAATTTAGTTAATTACTTCAGAGTACAGATGCTTCTCTACTTATAATAAGGTTAAGTCAATACAGGCAAATTTTTAAGAAAATAAAAGTAAGTTAAATATGACCTTAGCATATCTTAAACTAGCATGATATACTTAATATTACAAAATTTGTTGGTGCTTGTACAGAATAGCCCACTATGAGAATTTATAATAATTTTGCTTCCGTGCTCCCCACCCCTAATATATAGAAATGTTATATTTACATTCACCATAAAAGTAAGTTTCTACCATTTGCTTCATTTCTTACTGAGCAGTCAAGTCCCAAAATCTTCAATCAGCTACAATTTTACCATTGACCAAATTTCATTTTTTATTTATTTATTTATTTATTTATTTTTATTTGGCCACTGAGGTTTTGAATTCTTACCAGTTTTGGAACTTTTAGCAAATCAAGCAAATGACCTAAATTTACTCTTATTAGGATGGAAGAATATAAATATTACATTCCTGTATATCTTTTGTACATTAAAAGAAAGTTAGCAAAAACTTTCATTGATGGGCTATTCCATACACGTACTGTGCAGTTATCACTTTTTTGCTCAATTGTAATATCAATAGACTTTTAAACACATTCACACACAAAAAAAATTGATATAAAGTTAAATATTGGGAGATTTTACCTCTTATAGTTCACTAATATGATTAAAGTTTGTGGGGATGTTTCAATCTTATTTGAGAATCAATAGAAGTATTGTATAGCATTTTAATACCTGCATGGGATTATACACCTATGAAAAGATTTTTTGAAAATCCAATGTTTGATATCACTGAGTGCTCACAATGGTTTCAGAATTCTTAAGTCAAGCCATTGTATGCTGAGGAATAATCTTATTTCTTTATGTGACTGTCCAGATTTAAATTATTCATTGTAGTTTTTATTTTAGAATATTTTAGAATACTATATGGGATAGATTAAACATTTCTCATAGTCCTGGTTAAAAGTGCAACAAAGATAACCCAAAATCCAACTATTTAAGACCTTATTTTTCTGAAATAGGTATCATTGGGGAATGAGAAAAGTTTGGATGAAAGGACCAAACCTTGGTCCATTTACCAAAACTTTTCTCATTTCCTGTCCTGGAATGACACTAAATTGCATCTGTTAGTGAAGTTCTAATTCTGGAGTTTGGGCAATGCGGAAATGACCTCTTTGTTACCATTACTCTTAGGTACACTCCGACTTGAAGTGGTAGTACCTGTTAGGGTCCTATCTACGAGTCAAATAGAACTGTTCCATCATTTTCTATGAATTATTATTAGTTCTTTGAAACCATACAGCTATGTGCAAATTGTTTGTATTAGAAAGGAGTACTTGATAAATAGAATTACTGATGTTAAATAGCAATACTTGATACCATTTAACCATGTGCAAATAAATGAGCTCTAACTTGTTTAAAAATAAAGTTACCTACCCTCTATTCCCGAGCACTCTGGCGAAGGAATTGTCAGCCGCCGCTCGCATAATGCAAAGCTCTTCAAAAGAATTGAGCACTCTGGTTGCCGATTGGTTATAAAAATGTAAACAAACGGACGCTGCTGCTGTTGCTGCATAAATACCTTTAAAATTCCCTTAGCCAACGTAGTCCACTTGTTGGCCGAGTGGTCTGAGACTTTGTCTAATGTAAAACTGGATGGGTTTCGATCCCGGCTTGAAGCGTCCTGTGTGTCTAGCCACACTGAAGAGTTCTGATAGAATGATACAGTCTGTCCATGGATGACAATATATATATATATATATATATATATATACACACATTATTTAGCATTAAATAACCCACAAATGTTGATATGCTATAAAATACCAACCAACCAACCACAAATAATAAAGTATATACCTGTAAAGTAAAATTGTCTACTAACAATTCAATTAAAAGCAAACATTTACCGAGAAACTATTTGCTTACAAATTGTGTGTGTGTGTGTATTTATATATAATGGACAAGATTTGGCATTGAATAACCCAAGGTTGATGTGCCATTAAACAAAATGACCAGCCAACCATTTTTCATGATCCAATGATACCTGCATCAGAAAAAAAAGTTGGGTTCCGGGTTACACTTACCACACTTTTAACTTGGACAATAGTAGATTTCTAAACTTCTATATGAAACAGTTTTTTTTAATGTGCCCAGTATATAAGCTCATGGTTTTTAAAAGTAAGATTTAGATCAAAAGTACATGGTGAGGTAGCTGTTTGAGAAAGGCTAATCTTTTGACCAGTGATATTCAACTCATTTAATTTGTGTACACATTTTAGGTTGTTAGGAAACTAAACTTAAACTTTTTTTTATTTTAATTGATTCAAGTGTTACAAATATTTAAAATTATTTATCAAGAACATAATTAGCGAGAATTAAAGTTGATTGTAAAATAATTTTATTTCCTTTTGAAAGTATCTTGGATTCTGAATGGCTCATACCACCCTGTTAGTAGTGGTTGGGGAGGGATAGAATATGCCAACTGCATCCCTTGCAGAGAGGTAAGCCACTGCCTTAAGTGTGTATGAGTATGACACTAAACTCTATCAGTTCTGGGGTAATGGGAATCATGGAACTACCTTCATTGCCATTATTCCAAAGTCCACTCTAACTTTGAGTGGATATTTATCTGTGCCTCTCACCAGGCAAGATATGACACATGGTCTTTTTTTATCGTAGGGGTTTAGGAGAGGGGAGGTCAGACATGAGCTAATACTTGTGTACTACTGGTCAATGCTAGTCATAAGATCGCTTGGTGATATTTACCCAACCCCTCCGCTCGGGCAGGATATGACACAAGGTCAATTTTTTAAGCGGAGTTTAACAGGTTTCAATCCAGAGTTTTCCTTCTCCTAGACTAGTTGCCTCACCAAGGCTGAAGAACCTAGTCTATCCTACTATTTACCCATAGCTGGAGGGAGAATAATACCTTTCCCAAGGGTATTAGTGCTATGTGAAATGCAATCAGTCTCGTCCAGGATTTGAACTCTTATCATCGTGTCCAATTCCTACGACGATAACCATTGCACCATGGGCACCTCCAAAAGATCATAAGATCGCTTGGTGCAATGTGAACGATCTAGCCATTGTGGTCATAGATTCATCAAACCTGAAGGTCTAGTGCAATGTAAAACCCTATAACTTTGAAACCTGTTATTGTTAAATAGGAATAGTTACCTAAAACATAAGTTTTTGTAAATTATTTGTATTGAATAGGAATACTTGAAACCATATAACTCTTTACAAATTATAAGTCATTGATATTGCAACTAAGTATGAAGTGTTTAAAATGATTGTGAAAGTTATATTTTTGTACTGTATATAATTGGAGACTATTATTGTTAAACTGACTTTGGCATAAAATAACCCAACAAGGGTTGACATGATACATTTTTGTACAGTTTATAATTGGAGACCATAATTGTTAAACTGATTTTGGCATTAGATGACCTAAAACAGTTGACATGCCATAAAGATAAATAATAGACAAAACCTACCATGTTTCATTAATTGTTCAGACTTTATATGAGTAGAAATGCATTTTTATGGTAATGATATAGGATTTTTAACCAAAATTTTTAATCTTTCAAGAAAGAATAAATGGATTAGTTTTTTTATGCTGAGCATTTGTCATTGCTAACAATGATGGTTGTTTTTAAGGTATAATTAAATGTAACATTAGTTAAATTTGAATTTGTTTTATTTCCTATCCAAAAATGTAACATTCAAAACAACCTAATATTGTTTTAGTCAGATCAAATTTTTGACCAATGAAATTTTAAGACTATTGCATTCATTCATTCATAGTTCTGTCCAACAATATCTTATCAAATTTTCTCATTGGATTTTTAAGTAATGTTAGGCTTTTCTTTAAATGGATGATCTTATAGTCCAGATTAAAAGGGCAGTAAGAGTAATGAAAAAAGTTTTGGTAAATGGGTCAAAGCTTTGGCTCATTTACCAAAACTTTTCTCATTCTCCAACAATACCAGCATTGGAAAAATAAATTCTTAAAAAGTTAGGCTTCAGGTTACTCTTACCATGCTTATAACCTGGACTATTAATCTTCAACTTTTCATATTTAAAGACATTTTTTAAACAGTTGTTTGTAATCAAAATTATAATTTCATTCAGCTAACAAGACTTTTTTTTTCTGATTAACCCAGAACACATTTTTGGGTGATAAATTTTCACAATGCATGTTTTAATGAAAACAACACCCCTTTACAATAACTCCACATATCTTTTAAAAAAGAAAAAAAAAGTAAATTAAAAGAATTAAAATATGGTCGTTTTTATCAAAGATAAAGATTTGGAAGGTCGGATATTTCAAGAAAAACAAAAGCTATTCTCACTATGTAGATGAAAAACATAGGTTTTTTTATTTCCTATCTTTCATCATCATTGTCTCATTTCAGATTTTTTTTAAAAATTTTATTTCAATATTTTCCAGACTAGCCTGTTCTCACTGGCCAAAGACAAAAACAATTTGTTTAACAACCTAATAATTTTGCCCTAATTGAAATTTGTTTCAAATCAAAATTTGAGTTACCTTAAAAATGGTCAAATTTAGAAATCAAACCAGCCTGGAAAGGGTTACTCATTTGATTAAAAATCATCTTTTTATATACATAAATGTCATTATTCCAGAACTGCTTATTTGTCAGAGTTAAAACTCAAAGTTAATGATTTTTCTTATGTTTAGAAAATAGGTTATTTTGTTGTGTGTGTGTGTGTGTGTGTGTGTGTGTGTGTGTGTGTGTGTGTGTGTGTGCACATATATATATATATATATATATATATATATATATATATATATATATATATATATATGAGTAGATCAGTGTAGTCTGTAACATGGAACAATTATTAACTGAACATTGATTTGAAATTTTCACTGCATAGTGTTTGATCTATGTAATCAATGAAGAAGCCCTGGATTGACAAGGAATTAGATTATGTTGAAAAATATTTGAAAACTTCCATTATTAGACAACAGGTTTATTGATTAATCTGAATATGTAACTCCAGTTAATTGGGACACAGCAGGTATAGACTAATTTGGCTCCATTTGGCAACCAGCCGGCTTCTGCATAACATCTAAATAAGTGGATTTTTCAGTTTTGATGTATTGTATCCAGTATCCAACTCTCTAATAATGGCTTTCTAGTCTAGCATGCTAAACATAAACAAGGTATCCTGACAATTTTTTCTTATTGAATCGGTTAAAAAGCAAAACTTTTGCTGTTGAGAAAAAAACTAAAAAAACTTCAGTCATTAGATTATTATAATAAATATGTTGTTTTTTTACTTGTATTATCCTTCATCTTTATAGTTCTATCTTTTTTTTATAACAAACTAACGAAAAAACAAGAATTAAAAAGATTAAAGATAATACTGGTAAAAAATTTTTTTATAAAAATGATTAACCAAGATACATGAAAAAATAAAAGAACAGAAACAATCTCTCAATACTTCTTGCAGGTAACACAAAAGATTTATAGAACATCTATATCGGAGAATGGTACTCTTGTATGAAACTGGGTGATGAATTCCTATTTTTTTGTTAAATATTTAGGAGATAGACACTTTGAATTAAAACTTGTAGTTTCAATAACAATGATGTAAGCTGACTCTTATTTTTAGGGACATGTCTTTGAAGCTTAGTGACTGGGCTTGACTCAGTATTCTCTCTTTTCTCACTATAAAGAACTTCAGGAAAAAAGTATTGCTTAATATCATGAGATTATCACAAAAGGATGTCATGTGATGGGCAGAATCAAAATCAAGATAGCAGCCACCATATATATACTGTGTGTGTGTGTGTGTGTGTGTGTGTGTGTGTGTGTGTGTGTGTGTGTGTGTGTGTGTGTTCTGATCAGTTTCTGACACTCTATTAAAATTTTATCCCAGTTAGCTGAGGTTGTTGAATACACCAACTCCATCTCTGTAGTAGGGTATGAACCCTTCTCCTCTCAAACAAGTGTCATGGAGATGACACTATACCATCAGATGGCCAAGCTCCAGTCTTATAGTTTTGAGTAATGTGTAGTACCCATTCATTGTCATTACTCTCAGGTTCGCTCTGACCTGGAATAATTGTACCTGTTAGGGTCCCATTTTTGGGTCAAATAGAATTATCTAATTATTTTCTATTCTTGGATACATTTAACTGTGTGTAAGCAAACGAGGTCTGGCTTGTTTAAAAATTGTTACCAACAAACTATGCATTTATAAATCATATATATATATATATATATATATATATATATATATATATATATATATATATAGGATTTAGCATTAAACAACCTACAAGGGTTGATATGCCATAAAAGCCAACCAACCAACTTAAGTTTTCTACACAGGAAAAAAAATATGAATAGACTGATTTACACTTAAACAGCAGTGACCTCAGGGAGTTGTTATGAAATGACATTTATGTGTATAAAACATCCATGCCCCACTCTGTTTTTTTTTTTTTGTTTGTTTGTTTTTTGTTAGTAACGCTGTTATTGATCACCAGTTTAAAACTGATCAAAGGGATTTTCATTTATTTACTTTATCAATTTTTTTAAATTAATTTTTCTTTTTTTCATTATCACCCACCCCTGACAAAGTGGGAGGGGAGTTAAAAAGACATTATTTTCATTCTGTGGACATTTTTTGTGTAGGAATTGCTGACCACTTTACTCAAGAAAGAGGGCCAAATTCAAGAACTCAACCACATTGTAAGATTCACTCCTACATACAACTTAACCTTATGGAGCTTCTCCTCCTCTCACAATGAATCTTATTTTGGTTATATATAGTCATCATTCCAGCTGATGCTAAAAATTGACTTTTTTTTAATGCTTGGATTAAGACCTGTAAATAATAACTGGCTGACCCCTTTTCTTTTTTGTATTGTTTTTGCATCTTGCTTATTCATTCCTTTATTCATTTTTTCCTTCCTTTGTTCTTCATTCCTTTAATTCATTCATATACATTGCTCACCTAAAAAAAACCTCATATACATGAAGATTATTCATCTAAAAAAAACTCCATATTTTCATCATCTAATTTGCCTTATTAAATGCTAATACAAAAATGTACCAGCACCTGCAGGTAGAGCTTAGTGGTATAGCATAGGACTGCAAACTAAAAGGGTTGGTTGAAGCTTGTTATCATGAATTTATTTGAAGTACCAAAACCATAAGAATTTTCCTTAAAACCTTTGATATTAAAACTCTACTGTATTTAAATTATATTTAAGAAGCAGACATTTCAAATAAATATTTTTATTCATAATTTAATACATGGGAAATCACCATAAATTTAATTCAGTTTGTTTGATCTTGACGAAAATCTTTTTTTAGAAATTACTATATTTATTTGTGTACAATACAAGAAATTATCTTGGAATCAAAAACTAAAATCAATGATACATATGATTCTTTGTCTTGGCAGACTTATTTACTTGTATCAACAAAATAACTGTGATGCCCAGTGATCTTACCCTAAAAGATTGGATTTACACAACCCCTCCACCATGGACTAGATGCAACACAGGGTCCATTTTTTAAGCCAAGTACAGCTTGTTGAAATTCAGAATTATTCCTTCCCCAAGACTGATAGCCTTACCAAGGCTAAAGGACCCAATCTGTCCTACTGTTTACTCATAGATAAGGAGAGGAGAGATGAATTCATGCCTTTCCCAAAGGCATTTGCACAATGTGAAATCCAAACAGCCTCCTCAAGGAATTTTAACTCTAGTCACTGTGTCCATTTCCCATGAGGATAACTGTTACATTGCAAGCCTCCTACTCTAAAAGATAACCAGCTTATAAATACCTAACCTGCATATACCACTGCTTTTGCCTGACTAGAGCAATGTTCACTTTGTTTTCATGAATGGCCACTGTGTGTATATGGCTGAGAGGTACTTTTTTATGTCATAGAATCTCATTTTCACTCACTATTAAGCAGTCAGGAATATCCAAATTTGAGGTTTATACCA
Organism: Sepioteuthis lessoniana; assembly: GCA_963585895.1. Taxonomy (NCBI): domain Eukaryota; kingdom Metazoa; phylum Mollusca; class Cephalopoda; order Myopsida; family Loliginidae; genus Sepioteuthis; species Sepioteuthis lessoniana. Next base: position 83,783,439 of record OY757918.1, read on the forward strand.
ACTTCTTAAATCGTCATTGTTGTACAAACTGAAAGCTGATATTCACACCTCTTGTGCATAGTACAAAGGAAATTGCATCATACACAAAAATACATTCATGTGCTTTTACATACAAAAACAGGAGATTGAATTACCCTTTGTACACAACTAAATATGGTAGGTAGAAGAAAAAAACAACTAGGGTGAAATATTTTAAAGATATTGGAATTATGATATAATGATTGTCTCCAGTTCTGTTGTATTCATTCATTTATTCATTACTTGCTAATGGTAGAGTCTTAAATTCATTTATAGATATTTTTTTAGGGTTATTCTTGAGAAAAAAAGATTTGGAATCTCAAGCAGCTTCTGACACAAATTATTAATTTCGCATTGTATTTACTATTTTTTAAAGCTAATATACCCTACCATACACACTTTCAAGATTAACTCATTAAAAAAAAAATTGAAAATAAGAAATAACCCTTCTCACATGCATGAATGAGTTTTCTTCAAATAACTATAATTTTAATATTGATATGTCATTCTTTATTTTAATGGTATGTGATTATTCTTATTTGACAAAAATGGTATGACTATTATATGAACAATTTATTTTCCTGCATGTAAATTCAACCATTTATTGCTTTGTTTGTTGTATTTTGCTTGACTGTATTAATGCATGTTTTTTAAAATTTTTTACTATGAAAATTAATGTTTATTTTATTATATATAAAAAAATATTGTTTATCAAACCACAGTTAATAATTTAGCATGATTTATTTTCTTAAAATTAGCTTTTTATAGTTTTTGTTGACATTAAATTGCCTATTAAATTAATATTTTTAAATATAATTTTAGATTGAAAGAAAAAATTTGTTGCTCTTTGTATTAATTATTTATAGGAAAAAGTTTGAAGAATGATTTGTTTTTTTTTTTTGTTTTTTTTTTATAAATGGATAGGGGTGCTAACTTTAAAAATATCCAAATAAATCATATCTATCAGCATTTTTCTCATACAATGAATTTTCACTTTGTGTCATCTAGTGTCATTCGATATTTTACCATTTTTTTTTCTTAATTCCATTGAAAGTTATTTTATAACCAGATTTAAATTTTGTCCAATCAAATAAATAAAAAGAGGAGTACACAGTACATAAAATTTAATAGAGAAATTAACAATCAGTTTTTAACATAAACAAAAAGCCTACACTATCATTACTAAGTTTGAAATTGGACTGTAAATTGCTTTGTTTTGTAATGAAGATCATTTTGAAAAATATCTTGCTGCAGTTTTATTAATCACAAAACACAAAAATGCATATAAAATGAAAAATGAAGGAATTTATGTCTTAAATAAGATATTTATCTGTCTTTGGAGGATAACACTTAAATTATTTTTAATATCTAAATGAAGCCTTTCCACTGGTGGTTTTATTATCATTCTTTTATTTTTAGTAAATAAAAAAGAGTTGATGATCCATTTTTAACATAAAGGAAGGTCCTATTGGATTGTAAATTGCTTTATTTTATAACTTAAATGCTATTGCATGAATAAAAATCTTGCTGCAGCTGTGCTTATAAAATATATAAAAAAGGGAAAAATAGAATTTATGTCTTGAATAGAAATTTATCTTCCTTAGAATAACACGCAAATTATTTTTAATATTTAAATAAAGCATTTTCAGTTATTGTTTGATTATTAGTTTTATTTTATCTTATTATTTTTGCTTTTTTGTTGAAACATTTTTCATAATTACTATTTTATTACTAATTTTACTACATGTTGTCATTGTTCCTTTTTTTAATAGAAAAAAAAATTTTAACTTATGTTTGAGATGAGTCATTTTCCCAATTATTAATATTTTCACAAGTTTTCCTTCATCCATTTCTTTTTTGTTAGTTTATTTAAATCATAAAATTTTGATTTCAGTCAGTCTATGTTAAATTCTAGGAAATCAAAATAAAGATTTAACTTTGGACAAGACTTCGGGGCTTGTCTTTCATGGATGATATCTCAACTAATTACGCTAACTTCTTACTTAAAAAATCATGCAGAAAAATAGCACATTTTCATTCTAAATGCAATGGCTATACATTACAAAAAAATCTACAATTGTATCTCATTGCTGATTGTGTAACCTCAGGGGAGAGTGTTCACATATGCACAGAAAGGTCTTCTCTGTACCAAGTGACATCAAAGCCATAGGCATACTTAACATAATGGTTCTCATCATAGGAAATGGAATTGACCACCTGAAATCAAATCCTGGATGAGACTGTGGGCATTTGACTTGATACTAATGCCCTTGTTGCCTGTCTCCACACACCCCATGCTCAACCATGGATAAATGGTATGGTAGTCTGTGTTCTTTAGCCTTGGTTTGGAAACCAGTCTAAGAGGAGGAAAACTCTAAATACAAATCAGCTTTACCCTGCTTAAAAAAATTGATCTTGTGTTACATCCTGCTCATGACAGAAGGTTTGGGTAAATAGATAGAGTTTAGAGTCCATTACTTTTGGTCGTAATTCAACCAAACTTTCTGGAATTATTAGGTTCATCTCTGGGAAAGTTTTAAACTGTATTTAGAGATCAAACTCCACTGGGTTTTATACAGGATCTGTCTCTGATCCTTATTCTATTACTTACTGTTCCCTTCAATGTAAAAAGGTGTCTACCTCAGGCATACCTATTGTTTCCAGTGATAAATCATTTCCCTTTGGCATGCAGCAGAGATAATGAGTCTATTTTGATATTAGATTTTAAAGGTGACATGCATGTTAGGCATAAATAAATGAAAAATTCTAACACAAAATGTGTTATGAATGTCAATGACCATTTCAATAAAACCTGTTGTACAGGTAAGTACTGTTAATTAAGAAATATAGTCTAGTTTAAAACCGCAGTAATGGTTACTCTTACCGCGTTTTTAACCTGAACTAATAGAGCTATTTAGGAGAGATGCATTTTGGCAGTGATATAGATGATAGAAAATTAGATAATAAGTATTATTGAAAAATATTGTTAAATATTTGTGTTAATATAATCATAATTAAAACACTAACCAAGCATACTCGAAAATGAATTGTAGCCTCTGAATGTCTGTTATATAAAAATAAATGTAATTGGTATATTAATTTTCTTTTGCTGGATCCTTCTTACAGGATCTCTGTCATGAAATCAAGTCAAAAGAACCAGAAATGGATTCTCTGATGGATGAGGCTCATGCTTTGCAACAATTGACTGGAGAGAATAGAGCAATCAACTGTACATCCCAACTGACTACTCATTATACCATGTTGGAGAGTAATTTGAAGGTAAGAAGAGAACAAAATTGTTTTTGTTTTGTGAACAGTATTAATATCTTTACTCCATCCTGTTGGAAGGGCTTAGAATAGACTAACTGCATCCTCTACTGAGAGGTAAGACCCCTTCCCCCCTCAAAAAAAAAAGAATGTCTTGAGTATGATGCTAAAATGCATCTAATGTTGGGGCTCCAGATCTGAAGATCTGAGAGTACCCCTTTTATTGTCATTACTCTAAGTTTCACTCTGATCAAGAATGGTAGTACCAGCTAAGGTCCCATCTTTGGGTCAAATAGCTCTGTTGAAAAATTAATCTTATTGGGAGCATGTGCAAAAACAAAAACAAAAAAAACCTTTTAAGTCTTTGAGACACTAGTATACTGATGGTACTTTTATTTTCCTCCCACACTGTAGCACTGGTTTACTGGTGCAGAAATCAAGAGCTCAAACCGCACAAAAACTCTAAATATAAACATACAATAAATGTAATTTCCTTACATATATGCATAAAACAACCCTAGACAGTTTGACATGCTATTAAAATCAATCAGCCTAGTTTACTCTGCAGTGATTTTGCTTGTAAAAGTACTTTCTTAGCTTTCATCCTTTTTTTTACACTTACAGTTGATATTTTTTACTGATATGTTCTTTTGAGAGTCAAGCCATTTTTTTTTTTTTTTTTTTGGATATATCACAGCTTGCAATCAGTTGATTGCCATTTTTTAACATAAATCTTTAGGTGCCCAATGGTTAGTGGTCATATTAATGGATTAATTTGCTCATTCAATCTTTATAGATGTAGGCCTTTATATATTATTGATCTGAGATTTTAAAAAAAAAAATCTGAGCTTTATTCACTGAGAGGTGCTGTTTTGTCAGACAAGGAATTTAAAGTAAAAAATGATATGTATCTTGCTTTTTCCTGATTAGGAATTTTGAGCTGCCTATTTTTATCAATAAAAACAGTTAGCTGTTATCCTAATAATATTCTAACCTTACTGCTTCCTTTTTGTATAGAATTCTTTTGTTGCAATCTTTCATTATAGCATAAATGACTCAACCCCACATTTTTTTAAGTAATGATTCGCTGGTTGCAGGTTTTTGTCAAAATCATACAAGCTACATGTCAGCTCCACAAAGAAAAACAAAAACAAAAACAAAAAAGAATTCAGAGAATATAATTGCCATTTCTTTATTTTCTGGGAGTGCGTGGTACACCTTGCAAAATGGACTTGGGTTGTGATAGAACCCCTTAGAGTGCATCTGCTTGCTCACTGCATTGTGTGACCCCATGCTGTGTTTATTGTACAGAGCCCAAGGCAGTGTCACAAAAGACAAAAAAGAAAATTCACTTGTTCACAGATGGAGGGGTGTGTAACTGTTGACCTTCCTTTGACTTGGTCCCCACTCCCCGACCCATGCATCTGGCACAAATTTTACTTTCCCAGATCCAAGTAGATCACCCTTGCTCTATGGGTGCCAGCAGACTCTCAGTGTATCTCTGACCAATTGACTCCGATAGATTCCGCTGACCAACGGACTGCACTTGGACTCCTGCTGCATTTTGTATTTCTGACTATGCCTGTATATATGCTGGGGTGAATATTTCTGACTTTTGACCCTTGGGCCACCCTTATACTTACTATCTTCAGGACACCTTAAAAAGTGTGACAATAAAATTGAAGTCTTTTAAGTTGCAGCTCATCCTTATCAGACCATCTCCATTTAGAGTGGGAGAAATGAATGAGTAGTTCATACACAAAATACATAGTCACACACCCACACTCAAAACACCCAATCAGATTTTTACAGGCCCCTATATCGATATACACATATATACACACCTATGGTCAACTTGCAACTATACATAAGTACAGACACATATACATGTACCCATACCTACCTATACATCTACTGTGATAGGCATATGCACACATATATCTAACTCTATATATTACCACACAAAAGGTCCATAGTGTCACAGGCACTGATCCCTTACTGTTGCCATGTGAATGGCAGGCAATGTTTCCCTATCCAACTCTGTGTCTAAACTGGTGACTGCCGGCATTTTTATTCCTGGTCACCCACTATGGCTTACTACCCTATACTTAAACTCTGTGTTGCAATTTGGCCCAGAGTGGTACCACCGAAGTGGTAGCATCTGATAGGGTCTAGTCTGTAGATCAAATAGAACTAGACTGTGTACTTATGTTAAACTGAACTGCTTGAAATAGAACTGTTTTGACATGTAAACTGCATACTGAAGCTAAACTGAATTGTTAAAATCGAACTGTTTTGACATTTAACTGTGTATGGACAAAAACTATACTTATACTAAACTGAATTGTTTGAATTAGAGCTGTTGGACTAAAATTAGATTAAACCGTGTACTCATGCTAAACTGAATTGTTTGAAATAGAACTGATTATTTGTATAAAAATGGATTTGACATAAATAGCCTACAAAGGTTGATATGCCATAAAAACCCAACAACCAACCAACAACCTGTGTTGCAATTGATCAGTTTATCTCCTGGTTACTTCCTTGAATATATGCAGTCTGAGCTTTGAGAAAAGGAAACTGTTTTTTCCATATGGACTACCCAAATAAAATACTTAAAAAAGAAAAAAAAATGATACTTTTGTCTATTGACCTCAGATTGTACTTGTGCCAAAGACTTAGTTTATAATGGACATTTAAAAGCCAACCCTTTCACCCCATTTTTTAAAATTATCAATTAAAATCTATTGAGCTTCCTAACTTCTTTAGTTATTCTTTTGATACTACTATACAAAATACATCCATGTATATACTACCTATGTCATGCACACTCTCTTCCACATGCATGAGGGTCAGCTGAAAAGTTCATAGACTGGAATGTGAACAAATGAGGCTTATCTTTTAACATTGTGCCTCTTGTGAGCTGTACACGTCTTCCTTTGGTGTTGCCGTGCTTGGATCCCATTGGTCAAAAAAGTCGTCAACAGCAGTTATGATGTCATCATTTGAACTTTTCCGCCTACCCTTGTACATATATGCTATACCTATATGCATCAATATGCATTCATACTTTCCAGCCTACTGTTGTGAATATATACCAATATAGATATGATCACACCTATATGAACATCCTTTATTGCATCTGTCTGCACTCAGGTATTGTTTTCTGTTTAACTTGCAGAATTTAGCAAAGAAATGCTCCCAAAACCTTGAAGATCATAAATATTATCAAGGAAAGCTTATTGAATGTGAAAAGTGGCTGGAAAAAGCCCAGGCCAAATTTGATGCTATTTCTGGTGTTGGAAACAGTAGAGCTGATCTTGAATCAAGTTTGGAAAAAATTCAGGTAAAATTTTTCTCCTAATATATGTCTTTTTTTTCTTTTTCTCACTCAAAAATTGTTAAACTCTTTACGATTTGGTTGTAAAAATAATAAAATTTGTCAATATTTCTTATTTATATTTCCTTAAGATCAAAAGCATATTTTTTTTATTTCAGCTTGTACAATATCTATTCAATGAAAGCCATTAGGATACTACTGTCTTTTAATCAAAGCATAAAGAAAATGTAAAAAAAAAAAAAAAAAAATAAAAGAAAGAAATTGACATCTTGGGATTTTTGCTGCAGATAAAGATTTTTGTTGTTGTTTTTTTAATTAGCTAAAAGCAAATATTTAACATTTTATATTTATTTTAAGTTTTCTGGGTATATTTAAGTGTTGTTTTTTTTCTACTATAGACACAGAAGTAACAGCAATGAAATAAACTTAGTATCATTTTATTCTTTGAGAGCTTTTCACACCAGTTCTAACTTGTTTCTTCACAGAGTGACAGCAAACATTACAAAATCATAATTTATGGAATTTTTGAAACAAAGGGTTGCTCTTAGTCCTTTTCATTATGTTTGAATTTTAACCATATAAAATTTCTGCTAATATATAGAATGATGTCAAATTTTGCCTAAAAATTAGATCTTTAAAATTAAACATATACTTGAGTATTATTGCATTTTGAAGTCTTGATGAAAGTTACCAGTAACAAATGAGATGAACTTACATCAGGAAAAAGTCAGACACATGGACACAGAAAAAAAAACACCTCACTCTATTAATGTGTTTCAAACTCTCTCTAGACTGGTCTCAAATCAAGAAGACACAAAGTGGTATTTTTGAGTTGATAAAAAAAATTGCTAAATCATAACCCATAAGCAATATAAGGGGGCAGTTTCACTTGCTCCTAAAGTTGTTCTTTGTCCTCTGCCTGTTAATGACTGACTGACCCTTTTCACAAATCTTTGTATGTGACTGTTTCTTGCATCTACAATGAGAATTCCTGTCATTGACACGTTATTGTTGGTCATGCAATCAAACATCAGGTTCACCTGTGGTGGGAGGCACCCACTACATTACAATATTCTGTAAGTATTGTCTCATGGAAAGTTTAGTAAATATTTTTTAACCTTATAAGATTGTTTCTAATATATAGATTGATGTCAATTTTTACCTAAAAATTTAGTCTTCAAAATTTAACATATTAAAGTCAGCTGAAAAGTTCATAGGCTGACCAAGATACTTTCATGGAATGTGACCAAATGAGGTTTATTTTTCAACATAGTTCCCTTTGCAGTCCTCATACTTCTTCCATTAGTGTTGCAGTGATTGAATCCCACTGGTCAAAAAAGTTAACTTTATACTTTGTCATATCTGCTGTTGATGACTTTTTTGACCAGAATATTCAGACTATTGTCATCATTTTCATTGTTATACTCACAACATTTTGGCTAATATGTTCTTCGGCCTTCTTCAGATGTTTCTTGTCAAATTTGGGAGCCCACAGAGAACCTCAAACTAAACCCTTTATTTAATTCACAGGGGTAGATTGTTCTAATTCCCTTGACCATGACCAGGTACAAGTGTTAAACTATAGTAAGTATTCCTTGTAATTTACTTGTAGTTGGTATTGAAACTACAACCTTCAGATGATTTCACTTCAAAGCACTTTTCAACCAAACACCTATATCCATTATGTCATGTGTCATGCTGAACAATTCAGAGTGAATTTTTGGGACTTTTAAACCTAGTGTCTCCATTAATTTAGACAGCAGATATGACATCTAACGAACATTGCAGCCCACTCTTGTATACATAAGTTTTCTCCAAAAATTCTGTTATAGATATCTTAATATTCTAAATTTTTTTTAAATTTTAGGATCTTCTTCAAGAAAGAGACACGGGCCTTTTGAAATTAAATAGCATGGTGGAAGCTGGTGAGAAAGTAATACCAAACAGTGCACCAGATGGACGAGAGAATATTCGACTTGAAATGAGGAATACAAAACAGAAATGGGAAGCTTTCTTTGAAAATCTCACTGCAAGTCAGCGTAAGTTTGAAGTGGCATTGCTCCAATGGGTTTCCTTTGAAGACAACAGCACTCAGATAGAGAAATGGTTGGGTAGAACTGAATCTCAGGTTGAAGGACAGCTACCCCTCATGTCTACCTTGGAAGAAAAGAAACTGCAGTTACAGAACTACAAAGTAAGCTTTTTTTTTTTTTTTCCTTTTTTAATGGTGTTTAGTCTGGATGATAATTTAGTATTATCAACATTTATTATTCTGAATTTAAGGCAGCACAAAACCATAAGAGGTATGGTATCCAGTGATGATTAAACTCACTAGTTATGACTTGCAAGACAAGTTGACCAAACATTGCTCCATTGGAAGGAACCCATTAGTGTTCAGTGCTACTAGGAATAAATGTATTATTTTGTTCCTTGTAACTATTGGGTTTTCATGAGAGTCTGATTATATCTTCAAATCTCCTAGACTCTTCTAAGTATCTTTGCTGATTTTAGCAATGCTGTGATCTGGAAGGTCTTGATTTTTACTCTGATCTCCAATTCTCCAGTCTCTTTTCCATATTGTTAAAGAAGGTTCCAAGGACTCCATTCATAATTAGTATCACCATCACTTTCCAAAACATTTTCAGCTTTTTGAAAGGTCCAGGCATTTGTCCAATTGCTTCACTTTCACACTGTGATCTGGTGGAAAAGCAAAATCTACTATATTGCTTTGTAAGAGCAAAAAAGGATGAACTAAAAAAATCTTTCCTTTTTATGATAGTTTTGCAAAATTTTAAGAAGTTATTTTTTTGAAGGTGATGATTTTTTTTATTTTTGATTAAAAACTGAGTTTAGCCTTAGCTTTCTGGTTATCTTGTTCTGCAATGGGATTTTTATATTTTCTTCCTCTGTTAACTGCAAAGATATTAAAAATATCTAATTAAATATTATAGTAAACACTTTTGAACTAATCTTTATAAGTGAAATAGTTTTTAGTTTTTCTCTCTCTCTCTCCCTCTCTCTCTCTCTCTCTATATATATATATATATATATATCTATATATATATATATATATATATATATATATATATATAACAGTATTGGTTGTCACTATTACACTTCATGGGTTTGTAGCAGATCAAATGCGATATAATTTGGAGAGTGCTCAGTATCTGCGTTAGAGCTATTATATAATAACAATAATTAAATATATATTAGTTTTTATATATATTTAATTTATATTTAATAGCATATATATATATATGTGTGTGTGTGTAATAATAATAAATAAATATTTATTAGTTTTTATATATATGTATATATATATTTATTATAAAAACTAATGTATAATTATTTATTATTATCATTTTATAATAGCTCTATCAAAGATATTGAACACACTCCAAATTCTTTCGCATTTGGTGTGCCATAAACCCACAAAGTGAGATAGTGACAACCATATATGGTTATAATATATATATAAAAATTTAATGTCCAGAGACAATGATTTTGGAATTATTCAGGTATAGAATATATGAGAAGTTTCATATAATTCTACTGGAGTGTTTGATGTATGGCTATTGATATATAAATATATCAGAATATATATATATATATATATATATATATATATATAAACTCTTATACAGAGCAAATATATCAATTTGAATCTGCAATTTATTGAAATAAATTTACAATGGCATAGTAACTGTCTGTCCCCTTTTTAATAGCTACTGTACCAAAGTGTAGAAAAAGGTGCTACTCCTTTCTCTGAATTGCTCCATGTACTCTTGATCCATACCTTATAATGCTGAGTGTTAATCAAGAAGGCATCCAGTACTATTTTTTGAGTCTTTGGTATGGCTAAACCTGGGATTGAACCCTGGTCCCCTGGACAATTGGTGGACACTCTCTTCACTATGCCAATGGGCCGGTGTATATATATATATATATATGTCTCTGGTTTAATTATAAAAAAATGTTTATTTTACACAACAAATATTTATTTTTCAGTATAATCTTTCTTGTAAGTACACTTTATATTGATCACAGAGACCAAGCATTATATAGTGAAAGTTTTTGACCAAAATTTGGCTAATAACTATATCAGGTTATGGAATTATTGGTCCACACTTGTGTGTGTGTTTATATATTTATATATATATATATATAGTACAATTAAATGGAGACTCAAACTCGGTTAAGCCGTCATAATAAATTTATTTCGGCGGAGAATATTGTTGGTATATTCTCCGTCTCGTCAGATGACTCTTTTACATGCTCTGTCTTGTCACAGAGATGCGAATGAGGAGTTACAGTTTGTATTGTATTCAAAAGATGAAATAAGGTAGTTAAAAAAATAAATTAAAATCAGAAAATAATGATATATATATATATATATATATATATATATAAACTATATTAAATACTCCACCCAATAAATAAGCAGTTATCAAATTTTTTTACCACAACCAAATGCACTACAATTATAGATTAGATGAAAATGTTTTTAAAAAATTTTCATTCAAAGAAACATACTCCCCACTCATCCTAATAAAAGATAAAACGTATCATATACTATTATAAATTTAAAACCTCCAACTTAGTTATTAATAATAATTCCTCCCCCTTGATTGGAGTTTTGCAAAAAAACAAATGTTATAAATCAATTTAAATGTTCTCTAGGAGATTATATCTCTGAAAACACCAATATATACATTAGTTTAACCTTAACTACCTTATTGAAAAGACTTACTATGCATCTCTCTGATATCAGTTCAATAGCCCAACATCTAAAAAACATTCCTGCCTGACAACTGAATTTCAAAAAATTCTTTCCAAAAACTCAACAATATTAGAATAACGATTGCAAGCAAAAATTACAAATTCTCAAGTCACAGCATAGAAAGAAACACCCCAAATTTAATAGTTAATTTTGATTCCAGTACTAATGTACTTAAATGTCTTTCGCTACTGCTATTATTTATTGAACCAAATTTTAAAAAATAAATGCTACACAATACATCAGTGTAAACACTCTTTCTTACAAAGTAGTAATGTACATGCAAAGGTTATATCACTTTTGCAATATACATACCCCTGATGATAGCCCAAGATTGGGCAGAAAGTACTAGGGAAACAATTAATTTTGGAAGGTTTATTAACCAATTCCCACCAGATATCATAAAATTGATATGGCAACTAGAAAGGATAAACACAAAAATATGTAGACAAAAAATGTCCATATTGTTTAATCAATGAAGAAATGCTGCCTAAATACACACACACACAAACACACACATACATAGTTATTTGCTAAAGTTAGATGTGGAGCAAGGCCAGAAGTATGGGGCAATAAGTGAAAATATAGCTCACCAACCCAATTACATTAAACAAAGCACCATACATATACAATATATACACACCCACCTCACTAAATCCAGCCAAGTCACCTGGGGCTGTAGAACATGCCAACTTCATCTCTGCTGAGGGGTAAGATTCCTTGACCCACCAATGAGTGTCTAATATGACATTTAACTATCTGATGGTGAGGCTCCAGATGTGGAGTACCCCTTCATTACCATTACTCTCAACTTCACTCAGACCTGAAATGGTAGTACCTGATAGAGCCCCATCTTTGAGTCAAAGATATTTAATCATTTAGTATGCTTGAAACCATCTAACTGTGTGCAAACAAATGACTGATGTTAAATTGAATTATTAGTATTACATCACAATATTGCAATCATTTAACTGTGTACAACCAAATGAGTAATGTTGAATAGAATTACTAGTCTTAGATAGCAATACTTGAAACCATTTAACTGTGTGCAAACAAATTAACTCTGGCTCCTTTAAAAATAAAGTTACTTATGAACTATTCACTTAAAAATCATAATGTGTGTGTGTGTGTGTGTGTTTGTGTGTGTGTGTGTGTAAAAAGGATTTGGTATTAAATAACCATCAAGGGTTGATTTGTAATTAAATCAAATGATTCAATCTCACTATGTCTGTAGTCTAACAATGAAAAAAGCATATTTTACTTAATGAATATTTATTTTTGTACATTGTCTTTTTTTTGACAATGCTCAGTGATGAATATTAATCACATAACCAAACTTTGCATAGAAAAAATTGCAGAATAGAATTTGGCTTGTAATTACATGTCCCATTGAACTAACTAAATAATGCTGATATTTTCTTTTCTTTTACCAGGTTCAATTTAATGATGTCCAGTCTTATAAGTATGTGATTGACAGTGTTGGAGAGAAGATTCAGGCTCTGATAGAAGGCACATCTCAACCCGACCTTGCTAAATCCATCTCTAAGATGAAGACCAGATACAAGAAACTTTGTGAAAAACTGCAGGTATAAGTTTAAGAGTTCTTTATAATTTGGTTTGAGATTTAAGGCTTCTAGAAATGTAGACTTTATATATATATTCTGAAGATAGATCTTTTGTATTTATTTACTTTCCAGAAACAGATAAATTATAATCTGTAAAAAATTTTTAAGACTAGCTTAAAACCTTCCCTGTTGGTGTGATTTTAAGTTAGTTTCTGTTTGCCTCAATGACAACAGATTTTAACTATATTCATTGAATCATATTTGATTTGAAAATCATTGCTAACATAAACTCTTGACTCCCATTCAGTTTGAATTTTTTTTTAAATTGAAATTTTCACGTTTTTGTGAAGACTTACAAGCTAATAAACACTGTCAAAAGGTTAACATTTATGGCCCCCTGATGGCCATTGTTCATACTACAACTTAAAGTTCAATATTTTTTTAAAGTTTTGATTTTATGGTATCTATTGGGGGGAAGAATCAGAGGTAAAAGGCAATAAATTTAGTTCCCGATTGGGAAATTTTTTAGCTAGACGTATACTTTGAATATTTAAACAAAAAAGTAAAGATTTGTTTTAGCAAACCTGATGGACACTGAATAGTCCTGATTAACATTAAATTTGAATAGCTCATATGCTATAAACATATTTCAGGATTTAATTAGTAATTAGAAAAGTTGGTGGATGTAAATAAGACACTAATTAAGATATGCTGGATTAGAGTAAGATTAGATTCATTATATCTGTTTTGTTGTTAAATATATTATGGAAAATTTGATATCATTTTATCATTTTTTTTAATATTTGATGTATTATTTGATGTAATCATGTAAACAACAATAAGACTGAAAGTTTTACATTTGTTTGCTAAATATCACCTGCGATATCATGTGTTACTAAAAATAACTAATATTAAGATAACTTTCAATGAATTTCACTAAAAAAATAATTTACATTGAATTTTATTAGCAAAATTATTTCAAATGAATTTCTCATAAAATAATTTGCCCAGTTGGCTGGGGCTGTAGAATACACAGACTGCTTCTCTACAGAGAGTAAGACACCCCACCCTACTAAATGAGTGTCCTAGATATGACACTAAACGATCTGATGGTGAGGCTCCAGTAATGCTGGAGCTTTGAAGAATGCTGATTATCCTTTCATTGCTACTGCTCCCAGGTCCACTCTGGTCCAGAGTTGTAGCACCTGATAGGGCTCTATCTATGTGTACCATAGCCATGATATCGAATGTCCATAAAGATAGAACATAGGAATCTCGAAACATGAAAAACCACTTACGACTTCTTTGTTCAGGTACGAAACTTTTTATTACCTACGAGTTTAAAGGTTTTTCGACATAAGGAGAGAGAGGCACAATCTTTCTATCCTGGCTTTTTCATCTGCCCCACCCTCCATCTCATGCGACACCAGCCCAAGGCCTCCATGAGCAAGCGAAAGCCAACCGTCTTCCCCGAGGCAGGTCTCATCTCAACTCACTTTCTTCAAGTTCCCAAAATCCTCCACGCGCTTCCGGTGCGTGACGTCATTCACACTCTGTTACCCCGTTTCTCATCTCGGGCTATTGTGACATCTCTGAGTGATACGTCCACTCTGTGCACATGCGCATGAATACCTATGTTAATGTTGCACCTAAGTAACCCATGCACTGAGCCGAAAGGTTCTCAGCCAAACTAAACCCAAAGGCTTCAAACGAAATCCCTCGGCCATTATATTACATATGGGTCAAATAGAACTAAGCTGTGTACTTATGCTAAACTGAATTGTTTGAAATAGAACTGTTTTTGACATTGAATCTGTGTACTTATGCTAAACTGAATTGTTTGAAATAGAACTGTTAATATGTATAAAAATGGATTTGGCTTAAAAAACATACAATGGTTGATGTGCCAAGAAACCAAACCAAACCATAAAATAATCTGTCATGAATTTCTCTGGTTAAATAATTTGTATGGAATTTCTTTAGTAAAATAATCTCCAATGAACTTCCCTAGTAAGATAATTTCCAATGCAGGCTTTTAATATTTGCTTTTTGACTGTATATGTAAACATCAGTGTGAATGACAGTTTTGATGTATTTGTTTAATAAATCCTACCCTTGATATATAAACTAGTTTTAACTAATTGACTTTGCTTTTATTATTCTTTTTTATCTTAAGAAATGCCAAGAGAAATACATGTCCATTGTGAATATTCATCAGGAATATAGTGATGAATACAACAGCTGTGTTGAGTGGTTGAGCTCAATAAAGGAGAAGCTTAGTTTGTGTGCTGATGTTAGTGGTGACAAACATGCCATCCAATACAAGTTAGATAAAATAATGGTAAGTGCATATATCTATTACTTAATATCTAATATTTTTTCGTAATTATTTAAAGTTTTTCAGTTCAGTCTACTTATGTATAAAATACAATATAACTTTCATATATTTTCACACAACCTGATCTACCTACAGAGTAATGAGAAATTCCATTGTTATTGTAATATGAATCATTTTATGGACTCATCCACTAATTTAGAAATAAAATTGTATGCAATATTTAAATATATAAAATTCAATAATTATTCAGTTGTGAACTGAATGTTGGCCTTTTTTGCTGGCAGTGTGACATTTTTGCTGTAGCTTAATGTAAAGTGTTTTTCTATTGTCTACTCACTGACCAATTTAGTGTTAATGTATAAAAACATTGCTAGGAGCGTTCACTGTTGGTGTAAGAATATATCAAGGTTATTTTGTAAAATATCATGATTAAAAGTGAGTGTTTTATTCTTTTCATGCTATTTTACTTTGATAGAGTTTCTGATCAAATTATTATGTTCGTTTGATTTTTTTTTATATGATTAATAGACATGTTTCAACATACCCATTATTTTGCAAATTTTCTGAAAATTATTAGCCCACTCTACGAAGATTTTAAAAAGTCATCAACCTGCGAAAAAGTTAATTATCAATTTTGTGGTGTGAATTGAATTACCATGACCAGAAAATCTGGTGAACACTTACATATGACATACGCAAACACTGGACAGCTGTTTCAACCTTATTAGGTCTCATCAGCAGTGTATACCATGATACAGGTTATTTGGCTGCGCAGTTATCATGACTAGTTAATTTCGCGTCACTTGTGTGCGATATGGACTAGTTGTTCAGTTGTAGAGTTTCGGCTCTGCAATCTGTAGTCGCTGGTTAGACGTCCTGTACCTCCAAAAATGGATATGACACTAAAATGCATATGGTGGTGAGGTTCCAGTTATGGATATCAAGGGAGTGTTGAGTACCCCTTTATTGCCATCACTCCCAGGTCTTCTGATCCAGAGTGGTTGTACCTTTTATGATCTCATCTATGAGTCAGATATATCTGTTAAAAGATTATTCATATTTGGTAGAAATACTTGATGCCATATAACTGTAAATTATTTGTATTAAGAATAGTTACTTGAAGCTATGATTATTTACTAAGATTTATTATTTGTTACATGAAACTATATAACTGTGTGTAAACAAATCATTTGTATTAAATAGAAATATTATTACATAATACCATATTCTTATTAGCATTAGATAAGAATACTTGAAACCATAAGACTGTGTGCAAATTAATTTTATTAGAAAGGAATACTTCATCATACATAACTGTGTGTAAAGAAAAAAAGCCTCTTCAAAAAACAACTAGACAAAAAAATGTAAATATAAATATATAACTAACAACATTCCTTAACCTCTAAGACTAAAATAACCCTAGACAAGTTTATCTGCTGTGAAAATCAATCAATCTAAATATTTTAGTTTGGAGAATAAAGCTGTTTTCAGTTCAATTTTCAGTTTAGCAATAATGAAGGGTATGCATTTGTGCTCATCCAAATTATTATAATTACTCAATGGAGATAACTATTAAATGCTTATTATAGAGTATTTCTCCTTATTTGTTTACAATTAATTCTATTATAAATTCTTAAAGATGTGAGTCAACACAGCTTAATAGCCATTGATATAATAAAAATAACAACAATAATAATAATAATGATAATGTTAGAAAGTTTTTTTTGTGTAGAAAGATACAAATAAATAAATCAAATTTTAATTAAATGCGCAGGGTGATTAAAAAGAAAATGTTAACACTCCTACAGGAGCCCCTTTGTGATATAATTTTAGTCTCTACATGTTCGCTACCACTGTCAAAACATTCTTGGAATCTCACACAGGTGATCAAAAAAAGTTTATTTTTATGGTAGTATCTTTATTAATAAATCAGAACTGATATTATAGACCCAACCTGCTAAAGATTCTAGTAATGTGTTTTCAGGGATGGTGAACTGGTGGAGACTTTAAGATAATAATATCACAAAGAAACCCCCCTAGAAATGTTAACATTTTTTTTTAAATACCTTATATTTCTTATGACTTTAAACTCTGAACGATCCCTATTAATAACAAAAGTGAAATTGTAGACTGTATTATCAAGTTGATTTCTTTTTTTAAAAGTTTATTCTCTTGTTAGGCACTGCTCAGTTGACTGGAGCCATAAAATATACTGACTACATCTCTCCAGAAGGGGTAAGAGTCCTGGATATGACACTAAACTGTATCTGATGGTGATGCTCATATCCTGGATTTTTGGGGAATGTGGAGTACCCTTTCATTGACATTAATCACTGGTCCACTCTGACTCAGTGGGGTAGTACCTGTTAGGATCCCATGTATAGGTCAAATGGAACTGTTTAACTATTTAACCATGCATAAACAAATGACTGATATTGAATTTTTAGTGTTAAATAGCAATGCTTGAAACTATTTAACTATGTGCCAACAAATGAACTCTGGCTTGTTTAAGATATTACAAAATATTTGTTTACAAATCATATATATTTCATATGTGTGTATATATATATATATATATATATATATATATATGATTTGTAAACAAATATATATATATATATGATTTGTAAACAAATATATATATATATATATATATGATTTGTAAACAAATATATATATATATATATATATATATATATATATATATATATATATATATATATATGATTTGTAAACAAATATATATATATGATTTGTAAACAAATATATATATATAAGTAAGTAAGTAAAGTTAGCGACCATAGTCGAGGGTAACTCGAAGGCTCCCTTTTCGATAGCTACTACACCAAGGTGTAGGGGAGGGCGCTACTCCATTCCCAGGATTGCTCCACTTTACCCTTGAACCGTACCTTATAATGCTGAGTGTTAAGCAAGGTGATATCAAGTACCATTTTTAAAGTCTTTGGTATGACTCGACCTGGGATTGAACCCAGGTCTCCCGGGCCATTGGCGAACACTCTAACCGCTGGACCAATGTCCTGATATATATATATATATATATATATATATATATAACTTGTAAACAAATATATATATATATATATATATATATATATATATATGATTTGTAAACAAACATATATATATATATATATATATATATATATATATATATATATGATTTGTAAACAAATATATATATATATATATATATAAGAAAATAATGGATAGTAATCCGACAATTTGTGAAGAATAATTGACAAATAGTAATCCAAATAGAAAGGAGGGATTTATAGAGAAACAAAGTCAGTCAACACTATAGCGTTTCAGTTCTGCTGAACTATCATCAGGACTATGAGGGGTTATATTAGTGATGTTAAGTATAGATGGATGAATAAAAATGTATATATGATTTGTAAACAAATATATATGTATATATATATATATATATATATATGATTTGTAAACAAATATATATATAATTTGTAAACGAATATATATATATATATATATATATATATATATATATATATATATATATATATATATATATATAAAAACAGGATTTGGCATTCAATAACCTACCAGGGTTGATGTACTATAAAAACCAACCATCAAGATCCACACAAAAAAAAAATATTTAAATGTCTCTTTAGCATCGATAGTCCAATTCCTTCACTAATTTAGTGCTGATTACAAACTTCTTGGGCTACTATACATTGTTTTAGTTTCACTAGATCTGTTCACTTGTTAATGTACTCTTGTAAACATAAGCAGATAATTCCTGCTCATTTTGCTGTTCTTATTTAACTCCATTTATGGATCCAATGAATAAAGGAAGAACATCTTTATGCTGTGAATCAAAAATATTGCACATATTTCCTGAAAATTTAGCTTGCTTTTCATTTACTGCATTCATTACTCTATTATCTAACTTGAACTAATTTACACAATATTTTAAAGCTATGAAGAAGTGGTTAGCTATTATTTGGAGGTAATAGAGTATTTTCACTAATCTGGCACTCTCCAGTGAAGGTCTACCTGTATTACAATGCAGCTATATACTGGTATTATGGGCATCTTACATGGTGTAATGATTAGTTAGCTAGGCTAGCAGACCATTCTTAGTGAGTTTGATTCTCACTGAATGCTCTTACTTCAAACCTTGTGCTAAACTAGGCTTAGTAAGTGAAAACACTTAGTATGATATAATGGTTACTAAGTTCAACAAGTAGACTATTGTTAGTGAATTTGTTAGTTTAATAAATGACTCTTGGTATTATAACTAGGGGAATGTCTCTTAGCACTCAGAATGGACACCTTTGGGACTTGGAGGAATTGCAATGATTTGTTTTTTCCCAAAATACCTTTCATAGGCTGTTACTTATATCAATTGTATATTATACAATGAAATCTGAACTGACCAGATCTTATATGAAAACCATTGATAGTGCTGGATAAAATGTTGGACAAGTAACCTCTAATGAGTTCAATTAGGATCTGAAGTGCTTGGTGTCAGTAGGTTAATATATAATAATTGATAATGATATAGATATATTAAAAAGACCAAGCATAAATGATAATTGATAAACATATAATATATGTGGTATAATGGTTATGGTCGTAGGAAATGGACACGGCGACACGAGTTCAAATCCTGGACAAGACTGATTGCATTTCACATAGCACTAATACCCTTGGGAAAGGTATGAATCCAATTATTCTCCTTCCAGCTATGGGTAAATAGTAGGATAGACTAAGTTCTTCAGCCTTAGTGAGGCAACTAGTCTAGGAGAAGGAAAAACTCTGAATTGAAACCTGTTAAACTCTGCTTAAAAATTGACCTTGTGTCATATCCTGCCCGACCGGAGGGGTTGGTAAATATCATAAAATGAATTTTTTTTGTCATTTGCTATCTATAATGTTATGACAATATTCTTTGAAAAAATAAAGATATTTTTAAATATGAGTTCAGGTAAAAAAAAAGGTCTATCCATTTTGCAATGGCTTAGCTTAAAGTAAGATGTTAATATTTTGGATTGTTGTTTAAAAATAATGTTAAAAAGAAACTAAAGAGTTGGTTGTCTTCTCTTGATTATCATTTATCAATGTACTTTTATAAGTTTATCACAGTGATTCTCAGCCAAGCCAATATCTCCCAAGGGATTTTAGAGTTTCAGGCAGGAAATGAGATGACAGATTTTCAGATTTAAAATTTTTGGAATATCATTGTTTTTATAAATGACAATTTTATGGTGCATCTTTTGAGTTAGTCTTGGGAAGGTGGGTTAATGACATTCTACATGTTCAGTGCTGGATTAAGGCATGAACTTGAAGAGCTATTGCTCAGGGACCTCTGCTAGTCAGCGAGCCTACAGAGATTAAGTGTTTGCTTTTGACAGAAAAATTGGATTAACTTTTCATTCTCTCATGTTGAAATAGTATTTTGGATTTGTGTTTAATGATAAAGCAAGTTGAGCGAGAGAGGATGAAATGTTTTAAATAATGTACTCAGGTTGATGATGGCACAAGAATGATTAAACAGACTTGCTATGATGTCTGTTGAAAAAAAGATATTCTCAACAAATTATAACTTATAAATATTTTGGAGAAATTTGCTTCCAGGAAAGCTAACATTTGAATTTGAATTATTTTTACCCTTGTTGAAATAAATTTAATTTTTCTTTAACTTTTTTCTTCTGGAAAATATTACCCTTTAAGTGACCGTCATAGTACCTGTAACCCAAGAATCTATAAAATCCTAACCCAACGCTATTAAATATTACTGGAACCATCATGGTACGAGGACCTACAAAATCTTAATCAGGCACTGAATATAATGAAAAGGGTTCAGTGATCCCACCCCACTGCTCCCAAAGAAAAAAGTTAAGAATCACTGTCTAAGATATAAGCAAATGATGAATTAAGGTATGTTTTTAAGAAATAGATATTGTATGACTTTTTTTAACTAGCGACATGATTATTAGTGAATATATATTTTGAAAAAAATACATTGAGGTTGGTGTTTTTAATTTCAGTGCTTTACAGCCCTAAATGTCCCTCAGTATCTGTGTTGTCATTTGTGTCTGTCTGTTAGATTTATGACATTTCAATGTTCTCTCTCTTTTTTTTTATTTTTCTTTCTCATGAACTGATGAATTATTGACAGTGGCGCTGTGTAAGTTGTAAATGGACTAATTTGCTGGTAGTTTAGTCCTACAGCTGTTGTTTCTTGGTGCCTTGCTATGTCTACAGTGCTAAATTTTACTTTTCTTTTCTGAAAAAAGGGAGAGAAATAAATGCTCAGTCAGTCTCTTCAATCTCATTCATATTAATGCCCTGATAGCTTGCCCTGTCTCTCTTAAATATAAGTTGGCGACCTTAGTCGAGGGTAATCCAAAGGCTCCCTTTTCAATAGCTACTACACTGAGGTGTAGGGAAAGGTGCTACTCCTTTCCCTGGATTGCTCCACTTTACCCTTGATTCATGCCTTATAATGCTGAGTGTTAAGCAAGGCAGCATCAAGTACCATTTTTTTTGAGTCTTTGGTATGACTTGACCTGGGATTGAACCCTGGTCTTCCGGACCATTGGTGAACACTCTACCCATTAGGCTAATGGCCCGGTTTTATTGAAATATCTATTTTGGCTTTAAATAACCCATATGTAGTTGACATGCTATTAAACAAATAAACCAAACTAAACCTGTGCATGTATTGTTCTGTATATGTGATCTTTAACTGTAATCCAGCAATAATATCTCGAAATCTAATCCTGAGTAAATTTATCTCTAGAGCTAATATTCCATGATTTCACTTAAGCCATTTATGAAGAGAAGCTTCCGAGTTACTTTTATCTCCTATAACACCTTTCACAGTGTGCACAGATACTACAGTGATACAAGGCAGAAGTACTAGAAACTTTGTCTATATATATATATTGAGATTAGTAGTTAGTTTTGTTTTTTCATAAAGGAGTATAAGATTTTAGAATTGGTTAAATTTGTTATATTTAGTATTAGCTCCTTCATATCAAATACAATTTCCAAAGGTCCCATCTATAATTTACAAGCTTCCGACACATGATCATCATGGCAGTAATGGAGATGATGGAAGAGGCTGTCTTGGTATTGTCCCTTCTCTAAAATAATTACTTTTTAACCCTTCAATGACTCAACTATCTAGATTTGGCTTTTTTTAATAATCAGTTTAGAATTATTATTTGATAATACTGCATATCTCTTGTAAAATAATTTGATACTTAAAAAAAAAAAAAGGCATTTTCTTTTCGATAATAAACTATATTGAGATTAAACAAATGCATTATCTTGCAGGAATACAAATATTTTAATACTTTGGAACTGATACCCTATTCAAAATCTCCAAATATACTATAGAATGATATTTTGATTTTTACTGTTAGTTATAAAAATTCATAAGCTTTAGATCTCCATGTATTTTATTGAATAGAGTATTTTGAGATTAAAAGTTATATGGTGTCAAATACAAAGGTGGATATTAGAATAAAAAGCTTCCTAAATTAAAAGTCAAATTCATCAATGTTATCATTTAGTTTAGAGCTTCTGTAGTTGAAGAAATTGTTATTTTGATTTTAAAATTTTACTGTATTTTTTCTAAAATAGTTTGTTACAAAAATAGATAATTCAAGCTGAATTAAAATAATGAATAATGTTAAAATAGGCTACATTACTGAATATAGCTACTGTGAAAATTCTGAGAGTGTGTGTGTGTATATATATATATATATATAGTCAATGACGCTTGGTGACTGTCAGTTTCTCATCATTCTCTGGCTGATGATTATAAAGGCAAAAATCTGACTGTCACCAAGTACCATTGACTCTAGGTCTACACTATTCAAACTTAAATTTATATATGCTCTATCACCAGTATTGGACATGCTTTATTTATAAATATAGCAAACCAATAACTATATACTGGAGAGGCTGATGAGATATCTTTGAGAAATTTCTTTGTCCCTTTAGTTATAAATCTAATATTGATTCAAGACAATTCATAGATAGTAATAATGACAGTGAAATCAATGTATGTCCACAAGAGGTTGATGTGGTGATAAATTTTATAGTGATTCGAAACAATCCATAGATGGCGATGAAAACAGCGAAGCCAATAATTGTTTTGATAAAAGTATTTTGCCAATATGATATTATAGCAAAATATCCTGGTCTCAAGTGTTAAAACTCTATTTAAAAAAAACAGTAAGTTATATCATTCTGAACACCAGAAAATATATTAGTTAAACTTGATTTTCTTGTGTTCAATTTTTAAAACTAATGTCAGTATTTTTATTAATTTTTAATGGATTTTTGCATTTTGTAAAATTACGTTTTTATCCTAACATTCAGATTGTTTATACATTCTATGACTTAAGTGAATAGAAATAAAAAAGTTACCATTGATGACATTTGAATTTGCTTTTTAAACCCTTTGGAGTCAATCCAACTAGGATAGCATTTTAATGATTAAGCCATGAAGACTAGTCAGCAGATCTCATTCAAATTTAGTTATATAACTATTTCTTATCTACTTTTCATCTAAACCATATTGTTTGTTTACACTTAGTAGTAGTAGTAGTAGATATAATAGTTTGTCAAAATTATTTGATGAAGCATTTTCCTCATTAATTTTTAATTTGTCTATCATTCATCTTATTTTTGTTGCTTTTAGCTGTTTTACATTCTATGAGCAATGTCAGAAATTTGGATTGGAAAAATGTTTCATTTAAGAAATTCAAATG
This sequence comes from Sepioteuthis lessoniana, assembly GCA_963585895.1. Lineage (NCBI taxonomy): Eukaryota > Metazoa > Mollusca > Cephalopoda > Myopsida > Loliginidae > Sepioteuthis > Sepioteuthis lessoniana. Next base: position 83,807,524 of record OY757918.1, read on the forward strand.
ATTTAAGACTATTACTAATATTAGGTAGTAAACAAACAATGTGGTCTATAGGTTGAGGTCTTCATCTAACATTCTAGTTTGGGATTCTGTGAGTTATAGATTCTTTTGTTGCTATTCTTGTTTTAAAATAATGCCACCTTTGTTGTTTTGCTTAAATTTTCTGTCAGTGTTGCAGTTGAGCTTTGTCCTGATTTGTTTTCTTAACTCACTTACTCCATCTTTTCTTCTGGTGACAAGAACTCATATTGTTTATTCATGAAAACAAGGGACATAATTCAGATGACCATTTTGGTACTTTGTTATTAATGCTGAGAATTTGGAAGACTTTATAAAAATATTAACATATTACTTTTTTTTTTTTCTTGAGGAGTTCTTTATTCTCTTTGGTATTGTCTGAAAATATTTCAGCAAAACCCACAATCTGTTAGAGCGTTTAAGATAGAAATTAGAACTAGATATCAAATTTAATGAATTAAAAAGCTCTTAAATTTAAAACATTAAATTTAATTGAAAAAATCTTGTTGAGATTGCGGGCTTAATATTAAGTTTAATGACGTACAAACCTATCTCTAAAAAAAGATATTCCTACCCACAGGAGGCTAGCTTATTTATTTATTTATTTTTAATGAAAGTTAATCTTAAAAATAAATCTCAGCATTTATGTTGAAGTAACAAATTGGACATTTCATCATATCCCAGTTCTCCAAAAAAAAAAAGTCCAAAGTTTCATGTTCATCTTGAAGTCACTAAAATTAGAAATCTATTCTTCCTTGAGACTAACACTTTAAGCTTTTGTCAGATATTTCTATTCAGATATATATGATCTTTAATCTGTGACTGAAAATTGTGAAAAATTTCAGTCTTTCATTTTTTTCAGGGTTGAAGATTTTGACCACACAAGCTGAGTTTTAAGTTTTTTTAATTATTATAAAGTTTATAGTCTATATGCAGAAGTATGAAATTCTACTATAAAAACTCAACATTCTAAAAAGCTTCTCTTTTATTTTGAATATTCCACATTCAAATATTTACAATAAGAAATATAAATTTTTCACTTTCTGCAAATGCAAAAGTTTCTGGTGTTGTCTTTGTGGAAAAGACATAATCACAAAAGTGGTATAGTACCTGTTAAGATCTGATCTAGGGGTCAAACAGATGTTATTAAATAGGAATAGTTACTTGAAGCAATGTAATTGATTGCAAATTATTTGTATTCAATTATCATCATAAAATCCCTATCTCTATGGGAGGGTAGAGTCATTTTCCAAGAACTGAAGAATACCATCTCTATATAGGTACAGTACAACAGCAATAGGTCTCTGGGTGAATTAATCGGGGCAACATGAGATGGTTTGTCATGTACCCCCATGAGTATTAGGAATACTTGAAACCATATTATTACATACAAATTATTAGTACTAAATAGGGATACTTGAAACCATATAACTCTGTACAAATAATTTGTATTAAGAATAGTTATTTGAAGCTATAATTCTTTGTAATCAATTATTATTACTTACTTACTCTAACTCATTGGCCTAATTGGTAGAGTGTTCGCCAATGACCCGGGAGACCGGTGTTCAATCCCAGGTTGAGTCATACCAAAGACTCAAAAAATGGTACTTAATGCCTCCTTGCTTAACACTCAGCATTATAAGGTCCGTATCAAGGGTAAAGTAGATCAATCCAGGGAAAGGAGTGGTACCCTCCCCTACACCTATGTGTAGTAGCTATTGAAAAAGGAGCCGTCAGGTCACCCTCGACTATGGTCACAAACTTTTACTTACTCTAAACTTCTTAACTACTTGCAGAAAAAAAAAGAGTGACTTTAGCATTAAATAAGCCAAGAAGAGTTGACATGCCATAAAAACCAACCAATCACCCAAATAATTAAATACAAATCAGGATTATTTATTTATAAAGATACTGCTACTATTCTTTTACATAGATGTTTTTGGCATTAATTTTGCTGAAATTTGGTTTTGAGAGATAAAAAGCCATAAAAACATTTCAATGATTTAACACTGATGTTGTAAATTTGAATGCAACAGGAGGAGGGAGTTCTGGGAGGATAGCTAGAAACTTCTGCATCAACCAAATACTTCCCCTAGTACAATAAAACTTTGCTTTTAGTTTTTAAACATAGTAATAAAAATATTTTGTTTAATCTCCTTTCTTATAGAAAGTGTTCAGGCTAAAAATATCTTTTAGATTTTGGGTTTGTGTGAAATATAAAAGTATTAAGAATAGAGATTAATATCATTCAGTACTGGAAGTTAGTTGTTAAGTTTACTAGATTAAAAGTATATTTACAGATACAGAAATGTTACACCAAGAAATTAGGCATTGATTTTTGATAAAAATAAAAGAACATTAATGAATTCTGATAAATAAAAAGCTTAAGAAGAATCTGCTTCATTTATTTTATTTATTTTATTTTTTTTTTTTGATTAACTGTAAGTAACTTTGTTTGCAAAAATCATAAGGTTTGTCCTGTCACTGCAGGTAATTCCAACTGCTGAACATTTGATGCATATTTTGAATTTGGCTGTTATAATGATATATATCCTTGGATAGTAATACCAAAAGGATTTTGACTGAAATCACTGTCCTGTCATCAGGGCTTAAAATTGCATTTTCTGCAGAGATCTTTCCAAAAATTATGTCCTTAGTTTGACACTAAACTACATCATATGGTGAAGCTCCAGTTTTGGAGCTTTGGGGAGTATAGACTCACCTTTTTATTGCTATTACTTCCAGGTCTATTCTGACCTGGAATGGTATTACCTGTTAGGGTGCCATCTATCAAAATAGATCTATTTTAGAATGGTTTTGAACTACCTTAAAAAATTGGTCTTAAAACATTGATATTGCAGCTAGGTGTGAAGTATTTACTTGTTTAAAATGATTGTGAAGATAGATTTTTGTATATAATTATATAATTGGAGACAATCATTGTTAGTGATTTTGACATGAAATAACTCAACAAGAGCTGACATACTATAAAACCAACCAATCAATTTGTGTTTAAAGCTATACAATCATTCTATTAATAAAAAAAAAGTCTTTCACAATTAGTATCTGGATAACTGTCTCCAAATTTGAAATATCAGGTTTAGTAAAAGAGTGCTCAGTCTAAACATATTTACATGTTTAAAATGTGGACTGCTATACTTATCTTGGTTGTTATACTCCCAATGTTTCAGCTGCTGTACTCTCCAGCCTTCTTTAGATGCTTTTGTTGTACTCAGTGTTTAAATAGATTGTGAAGATATATTTTTGTACTGTATATAATTAAAAATCATAATTGTTTAACTGACTTTAGCATAAAATAATCCAAAAAACTGCAACATGTCATATAACCAATTGACTAAAAACAGGCTTTCAACATTACAAGGTGCTCAAAATCTTGGTGCCCTCAGGGAGAAAAAAAAATAAAAGAGGAAGTAATACTGTGAGTAAGGCAGAGCATTTTCAGTTAAATCAAGGGGAATAATCCTTGGTAGGGGAAGTCCCATAGTGTAATGGTTAACATGCAGGACTGCAACATCGTAGTAAGCAAGTTTCAACCACAGTCACCCTATCACATTCACTTACAGAATAATACTCTTAGGAAAGCTACAACCCACATTATCCTCTGAGCTAAGGATTAAATAGTACCACTATTATGCTTCTATAAGGATGGCTTTGACATTAAATAACCTGTAAAGGTTGATTTGCAACTAAAGAAAGAAACCAAACCGAGATCTCTGTAACAAGAAATAAGAGAAGCATCAAATTCCTTTCTCCCATCATTCATCTTTAAGTGTATTACAAATTTGTTTATTTTGTATTCTGAATTCATTTTTAGGATATCCTTGCAACAATGGAAGAAGGTGAACCTAAAATAAAGAATGTGATTCAACTGTCTGAGAAAGTTCTTCCTGATACAGCTGAGCCAGGAAAAGAGGTGATTGTTCGAGAAAGAGATGCCCTGAAGGATGATTGGTCAGCATTTGTTTCTACTGTTGCCAGGGTATGCTATTCACATCTATTGTGTTACAGTAAAAGTTTTGATTCTCAATGTGAGAACATATAAAGTTTTTTTTTGTAAAAATCATGGTTAGATTTTATATTGTTTGATAAATACAGTCTTGAATCGTATAAAATAAGTTTTAGATTAAATATAATAATTAAACTAGTATCAAAATAATGTATGATGCTTGATTGATAAAAAAGGTTTCCAATCCAATAAAACAAGTTTTTGATCAAATTGAATAATGAAACTGATATTGACCTGATGTATAAGGTTTATTGATAGATTAGGTCTTCAATCCTATGAAACAAGTTTAGACCAAAAAGAATAATGAAAATGTTATCAAAATGAAATAAATTTTTTTCTCATCAAAATTACAAGTTTGTTTTTTCAATTTTTCAATAAAACTATATGACAATGATTGAGTTTATAATTTTTTTTAAGGATTTGCCATTGTGAAGTTATATTATTCCCTGTTCTTTTATTACCGTGTGCTCATCATGCTTGTATCTTTATGCATCATCATCATCATCATGTCGTGCCGCTTGCACGGATATCCTTGATCCTCTCTCGCCACTTCCCCCTATCATTCATATATATATATATATATATATATATATACACTCATTATATATATATATATATACATATATATATATATATCATCATCATCATCATGTCGTGCCACAAGCACGGATATCCCTGACCCTCTCTCACCACTTCTCCCTATCGTTCATCACCTCTGGTAAGTCTTCAGGGCTACATCCTGCATCCTCACATAGCTGCTGAATGTATGTTTGAGCTGGTAGTCCTGATTTTGCCCGGCCATATGAGGGGGTCCATAGGAGTACATCCCTTATGAGCTCGTCCCTGCTTCTCCAGCAGTGTCCTGCATATCTGGTTCGTCTAACTTGGATAGTTTTCATGATGGGAGGCAGGTGGCCATATAGTTGGTGCCTTGTGGGGTGTTGCCGCCAGGACTTGTTCAATATTGCTCGCAACATTCTTGTGTAATTGCTGTCTAGCTTCTTCTCCAGCCGTTTTGTTAGCGCCCAAGTGGTGCATCCATGTAGCTGTATCAACACGACCGCTGCTTGGAAGAAACTGCGTTTCATTTTATCGATCAGGTTTGATTTCCATATGATCGATAGCTTATCAATAGCTGTCAATGCCTTCGTTAGCCGCATGTTGATGCCTTTTTCTGTTGATGAGACACTGCTTCCTAGGTAGGTGAATTTGTCTACCAGTTTCAGAGTGGTTCCCTCTAATGTGGAGATGTCGCCTGCTTGATTAAAGCACATATATTCAGTTTTGTTTGCATTGACATGGATGCCAATGTTTGCGGCTGCTTGTTCCAAACTATGCGGTAGTGTTTCGGCTTGGTTGGGCGTATTTGCCAGTATCGCTATGTCATCGGTGTAGTCGACGTCGGTAATTGTTTTTGCGGGGTAACTTCTGCTTCTTTTCTTTGTCAGCTTGGAGTCATTTTCTCTGATTTTATTGATCGATGTTCTAAGCACATAGTCTAGACAGATGATAAAAAGGTATGGGGCTAGCGTGTCCCCTTGTAGTACTCCTGCTACAATGTCGAAGTATTCTGTGTTTCCATCCGGTGAACGTACTTTCATTTTGGTGTTTCTATAGAGAATCATTATTACAGCTATCGTTTCTTTTGGTAGGCCGTATGCTAGTAGGATTTGTTCCATCTCCCCTCTGTGAATAGAATCGAAGGCCTTGGTAAAGTCAACAAATAGTAATGTCGCTTGTAGGTTTTTTGCCCGTACGCCTTCAAGGATTCTACAGATGGTCAATATTTGTGAGGTCGTGGATCTATTTCTTCGGAAGCCATTTTGGTTTTTCCTAAGGATGTTGTCGATTTTGGGTTCTATGCGGTTTCGTAGTAGGGCATTGTAAATTTTGGCTGCTATGGATGTAAGTGTTATACCTCAGTAGTTCTTGGCTAATCCAAGGTCACCCTTTTTATGGAAAGAGGAGGATGCATCCCTTCATTCATCTGTCTATTGGATTTTGATTATAGACTGCATTGCAGTGTTGTAGCAGTATGTCGTCGAATTGTCTGGTCTTCCATACTTCTGGGGGAATCTCGTCAAGCCCTGCAGCTTTCCTATTTTTAATTTTTTTAAGAACAGAGTCAAGTTCTTCTTGAGTGAATGGTCCTAGTTTAATGTCCAATTTCTTACTAATAATTCGGGTGACTGGTTCATGCGTAACTTTTGTGGGGTTTCCTAGTAGATTTTCAAAATGTTGTTTCCACAGTTTTATTCTTTCTTGTTAGTTTGCAGCTTTCAATTTTGCTTTGGTTGTGCTTTTCTTTTTACTCACTTCGTTTATTTTTTGCCAAGCTATCCTGGATTGCCTATCTTCTACCGAATCTCTAATCTTATCAATCTGATTTTGTATGTATTCTGTCTGTTCTTTTAGATATATGCCTGTTAATTGATATTGCGCCTTTTTTAGTTTTATGGCATTTGTGTTTGTTGGGTTCCTCCTATAGCTTTTGGAGGCAGTTTTTACATGTGCACGTTTTTCTCTAACTGCTAACGTTTCCCATGGGACTCAAAATTTAGTTCTAGATTTGTTGGAATACAATTCGCTGCCGCCTCTGGATGTGCGTTGATGAAATTCTCATATTCGTCATTTGGGGAACCTATTTCTGTCTTCTCTTGTAATGTCTTGAATCTGTTACTTAATTCTAATACATATTTATCTCTAATGTCTCTGTTGTTAAGAAGGGCCCAGTCATAGTGTTTGATGGTCGCTGTTCGTGTGGCGTTTTTTCATAGGCTTAGTCTAATCTTTGCTGTGACTATTCGGTGATCAGAGGACACACTCTTCGAAAGAGGAGTATGCCTCGCAATTCATTGCGCTATTTTTCCATTTCTTGTTTATAAAGACATAGTCTATCTGTGCTTTACTATTGTTCGTGTATTTGTAGGTCCATAATTTTCCCTCCCGTTTTTGATAGTTTGTATTGAGGCATATTAATCTATTTTCCATCATAAATTCTGTTAGATGTTGCCATTCCTATTTGATGTGTTGTGAAGGCTGTATCTGTTGTTTACGTTTTTCCCAATTTGGCATTCATATCTCTGCCAATGACTAGTACATTGTGTTTCGGTATGCTACGCACTAGAGAGGATAGCTCATTGTAGAAGGCAACTAGTTCTGTTTCTTCACAAACATTGGTAGGGCTGTAGCAAGAGATGATTGTTGCTCTGGGGTTGCCAATAAACATAGCTGCCATTTAAAATACAAACAACATTTTACAAAGAATAAAATGGCATACAATTTTGTAAAATTTTGGGCATTTTAAATTAGGAGGACTTAAAGACATAATACTAACCAGTATTGAAGCTGTTTTTCTGGTGGTGCAGCTAAGTTCTTTTTCTTCTTCCGTTCTGCTCAACCATTTACTCCATCTTTATGCATAAATCTTTGTTACTGAGTTTGTTTTTTTACTTATTAACTGTAATAGTATATCAGCTACATAATTGCATGAAATGTTAAAAAATGATTTCAAAACATTTTTGTTTTTACCTCGGCAGGTGAAGACAGAACTTGAGAATTGTAAAGGCCAATGGGAAGTCTTTGAGTCTAAATATGAAAACTGTTCCTTGCTGGTGAAACAATTGGAAAACAAGATAAAAGGAACAGAACTGAAGAAAAACTTTGAAGAAAAAGAAAATCATTTAAAGATGCTAAAGGTGACTCAGTACATTTCATTTTTCATTTTTTAGGAATTCTCTTCTATTTCTGCTTTGAAAAAAAAAAAAGGAATTATTGCTGGAAATAACAGGTTTTTATAAGCTGAAAGAAAAAGGCTTTAAAAATGAAGTCATATAACATAAATATAGTCATTTGCAGCTCAGAGAAAGTCAAGTGGTTTGTGTAATGTCATTCTGAAGATTACTGCCCTGTTGACAGGGCTTAGATTACACCAACTATATCTCCTACAGAAAGGGTAAGACTCCTTCAAAAAATGGCTATCCAGTATATGATACTAAACTGGATCTGGTGGTGAGGCTCCTTTTCTGAGGAGTCTAGAGTGCCTCTTCATTACCATTACTCCCAGGTCCACTTTGATCTAAAATGGTCATACCAGTTAGGTTCCTATCTATGGGTTAAATAGATCTGTTTCAAATTATTCATATTTGATATGAATACTTGATGCTATATAAATGTAAATTATTTGTATTATTATTAGTTACTTGAAACTATGTAACTCTGTGTAACAAATGATTATTATTGAATATAAATAATTACTTGCAACCATATATAATTAACTTATAGCCATCGCCTCCAGGTCCACTTTGGCCCAGAATGGTAGCACCTGATAGGTTCCTATCTATGGTTCAAATAGAACTAAACTGTGTACTGATGCTAAACTGAACTGTTTAAAATAGACTTTTTTTTTACATTTAAACTGCATTCTTATGCTAAACTGAATTGTTTGAAATAGATTTGTTTTTTGAGATTTAAACTGTATAGTTATGCTAAACTGAATTGTTTCAAATAGAACTGTTTTGATATTTACCTGTGTACTTATGCTAAACTGAACTGCTTAAAATAGAACTGTTTTTCAAGTTGAACTAAACTGTGTACTTATGCTAAACTGAATTGTTTGAAATAGAATTGTTTTGACATTTAATTGTTTGTAAACAAAAGCTATACTTATACTAAACTGAATTGTTTGAAATTTAATTTGGCGTTAAATGACCCAAAAAAAGGTTGATATGCTGTAAAACAAAACAACCAACCAACCATTACTCCACAACCTTCTTCAGGTGTACAAATTTTTGGAAATAACCCCTTTGTTTATATAACATCTACTAAGGCTTTAAAAACAGGTGGTTTTATATATTGCTTTCCACTTATTTTTATTTTCACTCTTGAAATTCAGTCTCAGTTGGAAGAAATAAACCAGCAAAGAGATTCCATGGATGAATTGTCAGAAGTTGCCCAGAACTTGTCAAGAATGACATCTGATTCACATATAAGCAGCAAAGTGGCACAACTCAAGTCCAAGCATCAAGTTGCTATAAGTAATATCAAGGTTAGTATGAGACAGTCAAGATACTATTCAGTTTGGTTGAATTTGTGTTTATAGATAAACATAGATACAAGTACCAAAGACAGGAAATTTCATGTCTTATATTCAAAATAATTATATATTATAATTTCAGTAATATTAAACAATATCATAAATATGTTATATAGTATTTATTATACAAGGGTTGACTGAAAAGTTCATAGGCTGACCAAGATAATCTCAAGGAATGTGACCAAATGAGGGTTATTTTTCAACATAGTCCCTCTTGCAATCAACACACTTCTTCCATCAGTGTTGCAGTGCTTGGATCCCATTGGTAAAAAAAAAAATCATCAACAGCAGATATATCATCATGAACTTCTCTGCCCAAACTTATATGTAGAGCATGAACCAAAAAATTATTATATGCAAAATAATTATTTATATATATATATATATATATATATATATAAATATCTCGAACCTACATACAGCAGCTCTGTGAGGATACAGGGTGTAGCCCTGAGGACCTGCTGGAAGCGATGAACGATGGGGAGAGGTGGCGAGAGAGGGTCAGGGATATCCATACTGATGGCACGACAAGATTATGATGATATATTATCATTTCAATAATAACAAACAATGATATATACCATATTATATATTGAGTGTGAACAAAAAATTATTATATGTAAACTAATTATATATTGCATATGTATGTTATCATTTCAAAAATATCAAAAAATAATAATTTGGCAAAACTTTCTGCACATCAATGCCAGAAATTATGAGATGCAAAAATTATATTAGCACTGGGAATAGTCTTCCAGACTACTAATATTCTCTATGGTAATATGAAGGCTTTGACAAATTCCCTGGTGTCTGCAGCTTCAACTTGATACACTGGCAAATATTTTGAGATTCTTATACCAAAGTAATATATAAAAAAAACCCAACACAGCACATATTTCCAACCACATCATCTCTTTAGAGATTATGAGAGTTCACAAGCCCTTCATATTGTTAATAGAAATTGGTAGGTAAATGAATATTTTGAAAAATATTTTCTCACTTTCAAGCTAAAAAAATATATCTAACAAATGTGAAAGTTGCTAGCATGAAATTAAAAGGATAAGAAATTCTGAGATTAACCACTCTGCATGTAATGATGGCTTATTACAGTTTTTATTGGTAGAAACAAAAAAAACTTCCACTTAAATGTTTAAGAGCAGGAGTAATAAAAAACTAACCTTGTATGAATTTAACTGCTGTTTGAAAATGTGTTTATTAATCTGAAACCTTTTTGTAACCATTTGGTTTTGAAATATTGCTCTTGCCATTGGAAACAAAATAGAAATATTGTTTTTCATTTTTGCAATCAGAAAAGTTATTGATCAAAAAGCTAGTGAGTAAATTATTCAGGAGTGGTGTATCTCTTCTTGAGTGAAGCTAAAAACTAATGTTGACAATCTGATAATATTGGCATATATTTTTCCAACCTACTATCATTCAGAATTGACAAGAAGTCATTTTATAGTGTGTAAGAGAGGGTCACACACAAATTGAAACTGATAAATGAGGGAGTCCTCATGACATAATGGCTAAAGTGCTGCAGTAAGTTCAGACTCCAGTTGTGCTGTTAGGTTCACTTTCATTCTAATACCCTTAAGAAAGTTTCAAACCCCTTATTCCCCCCAGCTGTGTATCAAATAGTATCAGTGCTGTTCTTCTACAAGGATGGCTTTGGCATTAAATTGTCCACAAAGGTTAGTATGTCATTAAACAAAGAACCCAAACCAAACCAGACTCATACATCACAAAAAAAACCCTTGGTCTCAGCATGTCTGTTTGGGGTTACCTCAGGTACTGAACAATAAACTCTGCCTTGCCCCTTTTAAACAAGAAGGCAGATGTTGCCAGGGGGAATGCCCCTGGGATCATGTGATTAACTTTTAAACTACCCACTTGGTGTAAACACCAAGTTGAGTCACTGGAATCCAGGGGTAAGCTGATGGTAAAAGTCAAAAATATGGAATGAAAATCCTGTTTGGGTTGACTGTTTACAAACTTCAGAAAATGTAACAAAAATGACGACTTGCATCAGATCTGATCAACATTTGATTTTGAAAATAATTGGTAATGAATTAACATTGGTCAACTGATTTTCAATCACTTAGTTTCTAGACATTCCGTGAATGCATTTTTAACTCAAAAGAATAGTCATGTAATAAAATAACTCTTTTGATTTGAATACCTTGTGTCTGTTCACAAAACTCAAAACCTAACTCCATGGTCATCATTTAGAAACTTTTGAAAACATGCAACAGGTTATAATGAATAATTGATGGCAGTGTTAGTCGAAGACTTCCAACAGAGTTTCCAGGAGTGACAAAGTCTTTATTGGTGTGTAGCTTCCAACTATTCTGAACAAACTAAAGTTGATGTGTAATTAAGTTGATTATATTTTTCAGTCTCCTTACTTAAGATGACCTAGTATATATTTTCAGTTAAATCTCATCATACAAAATTTAAGAGGCCTTTTGATGATAACTTTCAATAAGATATTTGTTTTAAATATGAGAACTGTTTTTAATAGGATTATTGTAGAAAGTGGGAAGGTTATGTTTCTGACCACAAGAAGCACCTTGGTCACTACAAGGATTGCCAGGATTGGATCACTCAAATAAAGGACAAAATTAAATTATGTCAAGAACCAAGTGGGAACAAGACAGGTATTCAAGAGAAATTACACCAAATCCAGGTAAGTATTTTTCATACCAAGGTCTTGATACTTTTCTTCATTAAACCAACAAAGTTGGTTATTTCTCATATGATCTTTATCTCTTGACTTTGTTAGCTAGCATACCAGTTTCTCATTGCAAAATATGGATATCATTTTTATCTTTGCATGTAACTAAAATGGCTTAACTAGCTATTTGTTTCTAATATTATTCTTAGTCTGATGCCTTTAACACAATGGAATGTTAAAAACAATTGCTATACTTGTATTTATTTTCTGCTAATGTCCCATAAATAAGAGAGACCTTTTTACAAATAATGAATATTTGTTCCAATCTACAAATTGTGAATACATTGTTTATGGAAGACTTCCATACTAATTATCTAAGAGTTAACCCTGGCATCCCCAACCTTTTTAACTTGAAGTCCAGAAAGCTTAACTCAAGAGAACCTGTGTCCATAATCTTAAAAGGACAGAAAAACAAAAAAAGAAAAACCTGCTAAATCCACAATGTAGTCACCATAATTTAACAAGATAATTGATGTTTGAAATAACAAAAATATGTAATATCAGTGTTAAATGATGTTGATAGAAGGAGCACATTAGACAAGTGATGATTTGACAATTGTTAATAGAACATTCAGGAGGTGCCCGTGGTGTAATGATTATTGTCGTAGGAAATGGACATGGCGACACGAGTTCAAATCCTGGATGAGACTGCATTTCACATAGCACTAATACCCTTGGGAAGGGTATGTATCCAATTATTCTCCCTCCAGCTATGGGTAAATAGTAGGGCAGACTAGGTTCTTCAGCCTTGGTGAGGCAACTAGTCTAGGAGAAGGAAAACTCTGAATTGAAACCTGTTAAACTCCGCTTAAAAATTGACCTTGTGTCATATCCTGCCCAAGCGGAGGGGTGGGTAAATATGTAAATACAACATTCTGGCCGGCTTCATTTTCTTTAGAACACTTATTCACAGTGTTATTTAGTGCTAAACATGCTCACTACTTGCTGGGTGCAATTGATAAGGTTGGTAAATCATCCAGATGGAAGTATATAGTTCTCATAGAAATTGAGGATGTAGCAAGCGAGAAACTTGAAATCTTCTCAATACTGAAGATCCATGAGTTACATCTGCAGTTGTAATAGTACTACTTCAGTCAATGCCAAAAGACAAAGAGAAAATTTTGGAAGTTAGGTGAAGAGCCACACAGATAGGCTTCAAGGGTGTTGGATTTGGGGGATCCTGTATTAACTAGTTACACTTGGGTTTTGTTAAGCTAAGAAATCCCTGTGTAACTTCATTTTTTTTTTTTTAATTTTGGATTTATCAATAAATCCCTTTTTTTTCTGTTGTCAATATTGATTATCTTGCTCAAAAATGACAATTTTCTGCTTTAAACAAGAAGAGGATAACAAATGTTTAAAAGCTATATATCAATAAATATAAATTGACCTAGAACCAATTTGCTGATTTTTTTCGAAGGCTTTTGAATAATGGACTACCAATGGCTGATTTCATAAGCATTAAAAAACTGAGTAAAAATTTTAAAATGCTTCTAAAATTTCCCTAACAATGTGCTTAAGATAGCTCTTGTACCTATCACATTGAATGCTATGTAAAACAGAGCTTTTTCGATAATGCAATATAAATACCTTTCATAGTTTTTACTGATTACTTGAATAATTTAAACATACAAAACTGCCTTTCAGTGTAGAAAAAAAATGAATAATTATAATTGGACATTTGTTTAGAGAAGACTCGTACAAACATGTGAAAATATTTTTTTTTTATAATGCAGTCTTTAATGACCACAAGAGATGATGGACAATATAAACTGCAAACATCCATGGACAGCCTCCAGATGGTTCTTCCACATACAGCAGTTCCAGGGCGTCAGAATCTTCACAAGAATTTACAGGCTTTGCAAGCTGAGTATGATGATCTCTCCACACAGATGAGTAGCACTTGTTCCATTCTCGAGGACTGTCTCTCTCAGTGGATGCTCTATGACGATGAATTAGAACAATTGCAGCAGTGGTTAATGGAATCTGAGAATCAGATTGAAGCTGAATCCAAGTCACAAGCTACACTCCAAGAAAAGAAGCTTTCTTTGGAAAGAGTCATGGTAAGTTTTTGTTTGATTAAAGTGGAATTTTTACATATTTCCTGAGGTATATATCCATATATTATTTGCATATGTGTGTTTTAACAATTTCCTGTAATTAAGTTTGTTGTATAAAAAAAATATCAACATCAATAAGTTGGAGAAAATATTAACATAGAGGAATTTCTTTGGACAATTGAACCACTTCTTAGTATTTTTGATGATGTTAACACAATACTTTGACTGTTCCATTCAGTAGTCCTCTTCAGATGTGAAAATCACACTATCAGTGAAGCTTAAAATGTGTTGACTTTATCCTTTGTAGAAAAGTTAGGCTCCACTAAAGGGTATTCTTGTTATGATATGAAACTGCATGTGATGGTGAGTCTCCTGTTCTTGTGATCTGAGGAGTGCTGAGTATTCCTTCATTGCCATTACTCCCAGGTCCTTTCTGACTCAGAGTGGGCTCTATCTATGTCAAATAGATTAGTTCAAAAATTATTAGTATTTGATAGGAATACTTGATGCTATATAACTGTAAATTATTTCTATTAAGAATAGTTACTTGAAACTATAATTGTTTCTTAAGGATTATTATTAGTTACTTGAAACCATATAACTGTGTACAAAAATGACTATTATTAAATAGGAATAATTTAGACTATACAACTGTGGACAAATTATTTTTTAAAATATGAATACTTGATATTACTTAACCATGTGCAAAAAAAACAAACTCTTAAACAACTACATAAAAATTGTCAATAGGAATGTTCAATGCACATGATGCCCTAACTTCTTGGCATGAAATAACCCTAGATGGGTTGACATGCTGTTAAAATCAATCAATTAGAATAAACAATCAAAACCTTGTTTTGACATCAAAAAGACTAAGAAGGGACTCAGCAGTCAGGAGAAATTCCAATACAATAAAAACACTGTCACTTTAAAAGTTATATTACATTCTGTATTATATATTGACTTTTTCTTTTTTTTTTACCAGCATGTAAAACTGAAGCTCGACTCCCAAAAGAGTTCGATAAACAGTCTTGTGTCAAGTGCCAAAAGTTTGCATCAGTTAACAAAAGACAACCATTTATTGACTGAAAGTACAGCAATTAAGAAGCGATATGAAAACCTAATCAAGTCAGCACAGGTAAAACTATACAAATTGTTGTTTTTTTTACTAATTCTTTTTTTTTTCTTTTTAACCTTTAATTGAGCATCTTGTTATCAAGCAATTACAATTTATGTGGGAACATTGAGCTGATTCATTGCTGCTCAACCAATGTTTGCTTTTAACTAAAACTGTGCCAGTGGTGTTTACAGTAGCTACTTCTGGTAAGAAAGGATAACAATGTGTATTATTGTTAAGGGAAATGTGATTGAATTACTCATCTTATATAAATTGGTTATCCAATGAAAAAGAAAATAGAGGTCAAGTAAGGATGAATCAATTCTGCTAGAACTATGCTTCATTGTTAAAGAATAATGTTTATTGTTTTTGTATGAAGT
Source organism: Sepioteuthis lessoniana (assembly GCA_963585895.1). Lineage (NCBI taxonomy): Eukaryota > Metazoa > Mollusca > Cephalopoda > Myopsida > Loliginidae > Sepioteuthis > Sepioteuthis lessoniana. The sequence continues at coordinate 83,822,955 of OY757918.1, forward strand.
AGCTGTTAAAAGTACCCACAGGGTTATTTAGCATTGTCAGAAATTGTTTTTAATCCCTCTCGTCTAACCTACCATTGATTTAGTAATTTACCAGAGAAAAAGGATAAGAAATATGGTAAGGCTCTAGTTCTAGAGCTATGGGGAGTATAGAGTACCTCTTCATTGCCATTACTTCCTGGTCCACACTGATTCAAAGTAGTACAGAGTGGAACGATAAAATGGTCATCCTAAAGAAAACAACACTACAGCTTTATTTTAAAACTTTTATTGAAAAAATCAATTCAGGTAACTTGATTATGTAGTAGAGCTGACATCTATTCTTTGTAGCCACCTTCAGCCTCAATCACCGCCTCGATACGGATTCGGAACTGGGAGCATGCCTTTTCCATAAGTGCCGGCGGGAGCTTGGCAAATACTTGGCGGATGGCGGCGATCAGGCTGGCTTTGGTGTTGTGGGAGGTCATGTTGGTGATGTTCTTGACATATGACCAAACGAAGTAGTCCAGCGAGTTCAGGTCAGGGGAGGAGGAGGCCAATAAGAGAAGGGTACAAAGTCATAGCACTCCTTCTGAAGCCAAGCCTGGGTCTCTTTGGACTTGTGGGCTGGCGCCGGGTCCTGCTGCCACACCCAGGGTCTGCCACTGGCTACCTGATTGCACCAGTGGATCACCAGACTCTTCAGCACATCCAGATACACTCTGTGTTGACATTCAAGCTGACTTCAAAGATGTGAGGTGGCATGATGTGGCCCTCACTTGAAACCACATCAAAGACCATAACCGTAGCCGGAAACTTTGTTTTCATCACCCTGGGCACATTGAACCATCCAGATTTGCATCTTGAGGGTGCTGGCAATGGTCCTGTTGTCATAACTTGGATTGGTAGAGAGCATGTGTTGTACAGCAGTGCATCTCCGATCTCACTTGTTGAACATTGTGTCACTTTCAGACATGATAGAAGACTCCTATCGCTCTTGGGATTTGTACACAACTGGCCAACTAGTAGATGGTCTGCAACAAAAAAAAGAAAACCGGTTTTCATTAAACGGAAATGGAATCCTGTCATCTTTTCTAGGGCGACAATTTTATTGTTCCACCCTGTTGTACCTGTTAGAGTCTCATCTCTGGGTAAAATAGATCTGTTTAAAAATAATTCATATTCGATCGGACTATGTACAAAGAAAAACCCTCTGTGTATTATTGTTATTATTGGCGGGAAAATATCTACATAAAAAATGTGAATATGAATGTAAATCACTAACATCTAAGCTTAGAATATCCTTAGATGGGTTGATATATTATTTAAATGTGTTCATGTATCTATGGTACAAAATTATATGTATATATTTGTGTTTTTTTTTTTGTTTTTTTTTTGTTTGGTTGGTTTTTTGAAGTGTGGAGATTCTTAAATTATAACTGCCTTAGTTCAAAACATGACATCTATGAAGGAAGATCAAAGTCTGTACATTTGAATATTAAACTCTGCTGAACAACTATACAGTGACTTAGTCATTTACTAAGCTTTGCTTATTTTGGCACAATGCTTGGAGTACAGACCACTTAACAAGAACTGAACTCATTACTAACAATTTGCTTGACTAGTTCACAGACCATTACATTAATGGCTGCCAAAAATGGCCTTTAAAGAATTATTTGCCCTGTGAGTAGGGCTTTAAATACATTGACTGTATTCCCTGCAGAAGAGTATGACCCTCTCTTCCTCCAAAAAAAAGGTGTCTTAGGTATGACACTAAACTGCATCTGATGTTCAGCTCCAATTTTGAAGATATGGGTTGTGTGAAGTACTCCTTCATTGTCATTACTCCCAGGTCCACTCTGATACCAAGTGGTAATCTCTGTTCAGGTCAAATAGATCTGTTTAAAAATTATTATTGGATAGGACAATATACAAAAAGAATTCTTAAACAACTAGACAAAAATAATGTAAGTATGAAGATTCAATGAATGTAATTCCCTAATCTTTCGGCATGAAATAACCCTAGACTGGTTGATATGTCATCAAAAGTTATCAATTATTTAAGAGAAATCTTATTATAAGGAAAAATTATCACCACCCACCACACACACAAAAAAAACCTGTTTTAAACTTTTTCAGATCACTGATTAACAGTAGATTTTACTAATAGCTTGCATATATATATATATATATATATATATATATATATATATATATATATATACGCACATAAACATGTATATTTATTTGATGTTTTTTCTTTATTCACCAGCAATTACAAGAGAAATGTGAACTGCAATTGGCCAATGCTCAAATGTACAGACAGGCTTACATTGATGCTGCTGAATGGTTGACCTTTACACGTCAGCTGGTCAATGAGAATGATGAAACACAGGGAGATAAATCTATGTTGGAAGTACAACTTAATCATATTCAGGTGACTATATAACTCTCCATTGTTGATTTAATCAATTAATATCAAATTATTAGTGTTAGATAACAACTCTTGAGACTAACCCATTTGACTACACCAACAGCATCTCTGTAGAAGAGTAAGATTTCCCTACAAGTAACTTGGATATGACACTAAACCAAGTGATAGTGAGGCTCCAATCCTGGATCTTTGGATAACATGGAGTACCCTTTCATTACCATTGTTCCCAGCTCTACTGTCCCAAAGTGGGAGCACATGATAGGGTTGTATATATGGATCAAATAGTATTGTTTGACATCTAAACTGAGTGTGAACAAATGATATGCTAAATTACGTTGTTAGAAATATAACTTTTGGACAACAGAAATATAACTATATGCAAACAAATGACTGATGTTTAATTGAATTGTTTGTGATATATAGCAATACTTGGAATCATTTAACTGTGTGCAAATGAATCAGTAATGTTGAATAGTGTTAAATAGCAATACTTCAAACCATTTGACTCTGTAAATAAATGGTTTTCAATAGAATAATTAGTGTTAAATGGTAATACTTGTTATCACTTCACTGTATACAAAGAAATGATTAATATGAAACAGAATTATAAGTGTTTGATAGCAATGATTGAAACCATTGGTAGAGTATTTACCAATAGTCCGTGAGACCTGGGTTCAATCCCAGGTCACGTCATACCAAAGACTTTAAAAATGGTACTTGATACCTCCTTGCTTAATGTTCAGTGATATAAGGTACATATCAAGGGTAAAGTGGAGCAATCCAGGGAAAGGAGTAGTACCCTCCTCTATACCTCGGTGTAGTTACTATTGAAAAGGGAGCCTTTAGGTCACCCTTGACTACGATCACCAACTTTACTTTACAAATTATCACCAGTGTTCTGGACTAAGCTTATTAAGCAAATAAATGAATAGTGTTCAATAGAATAATTAGTTTTAAATAGTAATACTTGTAACCACTTCACTGTGTACAAAGAAATTATTAATATGAAATAGAATTATAAGTGTTTGATAGCAATAATTGAAACCATTTAACTATGTTAAAACAATAACAATACTAGCGTGCACACAAATTCTAACTCATTTCAAAATGAAATTATCTACAAACTGTGTGCAAACAAATGACTGATATTAAATTGTGATTGCTATATAACAATACTTGAGACCATTTAGCTGTGAACTGGCAAATGATAGGTAGTAAATAAGAATACTTCAAACCATTTAATTGTGAGAGAAAATGAGGTCTGGCTTGTTTAAAAATATTATCAACAAAAAGTGTTTACAAATCATGTATATTTAATGGACATGCATAAACAGGATTTGGTATTAAATAACCTACAATGGTTGATAGGCCATAAACCTAACCAAACCAATCAATCTCAAAGATATAATAAATGACTATAATACATGAAACCTTTTAACAGCATGCAAACAAATGAGCTCAATCTCTTTTTAAAAGTGACCTACAAACAATCCACTAAAAAAGTATGTAGAAACAAGATTTGACACTAAACCACCAAGATTTTATATCCCATTAAACCAATTAATCTAACAAATCATATATATATATTCAATGCATTTGTATTCACTAATTGGATTTGGCATTGATTTACCTACAAAGGTTGATATGTCTTAAATACCAACTCTTTTAAGTGTGAGAAAATAGAACTATTGGTGTTGGATAGACTACTTGAAACCATTTAACTGTGTACAAACAAATGAGCTCTAACTTGTCTAAAATGTTACCTACACACTATTTGCTTACAAATCGTACATATTTAATATATGTATATAAAGAGGATTTGGCATTAAATAGCCTACAATGGTTGAGATGCCTTAAAACCAAATCAATACTTGAGACAATTTAACTGTGTGCAAACAGATTGGCTCTGGCTCATTTAAAAATAGTGATACCTACAAATGATTTACAAATCATATATTGAATATATATAAACAGAATTTGGCATTAAATAACCTAGAGTGGTTGATATACAATAAAACACAACCAACCAATCTACTTAGAAATAAAGAACTATGTTTTCTATGAATTTTTCTTCCTTTAAAAGAAGCCATATCTTTCCTTAAGTTGCTTAATATTTTTTATATTGACTCTTTCCATTATTAATTTTCTTGAACTGTCATGTTGAATCTTTTTGGTGTCCTATCTTAGGAGGCTGTTGAAAATATCAAAGAAGGTGAAGAAAAGATTAAAGATACCTGTTCAAAAGGAGAGATTGTCATTCAGGAAAGTGCTGAAAGTGGACAACAGCTTGTGAAAGATGAACTAGAAACTCTAAAGTTAGATCTTAAGGACCTGAAATCTGAAGTCGATCAACATCAGACAAAGATGAGTAAGTAAATTTTAAATAATTAAAGGAATTATTTATAATTTGTTTTTTTTATCTTAAATGAAAATCTAAGGACTAGAGCAATTGACATAAGACTATATTATATCAATATATACAAGAATACTTCACCTTTACAAACTAATTTGTCCTTATGTTACAGTCTGGCCAGAGTACAGATGTTAGGTAAATGCCATCTAAGGTAGATAGAAGTGGTTGTTATGGTGACACAATTTTATGTAGAAACTGTATCCAGTTATTTAAAAAAGACAAAAAACACAGCAGCTTAATAAATATAGACAGAAGTAAAAATCAAAGTTTACTTTTTCGTAATGTTAGATTTTAATAATTATCATTTGAAGTATGGATTTTATTTTGAAAAAAAAAATTACTTCAAAATCCAATGAATAAATGCTTTGTGTGACTATCAAAACTTTAAAGTGATATACTGTTTTATTCTATTATCATTATTTTTTCCTTATTCATTTGACCTGAAGTTTGGAAAGATTTTCTTTGTTTTAATGACACAATTTTATGGAGAACCCAGATTTAAAAAAAGAAATAGACCTAACAACTTAATAAACAGAAGTAAAAATTACTTTACTTTTTTCCAAACCAGTCAGCTGGAGCAGTAGAATATGCTGGTTACATCTCTACAGAATGGTCTGACCCAACCAGCAAGTGTTCTGGGTATGACAGTAAACCATCAGATGATGAGACTCTGATCCTGCTGCTTTAGGAAATGTGGAGTCCCCTTCATTGTCATTGCTCTCAGCAACCCAGTCAGCTGGTGCTGTAGAATACATAGACTGTATCTCTGCAGAGGAGTAGGACACCTCTCCACAACAAGTGTCCTGGATATGACATTAAACAATCTGATGGTGTGACTCCCGTATGCTGGAGCTTAGGAGATTGTGGAATACCTCTTCATTGCTATTGCTCCCAGGTCCACTCTAGCCTGGAGTGGTAGCACCTGATAGGATCCTATCTATGGGTCTAATAGAACTGTTTGACATTTAAACTGTGTCCAAACAAATGACTTGTGCTGAATTGAATTGTTAGAAATAGAACTGTTTGATCATTTAACTGTGTCTAAACAAATGATTAATAGTAAATAGAATTATTTGTGTTAGATAGAAATACTTGAATCTATTTAACTGTGTTCAAAAAAATTAACTCAGGTTCATTTAAAAATGTTATCAACAAAATGTTTTTACAAATTATATTTAATATATATGTATGAAGAGGATTTGTTATTAAATAACCTACAAGGGTTGATAAGCCATAAAACCAAATCAAACCAACCATTGCTTTTAGGTTCATTCTGGTCAGTACCTGATAGGGTCTCATCTATGGGTAAAAAAGAGCTTCACTCTGTTGGCTAGTGCTGTAAAATAAGTTAACTGAATCTCTGCAGGGAGGTAAAACTCCTCCCCAACAATTGTCCTGGGTATAACACTAAACCACCTGATAGTGAGGCTCCAACCCAGGAGCTTTAGAGAATGTGAAGTACACCTTCATTATTTTTACTCTCAAGTCCACACTGACTCAGAGTGATAATACCTTTTAGAGTATCATTTATGGGTCAAATAAAACTATTTAATCAATTAGTATACTTGAAACTATTTAACTGAGTGCAAACAAATGATTAATATTGACACATCACTCAATAAGTTTCGGGCCTAACTAATGAAACAACAACTTTTAGGTAAAATTTGACTTTATTCATCAATATAATCTCCTTCTAGGATGATACACTGCTTCCAACGCTTTTCTAACAATTCAATAACTTTTTTTGAACAATTTGTCTTTAGCCTCAAAATACACCTCAGTTTCCAATATCACTTCTTTATTGGAGCCAAATCTCTTTCCCTTGTGCATTTCTTTGAGGTCTGCAAACAACCAGTAGTTGCTGAGGGCTAGATCTGGAGAATAGAATGGGTGTGGAAGCAATTCGAAGTGCAATTCATGTAGTTTTGCCATTGTTGCAATTGACTTGTAATACGGTGCATTGTCTTGGTGAAAGAACACTTTTTTCTTTATTTGTGACCAATTTTTGGTGATTTCCTCCTTCAAATGTACCAATGATTCTACTTATTATTTCCTATTGATGGTTCTTCCTTTGTCAAGGTAATCAATGAACAAAATACCTTGTGCATCCCAAGATACATTGGCTGTTGATGTTTGCGTTTTTGGTCACTTTGGACGGCTTTCACTTGCTGCTATCCTCTCAGCTGACTGCTGATTAGACTCTGGAGTGAAGTGGTGGATCCATGTTTCATCCATTGTCACATATTTATGCAAAAACTCCTTTTCTTTGCATTGAAACAGTTGCAAACAATGCTCTGAATCATCAATGCATTGTTGTTTTAGATCAACTGTTTGCAAACATGGCACCCACTTTGAAGACAGCTTTCTCATTGACAAATGTTCATGTAGAATGGTGAATACACTGCCTTCTGATATCTTCAAATCCTCTGCTACTTCACACAACTTCAATTTACAATCAGCCAAAACGAGTTTGTGGAGTATTTTGGTGTTTTCTGGAGTTTTTTGGTGTTTTCTGGGACAACTGCTGATTTTGGATGACCTAAGCATTCAGCATCATTTGTGTCTGTACAATCGCGTTTAAAGTCAGCATGCCCCCTCTTAACCATTGTTTCCGACAGAGCAGAGTCTGAATAACACTTATCAAGCCATTGCTTTGCTTGAACAGTACTTTTTCCATCAGAAAGCAATGCTTTATCAACACACTAAATTCAGATTTTTCTATTGTTTTGAAAATTTACAACTGTAGCTTCACCTAACTGTAATTTTTTTAACTAATAATCTGATTGGGCTCAAATTTTGACATTTGACATTTGAAGGTTAGTACTTTATAAGAATCATATGGATTTTTGTATTAGTGGCACCATCTATATGTCAGGCCCGAGACTTATTGAGTGATGTGTTAAATTGAATTATTAGTATTGTGTAGCAGTGTTTGAAACCATTTAACTGTGTGTGAATGAATAATGTTGACTTGAATTATTAGTGTTAGATAGCAATACTTGAAATCTTTTACTAGGGATTATTATTAATATCAAATAGAATTATTCCTGTTAAATAGCTATGCATGAAACCATTTAACTGTGTAAAAATGCTAAATAGCAATGCTTGAAACTTTTGAAGTTTGTGCAAAGAAATGATTTATAATAAATAGAATTATTAGTGTTAAATAGCCATACTTGAAACCATTTAACTGTAGTAGTTATACTTGAAACTATTTGAGTGCAAACAAATGAATTCTGGGTCATTTAAAAATAATGTAACCTACAAACTATTTGTTTACAAATCATATATATGATTTAGCATTAAATTACCTGTATGGGTTGGTATGCCATAAAACACAACCAACCAACCTTTTCTCTTTCAAATGTTTGATTTTCTTGGTTCAATTTTTTAATGAATATCAAATGACCCTGTCATCGATTTATATTTTAAATGTTGGAGATTGACAGATATTATGATTTATAGTTTTCATTTTTCTTTTTTTTTTTTCTTTTTCAGAAAAACTTGTAAAACAATGGAATGAGTATGAAAATGCTTATGACCAACTCTACAAATGGATTAACAATTTTGAGGTTACCATTAAAAACCATCTTCAGGCCAAATTTGACCTGGGTGATGTGGACAAGCAGACAACAGCTACCAAGGTGAGTACCATGATTATTCATCTATAACACACATTTCACACCCCACCCATCTTAAAGTCTAAATGGGGTCCATGTTATCCAAAAGAACTAAATATTAACTTTTATCTGGTTATATGAATCTCCATATTCAGGACGGTATGCTTTTTTATGATGCTACAGAGAAACAGTCACTAGAATTTGTGTTTGTTTATAATTTTGTTTTGGTGAGTGTGAACTTATTTTTGCCACAAACTTGTCAAATTTTTGCGTAAATAAGTCAGTGTGTTTGCTCTAAGTACTTTGTAAATGTTTTATTTCAAAATATAAGTAAACTACATATTTTTTTAACTTTTAATCTATATGAACCTGGTAAAAAGTTGAACAAATGTTAGATTTACCTGCAACAAATTTTAAAATGTCAGTGCATATTCTATTCAAGATATGTTGTTGTTTTTTTTTTTAAACAGGATTTCATACCCCAAATTTAAGAGTGCATGATATACACAAATAATTCATGTATATATTTTAATGGTTTAAACCTTATCAAGGTTGACAATATGTGTAATAGTATCTTCTATTATTACTGACAGGACAATAAATTTGTTAAAAAAAGTAGACATAGAAAAGTAGTCACTCAACCATCATACCACAGAGGAATGTATATGGCACCAAATATAAAATGTGTTATATATGCTAACTTGATGGATTATAGGTGGCAGTGAGTGCTGTCTGCATCACACACAGAAACAACAGGTTTTTTTGGGGGGTGGGTTCAGAGTACTCTAGTGATTGTATAGGTAAAACAAGCATTCATGTGGTCATCTGACGGTCAAAGAGAAGGAATGATAAAAGCCACAACCATTTCAAACATAGAGCCAAATACTGTCTATTCACTTAGCAATTTACTTCCTTCCATATCTTTGATTCTTTTATTTAATGTTATAACAAAACTAAAGAATCAATACATCACATTAATCACATAGCCATCTGCAGTAGACAAGCTTGCTTGTGTCTACTGCAAATAGCTATGTGCTTAAATGACCATCATACCACAATATAATACTACACTCTTCTATTTCTCGACCAAACATTGCAGTATTTTGTAACAATATCTTTTCTATTTTTTGTCCGGCCCAATCAGCTAGTGCTGTAGTTTATGCCAACTGCATCTCTGCAGAGTAAGATTCCCCTTTCAATGAATGTCCTGGATATGACACTAAACCATCTGATTGCCCAGTTGGCTGGGGCTGTAGAATACACCGACTGCTTCTCTGCAGAGGGGTAAGACCCCCCCTAACGAGTGTCCTGGATATGACACTAAACAATCTGATGGTGAGGTTCCAGCAATGCTGGAGCTTTGGGGAATGTGGAGTACCCCTTCATTGCCATCGCTCCCAGGTCCACTCTAGCCCGGAGTGGTAGCACCTGATAGGGCCCTATCTATGGGTTAAATAGAACTAACAGCATACTTATGCTAAAATGAATTGTTTGACTAAACTGAATAGCTTAAAATAAAAATGTTTTTGACAATTAAACCGTACTTACATTTGAACTGCGTGCTTGTACTTAACTGAATTGTTTGAAATAGAACTGTTTTTTCGACATTAAAACTGTATTTACATTTAACTGAATTGTTACATATAACTGCAACTCTTTTTTGACATTGAAACTGTATTTACACTAAACTAAATTGTTTAACTTAGAACTGTTGTAACATATAACTGTGTGTAAATAAAATCTGTACTTTTACAAAACTGAATTAGCTGAAGTAGAATTGCTTGACTAAACTGAATAGCTTGAAATAAAAATGTTTTTGACAATTAAACTGTACTTACATTTAAACTGTGTGCTTTTGCTAAACTGAATTGTTTTAAATTGAACTATTTTTGACACTGAAACTGTACTTACACTAAACTGAATTGTTATATATAACTGAATAGCTTGAAATAGAAATGTTTTTGACAAACTGTGTACTCATGCTAAACCGAATTGTTTAAAATAGAACTGATTATTTACATAAAAATGGATTTGGCGTTAAATAACCTACAAAGGTTGATATGCCATAATACCAAAGCAAACCAAACTAAACTATCTGATTGTGAAGCTTCACTCTTTGAGCTTTGGGGAATGTGGAGTATCCCTTCATTGCCATTACTCCTAAGTCCACTCTGACCCTGAGTGGTAGTATCTGTTAGGTTTCTGACTATGGGTCAAATAGAACTGTTTAACCATTTAACTGTGTGCAAACAAATGACTGATTCTAAATTGAATTGTTAGTGTTACCTAACAATATTTGAAACCATTTAAATGTGTGCAAACAAATGAGCTTTGGCTTGTTTAAAATGCTGCCTACAAACTATTAATTTACAAATCAAACATATATATATAAACAAGATTTGGCATCAAATAACCTACAAGGATTGATTGATATGCCATAAAACCTAACCAACCAACCATTTTTTGTCATGATCTCTGGAAATGAGACTGAGTTCAGGGATGTAGATTTAAACTCTTTTCAAGAATGCAAGATCTGTTAAGGAACTATTTGGCTATTTAATGTAAACTAAGAAAACCCTAATTAGAGCAATGGTACCTTTTTTCTTTTCTCAGCCCAGTTGGCTGACAGCATCTCTGCAGAGGGTTAAGGACCCCCCACAAGTGTCCTGGATGTGACACTAAATAATCTGGTGAGGCTTAAGTCCTAGAGCTCTTGGGAATGTGGGGTACTCCTTCATTGCCATTGCTCAAAGGTCCACTCTGATCTGGAGTGGTAGCACCTGAAAGGGTCCTATCTATGGGTCAAATAGAACTGTTTGACATTTAAACTGTGTTCAAACAAATGACTTGTGCTAAATTGAATTGTTAGAAATAGAACTGTTCATTTAACTGTGTGTAAACAAATGACTGATTTTTAATTGAATTGTTTGTGATACATAGTAATACTTGGTACCATCTAAATTTGTGCAAAGAAATGATTAATTGTAAATAAAATTATTCATGTTAGGTAGAAATATTTTAAACTGTTTAAGTGTGCAAAAAAATGTTATCAACAAAATGTATTTACACATCATATTTAATATATATGTATAAAGAGGATTTGGCATTAAATAACCTATGATGGTTGATAGGCCATAAAACCAAACCAAAACTTTTCCCCTTAAAAATTCTCCCTTTGTGATCTAACACACCTATCCTAGCATCTATTTTACTTTTTCAAAAAATTCTTCTTTTGAGATTGTCATCAGCTGCCTTGTCACATTCTTCTTAACCCTTTTCACTGTGTTTCAACATCAATTTCTGCTTTAGCAGGAAAGCCAAAATTTCCCCAGAGCCAAATTTGGATTGACAGAACTGTGTGATGCAATGTTTTGCTAAAAAAAATACTTGCATGAGATGTGTAGAATCTGATTATGAATATGACAGTGCACATACTCACTTAATGGTATTTGACCACTGACTGAATAACCCCATGAGAGAGTCTCTCTTTAGTAGGATCTCTTAAGATTGCTTGCCAGGTTACATCAAGACTGTGTTATTAGTTCTCAAGATATTCACAATGGCTGGTATCATGGGTATGTCCCTAAACTGCATCCATTCCTGAGACTCCAGTCTTAGAGCTGTGTCGAGTACCTCTTCTGGTTCACTCTAACCCAGAGTGGTAGTACCTATTAGGGCCCCATTTATAGGTCAAATGTGTGAAAATCATTGGTATTGGATAGAAATACAATAAATCATGACTGTGTGCAAACATGGTTATTATTAAATAGAATTATTAATGTTAGATAGGAATACTTGAAAATATTTGTAAGTAAATTAATTGTACGAATTAAGAATAGTGACTTGAAGCTACAATTGTTTATGTAGGATTATCATTATTAGGTACTTGAAACCATATAATTGCTTGCAAATTATTGGTGATAGATAGGAATACTTGAAACTATACAACTGCACTCACAAATTATTAAATAGAAATAGTTACTTTAAACCATATAATAGTGTATAAAATATATGTGTTAGATAAGAATTCTTGATATCATATATAAAGTAAAATTGGCTACCATAGTTGAGGGCAACCAGAAGGCTCCTTTTTCAATAGCTACTACACCGAGGGGTAAGAGAGGGTGCTACTCCTTTCCCTGGATTGCTCCACTTTACCCTTGATACTTACCTAACATTGCTGAGTATTAAGCAAGGAGGTATCAAGTACCATTTTTAAAGATTGAACCCAGGTCTCTTGGACCATTGGCGAACACTCTACCCACTAGGCCAATGAGCCGGTTATATCATCTACAATTGGGCATAAATTATCTGCATAAGATAGGAATAATTGAAGCCATAAAACTGTGTACAAATAATGTCTGTAGACAAATGTAGAGCAGTTTTTTTTTTAAATGCAATTAAACATTGAAAATATTGTTATAATTACAATTAAAAATTTACAATTCAATCAAATTTTAGCATTAAGTAATCCATTTGTTGATATGCCATTAAACAAAGAAACCAAACCACATATACGAGGATGATTAAATAAGTTTCCAGACTTTTTTCGTATGGGCACTTTTATTGATAGTACACACATGAAACTCTAGTCCCCTTCAAAGTAATCTCTTGTTGTACCGTTCCAACAACTTCTGGAAGGCCCAATGGAAGTCCTCTTGTGTGAGCGTGTCAATGACCTTCGTTACATCCTCTTTCATCTCCTCAATTGTCTCATAATGACAGCCTCTGAGCTTAGGGAATAAGCAAAAGTCACAGGGAGCAAGGTCTGGACTATAGGGAGGCTGAGGAACTGTCTTGATGCCCATCTTGGTCAAATAGTCTGTGAAAAGGATGGAGTTGTGGGCCGGTGCATTGTCCTGGTTGAAATGCCACTGAGCCAATTTGAAGAGTGCTGCCCTTTTCCAGCGGAATCTCTTCCTGAACTCCCTTAAAACCTCAACATAGTAACCCTAACTCTAACCCTTTGGCCAATCAACTGTGGAGTATTGACTTCCTTACTCCTCCCACCCGTCTCATCATCCCTCACAGACTCCATGCCTTCCTTGAATCTCTTATGCCACTCAAAAACTGATGCTTGATTCATGCAAGATGCTCCAAAAGCAGTCTGAAGCATTCCATATGTTTCTGTGGTATTTTTTCCAAGTTTAAAATAGAATTTTATTACATATCATTCTTCTAAAGTGTCCTCACGTCCAGATTGCATTTTTGAAATTCACCAGCTGTGACAATCAGGCTTTAGTAGGGTGTATTCCAATTGCTGCTGTAGCTGTTCATTTGAACATGGAATCATAAAAATTGGTCGGTCATCGCATAAGATGTATAGCAATAACATACTGAATTTTTCAGAGTCTATGACAATTTTAAATGCCTGTACAAAAAAGTCTGGAAACTTACTGAATGCACCACATAAATAGTTATGATTAAAATCAAACCTTTATGAATAAATCAAATTTCATGATTAATTTAACCCATAAGGAGTTGATATGCCATTAAATAAAGAAACCAAACTAAACCGATAAAAATGGCTGGATGGATATGTTCCAGGCAGACCATATCTTTATCTTTGGTTGTTTTTCATTTCAGTCTTTGTTATCTCTTTCTTTTTTCTCCAAGAAGTGTTATATTACCGTTTTATTAATAAATATTCTGATAATAAGAACCCAAAGATTTTTATCAACTTCACTGCTTATCCCGTTCTTTTCTTTGACCTGATACATCCGAAATATATTTCATCATGAGCTATTATTTTATCCATCCTGATTCATAGATAACTATTATTGTGATTATGTTCAGACTACTGCAGCAAGTAATTGCACTATGTGTTAGCTCACTTCATATTAGCATTACTGTTCGTACTGTTAGTGATAATTTTATTGCTACTATTACTGTTCAAGTATTGCTTGCAAAATAATGTGTCAATTAACAAGGGAAGTGGAAATCTTTTTTTGGTAAGCAGTTTAAGATAAAATAATTCTTCTTTTAATTCTAATCATCTTAAAAATTATTGCTAAGATTTTTTTTTTTTCCTATAAAATACCATTTTCTTAAATTTATTTAAGAAATGTATACATGGAAATTTTCCCCATGAGCCAAACATTTACATATGTGATAGTGGAATGTTGCTTACACTTCAACTTCAGCTCTCAATTTTTATCACGCTCCATGGTAGAAAGGAAAACATATTAAAAGGATGAAATAACTAGCTTTATAAAAGAGTAGTTTGCCAAAGTTTTCATTCGCCCACTCTTTGGAAATGACATGTCAGTAATGAATCTTTTGTCAAGATATATAAAAACGGCACTGACCACTGCGAAAACTGGTTTCATGCCTTTCTCAAAGATATTATTTTGTATGAAGGAATGCTGTCAGGTTTCAAGTTCTATTTTGTGTTTATACTTCTGACAAAAATTATGGAATTAGCACACTTTGAGGATGTTTGCCTTGTTGTTTTTTTTTTTTAGCATTGAATAAACTAATAACAGATACAAAGCATTTTTCTTTAATAGATGAACATTCTAGGCTCATGAAATATACCTTAAACAAACTAGATTAGATTATCTTAGTTCCTAAAATAATTTTGGATTATTTCTTAATATTATGGAATAATCCAATACCAAAAAAAAAGATATGCTAATTCTATAATTTATGCCAGGGGTAATATATATATATATATATATATATATATATATAATGTGTATCTGCACAAACACAAGGAGAATTTAAAGATGTTGAATTGTGTACTATAAGTCTACAGAATATATTCCAAACTTTTGTCACTAAACAGAGTTAATTCTCATTGGGTGTCCTATTCATTTGGCTTTGTGCTACATTTAAGCCAAAAAAAAAAAAGCTTAGAAAATTACTACTAAACAGAGCTAATGTGTCTACTCACAAAGGAACTGCTTTGAAGGAGATGGTGAAAACTATTTTATAATAATATTTCATATTTTCATGTTTAAACTCATAGAAATATATATATCATAATTATCATTTCATGAAATTTACTCTGTTTGTCTCTGTGAGGGTGTGCACACTGGGTGTTATAAAAAAAGTATAGACTAAACCCTTTTTAATTCTTAAATT
Source organism: Sepioteuthis lessoniana (assembly GCA_963585895.1). Classification (NCBI taxonomy): domain Eukaryota; kingdom Metazoa; phylum Mollusca; class Cephalopoda; order Myopsida; family Loliginidae; genus Sepioteuthis; species Sepioteuthis lessoniana. Next base: position 83,838,484 of record OY757918.1, read on the forward strand.
TAGATATATATACAGCTGAGCAGTTTGTAGAAGTTGTGATGTGTAGACATTTAGTCAAACCATTGCCAATTTTAAAAAAGAATGACGATATGAATCTGATTTTAATATTTTGAATAAAATGTTTTAGTGAAACACAGGTTTGTACAAGTGCAGCAATTCTCCTTATTCATCAGACCTACCTCTATCCAACTTTTTCTTGTTTCTTATACTGGTAAATAGGTAAGATTTAAAAAATGTGAGGACATAAAATGAAATTCTCTGCTTCACACCATATCAAAAGAAGAGTTTCAGAGATGCTTCAACCAATAAAAACTCCCTGGAACTGGTGTGTCAAATATGAAGAGGACTATTTTGAGGAAAATAGTTTACTTATCCTTTCTGTTTGTTTAAATTTCTGAGATGAAGCTTGATAACATTTATCCCTAAAATTATTTGGACTATTTCTTCATCTTCATTGTAACAGAAGACAAAAGTCCAAATACTCTAACTGACAAAAAAGATCCTTTCTGTTATTATAAAATCATCTTCAGTCTTGATATTTTTAACACACCTTATATATTGTAGCTTATTCAGTTTTGACAATTTAAAAAGAAAAAAATCTTAACCCTAATTTTAACACTTAATTATCATTGCTAAATGATCATGAAACTGTCATTGAAATTATTTTAGCTGCACTAAGTTTATCATTTGTTCTACCTCAAGAAAGATGTGGATAAACTAAACAACTTGAACAACTCTACCTTGAAATGTATATATTTAATGATAGTGAATATGTATGTGGAGGGGAAGCTATGCTTGGCTTATTTGATAACTAAAAAGGACAAGCAAATGTTGTTTCAGTCTAAACTGGAATTGGAAAAGATTGACGAGATTAGTATCTCAATCTCTCCTCTTTGAGTTCCAACATAAAAGCTGCTTTTGTTAAACTATGTGAAAGATATCAAATAAAACTTGTAACTATTTCTACTGCTAATACTATGACTACCACTACTGCTGCTTAAGTTTTTACTTAGTGTTCTTAATCTTTTGTTTTTTAATTTTCAATTCTTTAGAAGTTCCTGAAAGAAATTAATGGCAAACAAAAGGCTATTGATAAGCTGAACCAAAAGGCACAACAGTTGCAGACAATTCCCAGCACAAGAATAAGCTCCCAAGTGGCACAGATTAATGCTACTTATTCTACACTTATGAATACAACAAAGGTAAGCATTTTGTGTTGATTACTATTGTATTTATTGAGTGTTTGTTTTAAAAAGTATCTAGTGACTTATCCTGCAACTAACCTTAATACTCCAACACTCTCCTCAGTATACTAGTTGCCTTTCTTCATATCGTTGTCCAGATGGTTTCAATTCTTCCAAACTTTTTGTTAGGTTCTTTGGGACTCTTCCAAGTGCTCTAATAATGATGGGTGTAATTGTCACTTTCATATTCTTTTTTTTCTTTTTTTTTCCCTCCCAGTTCTTTTGAAAGGTCAAGATATTTTAACTATTTTTCTCTCTTCCAAGTTTACCAAGTAGTCTACTAAAGCAACAAAATCCATCATCTTAGAAATTTTCTTCTCTGCTAAATCTAGTTTTGTGTCCAGGTGTCATTGTTATTTTCACTCTAAGTGACTTTTTCAAACCAGTTTTAACTGAAATCTGAATGACAGCAAGTCTCCTGAGGTTTCCAGGACTTTTCTAAGTATTCTCATTGATCTTAACAGTGCTATTGTCTGAATGGTCTCAATTCTTCCTCTGATCTCCATCTCCACCAGTCTTTTATTTTTCAGGCTTTTGGAGTACCAACAATTATTATAATTTATAGTTCTAGCAGAAGATTCATCCTACTATCATGATTTTAAACTAACACCAAACTTTTTTTTTTTATTTCAGGACTTAGTAAATTTCATAGTAGCTTCTACTAATGATGTAAATAAAATGCAATGTTCCTGTAACTGTGAAATAAATCCTCTGAAAAAAAATTACTTTAATTTCAAACTTGTAAATTTTCAGCTAGATGTTGACATAAAGATAGTTTACCTTACTTGGCATTAGCAATGTAAGGGTCTAGTAAGTAAAAAGAGTCAATAAATAAGGGTCTAATTTAGCATTATACATACTTAAACTGCAAATTAAACCCTTTGTAAAAAAAAAACAAAACAGATTTTGGAATTTTCAAAAGTTTGCTAAAAATATACTCTCTGGTTTCTTTAATAAGCATTGAAAATTTGACGACTACAGCTTGAGCCATTTGTGAGTAATCTGATAAAAAACAAATGAGCAAATAAACCTTTAGTGAATGATAACATTTTTATTATTATTACTACTCTGTGGCCTGGTCGGCTGGGGCAATAGAATACACCGACTGCATCTCTGCAGAAGGGTAAGACTCCCCCAATGAGTGTCCTGATATGACACTAAACTATCTGATGGTGAGGTTCCACTAAAGCTGGAGGTTTGGAGAATGCAGAATATCTCTTTATTGCCATTTCTTCCAGGTCCACTAGTGGTAGCACTTGATAGGGTCCTATTTATGGGTCAAATAGAACTAAACTGTGTGCTTATGCTAAACTGAATAGTTTAAAATAGAGCTGTTTTGACATTTAAACCACATACTTATGCTAAACTGGATTGATTGAAATAGAACTATTTATATGTATAAAAATGAATTTGGCATTGAATAACCTATAATGGTTGATATGCTATAAAACCAAACCAAACCAAACTACTACTCTGTGTGAAATTTTCATACCAGGGTTAACTGATGGTCTTTCAATGTTGTCTGAATGACAGTAAATCTTCTTAGATCTCTAGGACTCTTCTAAGTATCATAACTGTGATCTGGATGATCTCTATTTTTCCACTCATATCCAGTCTCCCTAATATTTTTCCTGACCTTTGAGGATGAGCTTATTTCAAGAGCACCAACTACAGTTTGTGGTATTACTTACTCATTTGAGACTTCTTTACACCAGTGTTAGCCGATGGTTTTCCACTGGAGTCTCAGTGACAGCAAGTGTCCTCAAGTCTCCAGGACACTTCTTAGTATTCTAGCCAATCTCAACACTGCTGTAGTTTGAATGGTCTCCATTCGTCCTCTTATTTTCAAATCCCCCAATCCCTGTACCAATCCTTTGGTGATTACCAAGCACATCAATTACAATTTGTATCATTGTCATGTTCCATAGATTTTTGTATCACTTTTATATTTCATAGTAGCAAGGTCAAGGTACTTTTCTCTCTCTTTGCTTTCCTTCAGTTTTACTCTGTGGTCAGCTTGAACAGCAAAGTCCACAATTTGGCAGGTCCTTTTTTTTTTTTTTTTTTTTTTTTGACTATCACTAGGTCTGGTTGTCTGGCTAAGATTAGATAATCCATTTATATCTCAAAATCCTAAATAATTTTGTGCATCTCATTTTCTACGACAGATTCTGGGTTGTGCGTATACCATTTTTTCATATGGTTAAAGTTTATCATTATTATTATCATTATCATTATTATTATTCAAGTATTTTTTGTTTTCATATACCTGTATCATGTATCTGTTTTTCTTGTTTACCGATGAACATAGGTAAACATATAAGCAATTTTCAGCATTACTGAGGAAAATACTTTTTCTTATTTGAGATGACGGAACAGAAAGAGAATAAAAATAAACATTGTTTTTTGAAGATGCTCTGAAGCAGTTAAGGAGAGAGTTCCTGGCAGCTTGCCAGACAGGTAAATTTCTAAGACATCCTGACATTTTCTTTGTCAGACAGTCTCCTGCCAGTAGATAAATAAAAGAGGTTTCCAGACAGAAAGAACTGCTGATTTTGAGACAGATGAAAATATAAGGTGAATTATTGGTAGACTTTTAGAGGCAGGTGAGAAACAGGTGGTATAGAATGTACAGAATGATGCAATATCAGTCTGAAGAACTCTGAAGTAAATAAGATGGAAAAATTGGGAGAAAAAAAGGTAAAACAGAAGGAAATTTTCTCTGTTTAAAGTAATCAATGTGTGAAATATTGTTTGCTTTTTCCCCCACCTGTCTTTTTATTGATACATTTGTCTTTAATTACCTACATTTTCTAAAACACCCTGACTATATTATTATTATTATTGCTATTGCAAGTTTAAAATCCATCATACAAATTATATTCTAACAGTTTCTATCTTAAAACAACTGAGAACATCTGCACTGAATCAGACTTCCTCTTGAATGTTTTCCATCCAGCTACAACCTTGGACATTTTAAATCCAGGATTAATAAGTGTCTTATTTTGGATTTCTTTTATTATCCTTTTCTTACACCCTTTTATTACACTTTTACTCTTCATTTATCCTTTTGTAATTCATTGCCTATAGTAGCTAATTGACCTTGCTTAGTGTAACTTTGAGTATTAAAAAGATTTCTATATTACTAAAAATAAGTCTAAGTTTCGTGCAATATGCAAACTCTCTTTTCTACTTGCTTATACTCACGTACAACTTTTCATGACAATTTGTTGTTAACTCCTCAAACCCATAAATCCAATATTTTAGGCTGAATACTATTTTTTTTTAAACCAATAAGTCTAATAGTTCAGGCTCAGATCCTATCAGACACTAATAATAAAAGGCTTAATATAGCAATAATTCATAACGTTTCTTTTAGTGTAATAATGGGATAGCTTTAAACAAAGATGTCTGAGCTATCTGAATTTCTGAGATGAAGCTTAATTTTTATCATTAAGAGTTTTGGGACTATTGTCTTCATCTTTATTGTTATTTCCACAACGTTTCGGCCCATATGTCCTCTGGCCTTCTTCAGGTGTTTGTAAAGATGTCTGAATGTGTTTTGTGCTCAATTTTCCTGTGAATTTTGAGAGCTCTGGTACAGGATATCAGAGAGTCAAAGAATTTAGGGCTTCAAAAAGTTAAATATATATATAAATGAATAATCTGAATAATGATATTTAACAATATGGTTAAGAAATAGGATTGATCAATGAAAACCAAGTTGTTGTAATAAATATATTTGTATGATGACATGTTTCATCAGCTACTACAACATTGTTTTAAAAATGATAACAGCATTTGCTGACATAAATCCGAACGGAAACAGACAGTAAACATAGGTTGCTAAGGAGCTTTTAAATTGAAAAACTATTTAAAAACCTATTTTGTAATTACTTTTGAAAAAAGAATATTATTGGTTACCACTTTCCTTTCATTAGATCTATTATATTTTTATTTATTCACATTGCTATATTCTATTTTGTCTTAATATTAATTTGCATTATCCTTGTCTTAGACAGCATTTCTGCTTTGTTTTTCCTTTGTCGTACTCCTGTAACTTCTTTAAACTTTTATTTGTCATTTTATAACCCCTTTTCTTGTAATTGTGATCTGATCTTGCTTAGACTGACTTTTGAGTATTCAAAAAAAATGTTTTCAATTATTGTATTACAAAAATATTTCAGGATAATTTTTTGCTGGAATAAGACACAAATATCAATAAAAAGCATGAAAGACAACTAAAATACATTATTTTAAAATCTTGCGATTTTATCAAAAAGTAATATACTTTCTGAATCATTTATAAAATGTAACTGATTATTATAGAAGAAAGAAAATATTTTAGTCACACAGTTTCCTTCAATCAAACCTGTAGCTTTTCTTAAGATTCATTGTTTCATTTTGTTTTAATATTAATTTGGCTAAAAATAGTAAAGAAACTCAGTCATTGATATATTGTTTGGTATTGTCTATATATTTAAAGAAATTTTTTTTTTTTTAATCAAAAATGAAAATTCCCAAATCTGTGTGCAGGATTTGACAAAACGAACTGAGAAATTGTCAGCTGATTGCAAACAATTTGAGAAAACCTATGATTCTGCCCAGTCTTGGATAGCATCAGCAACTCAAAAACTCTCAGAATGTTCCAGTGTTGGTGGTGACAAATCTGTTATACAGAAGCAGCTTACAAAATTACAGGTAAGTTCAATTTTAACACTGGCTTCTACACAAATATTATATGCATATGTTATTGGATACCAGAACTAATTGCACATAAGTTGTATGTTTCTACCTAAATTTTAGAGATTATAAATTATCATTCCATACTGATTTCAGGGTGGGAAAGAAGTAATAGAAGTAGTCTAATAAAATAATTACCTTTGATGACCAGCTTGTACCTGAAACAAAGTTTCACTGCCTCACATGTTCGTTGTGTAAGTGGCCATTTGCAATGTAATCTCTGCACATGTTTGAGTCAGTAATATATCTATTGCTTATGCATATCAGTAACAGATGACAGTTTTCAGGGCAGAACCATTGGAAGCAAACCAAAACGGGAGTGGCACTTGATTGGAGCACATAGAACAAACCTTTATAAGTGAGAGAGAGAGAGTAACATTGTGATTATTGAAGGAACTAGATTTCATTTGAGAAGAAAGAAGAATGATTTTGTCTGCTTTTGTCAGTTAGAAGACACAAGGATCAATTCTCCTGGTATTTTTATGCTGTTGTTTGGCTTGTAACCAGCATAAAACTTTTACTACTCAATCTTCAACCATTTTATATACTACAAAATATTGATCGACTTCTATAATATTCCTTGCTGTTCACTACTGTACGCATATTTCTTTATGAATTTTTTTCTCTGGATGTTTTATTTGGAATTAGAATATACTGTTATTAATATCATTGAGAGGGTAATATTGCTCAATGTACAATTTTTTTTTTTCATCTAGATTTTTTGATGAACAGAAAAAGCCATAAATTTTTTTTCTGACAAGGAAATTTTACGCTGTCAACTTCATACAGTTTAACTAACCAGACAGATATGAATTAAAGTTCAGTTTAACATTATGCTTAAATAGTAAATGAAATCCCTCATTAAACATTTTTTAAATTTTGAAATTAAAAAAAAAAGAATTTTTAAATACTAAAACGTACTCTGGGGTCACATAATGTGACAGACATAAGTAACCACAGAAATTTGGTGGGAGAAGGAGTCCTCATGACATAGTGATAATTTATTAAGCATTTTTGGCTTAGATGTGGCACAAGGCCATATGAGAGGGGCTCCCCATGACATAGTGACTCACTTACTGGACTGTGACATTATAATAAGCAAGTTTTTAGCCCCAGACATGCAATTACATTCCCATTTGAACTAATACTCTGGACAGCCCAGTCCCGAGGGCAGTAGAATAGACTAACTGCATCTCTGCTGAGGGGTAAGACCCCCTTTCTGCCAACAAGTGTTCTGGATATAACATTAAACCATCTGATGGCGAGAGACTCTAGCCTTGTAGATTTGGGTAATGTGGAGTACTCTTTTATTGTCATTGTTCCAAGGTCGACTCTGACCCGAAGTGATAACACCTGATAGTGTTCTATCTATAGATCAAATAGAACAAACTTCTGTGCAAACAAATGTCTGATGTTAAAGTGTTACTGTTGCATAGCAATACTTGAAACTATTTAACTGTGTGCAAAAAGAATGTTACCTACAAAATGTGTTTACAAATCATATGAATACATATTTAATATATATGTATAAAGAAGATTTGGCATTAAATAACCTACAAGGGTTGATATGCCATAAAACCCAACCCAACCAAACCAAACTAATACTCTTGGGAAAGGTATGAATCCCTTTATCTCCTCAGTACCACTGCTGTTCTATAAGAATGGTTTTGGCATTAGATAATCCAGAATGGTTGACATGCCATTTAACATAGAAGCCAAACCAAACAAATTTGGAGGTTATTGCTCTTATAATTCTATGCAATGACACAGACAAAAAAGATATTTCATGAATTATCATAAGATAATGTTTTTTGTTTCCTTTTGTTTACTGTGAATCTTAAATATCTCTCATTCATCTTGTCCAGGAACTGGTTGTCACCAAAGAGGAAGGCCAGTTGCTGACCCACACAGCTATCACATTTGGGGAGCCACTAAAGGTCAGTTTGTCATCACAAAGCAGGGATGAGTTACAGCAGAAACTTGATCACTGCCAACAAGATTGGGATCAACTAGTCAGTAACATGGCTGAATCTAAAGTGCTACTTGAGTCAAACCTTTTGCAGTGGAGTGATTTTACAGACAGTTTCAATCAGGTACATAAATGGATTGCTGATATGGAGAAGAGATTGAAAGAAGACAAACAACCAAAAGTTGATTTGGTTGAAATGAAAGCCTACTTGCAAAAAATGAAGGTAAAAATACATTGTTAAAGTTTCTCACTGCATGTTGAATGACCTTTTTTTAAAATCTTTCCCCAAAAAGTTTTTTTTCTCTAAAAAACACATTCAGTATGTTTCTCCATTGTATAAATAAGTTGTCAAGTTGGGGACCATAGTTGAGGGCAATCCAAAAGCGCCCTTTTCAATAGCTACAACACCAAGGTGTAGGGGAGGATCCCAGGATTGCTCCACTTTACTCTTGATATATAGCTTATAATACTGAGTGTTAAGCCAGTATCAAGTACCAATTTTTTGAGTCTTTGGTATGACTTGACCTGGGATTGAACCCTGGTCTCCCTGACCAATGGCAAACACTCTAGGCCAATAGATAGATATTATTGATTTTAAAATTACTAACACCATTTATTCTCAATGAATTTGAATTGTTTTGTACTTCTCATTTGCAAAGAAGTAGTATGAAATTTTGGTAGACTTTATTATGGTTTAAATTTGGTATCAATATCACAAAATCTTTATTGTGCTAAATACACAAAAATTTAGAGCAATATATTAATAATCATGAAAAGAAAATTAAGGCAGAGTAATAACTCATGAGTCAGTTTCACAACTTTGATTGTCAAGTCAGTTGTGTATCACAAACTCACCTGATAAATGAAGACCTGAAATTTGCAATCATAATTTATTACTCTGCCTTAATTTTTTTTTATAATTGTTATCATATATTGTGTTGTGTGTATGTTATAATTGTTATCATATATTGTGTTGTGTGTATGTTTTTTTTTAATAATTGTTATCATATATTGTGTTGTGTGTATGTTTTTTTTAATAATTATTATCATATATTGTGTTGTGTGTATGTTATGTTTATAATTGTTATCATATATTGTGTTGTCTGTGTATATAGTAAGTAAGTTGGCTGACTGTAGTCAAGGGCAACCTGAAGGTTCCCTTTTTCATAGCTACTACATTTAGGTGTATGAGAGGGTTATACACCTTTCCCTCGATGGATCCACTTACCCTTGATCTGTACCTTATTATGCTGAGTGATAAGCAAGGAGGCATCAAAAACTATTTTTTTGAGTCTTTTGGTATGACTCAACTTGGAATAGAACCCTGGTCTCCCAGACCATTGGCAAACACTCTAACCATTATGCCAATATTAAAATAGTCAAATATACTTAAGTATATATAAATTTACTGCCTAGTGGTTAATATGCAAGAACTGCCCATTATTTCTAAACAGTGGTTTCTTGAGTTTACTGTTTTTTGCATTTAAACTGCGTATTTATGCTAAACTGAATTCTTTAAAATAGAACGGTTTTGACATCAAAACTGTGTACTTTTGATAAATTTAATTATCTGAAATAAAACTGTTTTTACATTTAACTGTGTGTATTGCCCAGTCTGCTGGGGCTGTAGAATACACTGACTCCACCTCTATAGAGGCATAAGACCAATTGTTTTTGACATTGAAATTGTACTTACGTAAACTGAATTTTTTGAAATAGAATTGTTATGACATTTAACTGTATTAACAAAATCTATACTATACTGAATTGTTTGAATTAGAACTGTTTGACTTAATAGAATAGCTTGAAACAAATGTTTTTGATAATTAAACTGTGTACTGCTTAATTGAATTGTTTGAAATAGAACTTATTATTTGTATAAAGATGAATTTGGCATTAAATAACTTACAAAGGTTGATATGCCATAAAACCCAAACAACCAACCTTCTTCTTTTCTTAGCTTTTTATTTTCATTTTTTTCTTAATCACTTTTAACTATTCTTTTAACCATTTTCAAGATCCAAGATTTTTATAATTGGAGGAAAAAACATGATTAAGTTTGTTTTTTGTTTTAGTCTATTTTTTAAAATTATATTACACCAAAAACAATAAACAACTTAAGATCTCAAAGAAGAATATCTCAGTCATTACAAAACCAAGGTAAACAGCACAGTTAGGATAATATGAAGCCAAACTTTTTAGACCTTTTTTTCTGATGCATTCTAGGGAATGAGAAAAGTTTTAGAAAACTACAATTTGATTTAAATTTCTATTTTCTCAATGATATCTACATAAAATAAAATGAAGTCTAAGAAAGTTTGGCTTCAGGTTACCCTTACCACACTTTTAACCTGGACCATATATACTTACAGTACTTTGTCAGTGTGTGAATTTGATATTTGTGAAACAACCCTTTTAAGAGATAAGAAAATTTATACATGATATTGATATGGCTTAATATTAATTTTTTGATAGCACAGATTTGAAATAAGATTACATTTTAAAATTTTCCTTATAACATACTGAATGTTTTTAATTTTTTTTTAATTCTTTGTAGAACACTTACCAAGATATTGTGTCCTATTCACCCATCATTGAGTCTGCTGTTCAACAAGGTCAAAAGCTGAATGCATCTCAGTCTTCAAATGAAGCAGCAGTTGACATTTCACAAATGTCTAACCAATACAGTGTTCTCAAAGAAAAAGCTCAAGTAAGTTTTCCATTTACAGAATGATTCAAATTTTATTTCTATTTATTTAAAAAATTCTGATAAATCAAAATTTTTTCTAATGTTTAACCAACCAACCTGAATAAAAATAAAATCTCTATACTTAGACATTTCAAAATGAGATGTTACATAGTGAAACAATTATCATTTGAAGTAATGAACTTGATGAACCAAGTCAAAATCCTAGACAAGACTCTTAGAATTTAACTTTCCGCTAATACCTTTGGGAAAAGCATGACTCCATCTATTCTTTTCCCAGTTATGGCAAAATTAATAAACAAACTGAACTCTCTAGCCTTGGTAGGACAACCAGTCTAGGAGATAGGTAAACTTTGAATTCAAAACCTGAAGAGTGTTTTAAGAATCTGTGATACACCAGTGCACCATTCTTCTGTTATCAACTACTCCAAAAATTGTGGCTGGTCCAACACAAACCTTCACTACTATAAAACTATAATCTGTGTATATGGTTTATTGGTTCACATCTTTAACAGAACTGTTGAACCCTTACACATTATATGCAACAAGGGAGTTTTATAAACTTGTTAGACCTTATTCAAACTGATTTTAATTTAAATTTTTAGTTTAAATTTAAGTTATCTAAATCAGTTTAGATTATTTTTAAAGTTATCACATTAGGATTTTTTTAAATAGTTAAATCTGTTTTGTTTTTTGTTTTTTTTTTAATCCTTAATGTGCAGAATCCAAGTATACTCAGTTCTGTACGTGTGTACTTGAGACATAGGAATCGAGTTTTCTCGTTTTTGATAGTAGACTACATTCTGAAATTCTCTAGATTCTATATGGCATAGTATGCACATTTCATTTTTATTGCCCTGTAAAAAGTGGTTGCATTTACTGATTTGCATATGATTAGCATACTGAATTGCAGAAAGAAAACTGGACTTCCCAAAACTAAAGTACTTTAAATAAATTGATATCTTTGTGTATTCACCTCTGACCCTACTCATACCAAAGACTTCAGTTTATTATGGACTTTAAAAAAAATTAATCTTTTTATCCCCTATCAAAAAATCCTTCTCTTTCTATTTTTTTATCAATTAAAGTCTGTCAACTTCCTGAATTTGTTTAGCTATCTTTTTAATACTACTGTACACACACATACATACAGATATGCACACAACCACACACACACATATATATATATATATATATATATATATGCTATGCCTATAGGCATACATACTCAAATAGACTCAGGGGAGTCTCTGAGGCATAATGGCCAAAGTGCTGGACTGTTGCCTCAAAGTGAGTTTAAACTTTGATCGTGCTATTACATTCACTTTTGAACTTGTAAAAGAGAAATGGACTTACCCCGGAAAAAACGTGCTCGTGTGTGCCTGACATGCTAAAGCAAAAATGGCCACTCTAACGTGTTTTAAGAACTCATGATCTCGGATTCTCATGAGACTGATGAGACTAGACAAGGATGTGTGCAAAGCTCTAAGCTTATAAAAAAGACAGACAGCCACAGTGTTCGTTGTGAACTCAGGCGTTGAGGTTGGCAAGAGACGTTATATCCAGGCAGTTGGAAGAGACAATTCAGGGGATATTTCTAAGCTAGAGACATTTATGCTGGATGGTGATATGCAAAAAGTGTCCTGGATCAAGCTTTCTGATGGTAAAGCGACCCCTGATTACTACAGAACAAATACCTTTATGAAGTTATGAACCCCCTTATCATTCTCAGTTATGGGTTTAATAGTATGTATTACTGCTGTGCTTCTACAAGGATGGCTTTGTCATTAAATAACCCATGAAAGTTTATATGCTATTGAACAAAAATTAATCAATCACTCATATAGACCCACTCACACCTGCACACACACACACACACACACATGCATTATTGCACCTAAATATATGCACCTAGAGACAGAAAAGCTTATAATATCATGGTTTTACTGTATATGTCTTTTCTTTAATTTTATTTCAGGCTCAATTAACAGAGGCCGAGACCCAAGTGGGGCAATACCAGAACTTCCATGACTCCAGTGAGCATTTTAGAACCTGGCTTAAGAGTGCCAAGGAGGGACTGACTGTTTGTGCTGATATGAATGGAGACAGGTCTTCAATTGCAATCAAATCAAATAGACTAAAGGTAATTGCTTGCATGAACATTTACAGTATCACTGTTGAAAGTGAATCCTGAAATATGAGAATGAATGTGTGAAATGATATGAAGAGTTGTCTGTCCTTGGAACATCCCATTTTCTCAAATTTGCCACCAGGATTAATATTTCAAAAAGTTTAATAAAATTGATAAGGATATAGGAATTTATGGATCTGTGTATGGTATTCATTGAGACTACCACCAGCTTTTCCTGTAATGCATTAGGGTATCTAAAGATACCCTAACACAGAATATTTCGGTAAGGAAAAACAAAGTCCATTTAGATAAACATGACATATATTTATACACATATATAATTACAGAGCATGACAAGTTGTCCCAAACTATAAAATGATAGAAAAGCTGTTCCACTGAACAAGTAGTGCTGATAGCAGCAATTAAAAATTTACATTTTTTTCTAGTGTAGGGAAAAAGATTCACACGGGATAATTCATACATACGTGCAGCTCAAAAAAACGAAGATGAAAGAGAAGCTCCTCTCCGTCTGGTGTCTACTACCAAAAAAAGATAGAACTCACTTCTCGAAATGTCACATGACCAACCATCACGTGATTGTCAGAAGCTCTGCCCATAACTCACCAAAAGAGCGACTACTTTTTCCCAACGATGGTTATACGATCAATTTAAGAAAAAAACATTTGTTTATATCTGAAAAAAAAGTAAGAAAAAATTTGTCCAAGAAAGTATTTTATTGGATAATTAGTTCTTATCAGTCTTCTTTCTTTTTTAATTTTTGATTAGTTTTATTTATTTATTTTTTTAGTTTCAACTAGTCTTTTTGGAATTATCTCTATTGTTGTAACAAATGAATTTGAGGAGCAGAGCTCAAACCTTAGTCAAGTCTATTTGCATTTCACTTTGCACTAATTCTCTTGGAAAAGCATGAATCCATCTCTTTTTTTATGGGTAAATAGGTCAAACCAATCTTGGAGAAAGAAAACTCTGAATTCAAACCCTTACCAACATGATTTACTGCATTGAATCAGGTCAGGAATCATGGATCATTCAAGTTTAGTTCGGGATTGTTCTTGTACCATGTAACTCAGTACGTCCTGTTAGATGTTATTTGGAGAGATATGCACACCCAAATAATCCTCCGTTGCCTTTAGAGACACAATGAAATCCAACCCAAACAACTAAAAAAGATTATAGGATTTTAATAACCACTCTTTAGTTATCAGGTTGCTATTAAGAATATTACTTGCAGGTCTACCTTTCACTTTTTTGTTGATTCTCAGACTTTTTTTAAAAATTACTGTTCCTGATTTTGTCCTGTTTGGTGTGGAGTTTGATATGATGGCTTGATATTGTCTGGATATATTGGAAGAATGCTGACAAATTCATTGCCATAACTTCTTTTATTCAAATGTTTCTTCATTATTCAGGTTAGCGTTTCTCAGTAGGGTTTTCTATTTTGATACCTTACTAGAAAGGAGAAGAAAAGTTTCTAGCCATCAAATCCCAATCAGCTAGAGCAGTAAAATATGCCAACATCTCTGCTGAGGGGTAAGACCCCCCCTACACTCTCCCAATGGGTGTCCTGGATATGACACTAACCCATCTAATGATGAGGCTCCAGTTCTGGGGTTTTCGATAATGGGGAGTACCCTTCATAGCCATTACTCCTGGGTCCACTCTGGCCTAAAATGGGAGTACCTGTTAGGGCCCCATCTATGGGTCAAATAAAAATATTTAATCATTTTCTGTACTTGAAACCATTTATAGCTGAAAAAAAAAACATTCATAAGGGAATTTGATCTGCAGTGAAAAAATATTCTAGGAAAGAAGCTATTCAAATTTTACTTATGTCTGGTGTTGGGAAGGCTCACAAAGTACAGATGCTACTCACTCGAGACAGCAAAATGTGTTCTTGCTGAAAATTCTTGAATAAGAGAAACCAATGAATGCAGCTTGTTGAAACATTTTTCATAAAAAGCACAATAGAAAAGGAACAAACTGGTGATAGAAAAGTAACTGATGAAAAGCAATCCTTTGTCTAAATTTCTGAGATGAAGACTGATAAATTTTATCACTTAGAATATTCGGACTATTGTCTTCAGCTTCATTGTTATACTCATTATGTTTCGGCCAATATGTCCTTAGGCCTTCTTCAGGTGTTTAATGTCAAACTTAGGAGCCCACACAGCAGGGCATATGATGCAATGGATATAAGCATTTGATGCTTCTAAGTGAAATCATCCGGAGGTTGCAGGTTCAATCCTGACTACAGGTAAGTAACAAGGAATACTTACTATAGCTTAACACTTGCACCCGGTCATGGTTAACGGAATTAGAACAATCTACCCCTGTGGATTGAATAAAGGGTTCAGTTCAAAGTTCTGTGTGGACTCCCAAGTTTGACATGAAGAATATATCGGCCAAAATGTTGTGAGTATAACAATGAAGATAAAGAAAATAGTCCAAATATTCTAAATGATTAAAAAAAACAATCCTCTTTCACAAGGCCACACAACCAGTGGTGCATTCTATCCAAAATAGATAAAATGTTAGCTTTACAGTGATATAATTCGATTGCAGATTTAAATTTTTAAATGTTTTGGAAGGTAAAATAAAAATAAAAATTGTGGTATATTTATATAATTTCACTAGATGACATAAACTCATTGAGTTCCTCAGCCCACTCAGCTGGGGCTGTAGAATACACTGCGGGAGGATAAGACCCCTCCCATGAGTGTCCTGGATATGACATTAAACAATCTGAAGATGAGGCTCCAGTAATGCTGGAGCTTAGGTGAATGTGGAGTACTCCTTCATTGCCATTGCTCCCAGGTCCACTCTGGCCTGGAGTGGTAGCACCTGATAAGGTCCTATCTATGGTTCATATAGAACTGTTTGACATTTAACCAATTGCAAAATAATAACTTATATTAAATTGAATTGTTAGCAATAGAACTGTTTGATCATTTAATTGAGTATAAACAAATGATTGATGTTTAATTGAATTGTTACTGATACATAACTCTACTTGGGACCATTTGACAATGTACAAATGAATGAATAATATTGAATTGAATAATTAGTGTTAAATAGCAATACTTGTAATCACTTCACTGTATGCAAAAGCAAACGATTAATTTTGAATAAAATTGTAAGTCTAAGCAATAACTGAAACCATTTAACTGAGTAAAACAATTGCAATACTTGTGTGCAAACAAATTAGTTCTAAGTCTTTAAAAAATGAAATTACCAATAAACTAATCTCTTACAAATCATGTATATCTATTTAACTGTGTGCAAACAAATGATGTTGAATTGTTACCATTACAAAGCAATATGTGAAATCATATAATTCATTATATATGTATAGAGAAGATTTGACATCAAATAACCTACAATGGTTGATATGCCATAAAACCAAACAAAACAAAACCTATTGAGTTCCTGTTATGATAGCAATCCATAATTATATTGATGCTTCTGTTTATAAAGGAGCAAAGGATTCTTATTAGCATTTCATAGTTATTGCCATTTTCCTGAGAATTTAGATGATTAAAAAATTATATTCATCATTAATACTGATCCTACAAAATTATTCAGTTACATATTGAACTGGAAATATAATTTTAAAGTCTTTGGTATGACTCAACCTAGGATTGAACCCCGGTCTCCCAGACCATTGGCAAACACTCTACTCGTTAGGCCAATATAGTATTAATTTAGTAATATTGACACATATATAGACATTAATTTGCTTTGTAGTAGTTGTAAATGTGTTCTTTTTCTCTTTAAAACATTTGCTTGATTTGTTTTCTGAATTCATTACATGTTCCAAGGAATTATTTTACCAGTTAAAAATACACCATGAAAGGTTCTTTTGATTTTATATATAAATGTAATCAGGGGAATGTAAGATTTATTATTGAGTCATTAAAACTTGATGAAGCTGTTAATAAATAATGTATTTATGTCATAGGAGCATGCCATTTGTTATTTTTAAAATGTTCAACTTTTTCTTCTTTCCTTTTCTTGCTTTTTACCTTCTATTTTTCTTCTCTTCTGTCTTTCTCTTTCTACATTTCCTTCTTTTTTTTTATCTTTTCACTTTCCTTCATTTCTATCTTTCCTTCATTGTTGCTTTTTCCTTTTATCTTTTCTTTTTCTTCTTCCCTCTTCTTTCTCTCTTTCATCTTTTTTCTTTCTTTTTACTCATTTTCTTTCTTCCTCTTTTCTTTCCTTTTTTTCTCTTTTTATATTTTCCTTCCTTCTTATTCATTCTCTTTTTCTTTCTTTTGTCCTCTTTTCTTTGTTCCATCCCTCCCTTCTTTTCTCTTTCCTTTTTTCTTTTCTTTCTGTCTTTACTTTCCTTTCTATTTTCCCTTCTTTTTTCCACTTTCCTTTCATGCCTTCCATTTGTTTTGTTTTGTTTTTGTAATTTTTTTACAAATTTTCTTTTCTCCCAAGCTCTTTTCTTTTTTGTTCCTTTAATAATTCAGATAATAATTCAGATTAATCTTGACTTCGACAAAAATTTCTATGTTGATAATTCATCAGTTTATATTTTACAGACACTGTACAAATTCTTATTGTATTTTTCAGAACCATTTAGAAGACAGTAAAATTGGCAAACAACTTCTTGATCAAGCTGAGGCAGCCAGCAATATTATTTTACCAAACATTGCTCCTCTTGGCAAGACCAAATGTCAACGTGAGCTCAAAAACTTAAAGCAAGACTATGAAGATTATGACAACCAACTGAGTGGAGTGAACAGCAAACTACAGAAATGCATTGTCCAGTGGGATCAATTTGAAACAGATGTTCAGGCATTTGATTCTCAGCTCAAAGGAATTGAAAGTGCTTTACGAGAAGATATCCAATCAAAAGCAAATTTGCAAGAAAAGAAGCAACTTTTGAACAGTTATCAGGTGGGTGTCTGGTATAAAATGCATTTCTTTGTATCTTTTATCTATCCTGTAACCTTGTGCAGTCATTGGGGAACCAAAGATGACTTACAATTAGACTATTTTCTGATGCATTTGATTTCAAAACAAGACTTTATAGTATTACTGTATAGGTTGTAGTTATATAAATTACTATTAGCATAGCCAAAAGTTTGGGTTTATTCATTATATGCAATCTATAATAAAAACAATATTTTGTGGCCAGAAATTAGGGTCATTCATTATATGAATATCATAGTTATCCTAATGCATTGGCATGCTGGGCGTGAACATACAGACCCATGCTTATCTATATATACTATCCTATTTACCCAACCCCTCTGCTCGGGCAGGATATGACACGAGGTCAATTTTTAAGCAGAGTTTAACAGGTTTGAATTCAGAGTTTTTCCTTCTCCTAGACTAGTTGCCTCACCAAGGCTGAAGAACCCAGTCTGTCCTACTATTTTCCCATAGCTGGAGGGAGAATAATTGGATTCATACCTTTCCCAAGGGTGTTAGTGCTATGTGAAATGCAATCAGTCTCGTCCAGGATTTGAACTTGTGCATCAAGTACCATCTTTAAAGTCTTTGGTATGACATGACATGGGATTGAACCGAGGTCTCCCAGACCATTGGCAAACACTCTACCCACTAGGCCAATGAGCTGGATAAATTTAATGTAACACATTACTAAAAAAATAAAACAGGTGTAATAGGGAATTAGGAAAGTTTTATTCAAGTCTTTTTCTATAATCAAGTACAAACACAAGCTTTAAAAATAAGGAGTCTCATATGCATGTTATGTCTGTTAATTTGATTTTTTTTTTTTTCAGGAATATAGTGATAAGGTTTCTTCCCACCAAGGCCAATTGAACAATTTAAGTGAACAGGCGCAAGAATTACTACAAACATGTGGCGAGGCTGGTGTATCCTATACAATCACTCAACTGACAACTCGCTTCCAGTCAGTCATTAACAAGACCAAAGTAAATATTTTTTAATCTAATTATTTTTTTTGTCTTTATTGTTTGTTTTGCCCCATTGCCAATTCCATTTCCTCTGTTGATAAATTATTGTAAGCATGTCTCTATATTTGTGCTAGTATACTAAAAAGTAAACTTTTGAAACTTATATTATTTTTATATTTTTCTGTATCTCTCTCCTTTTTTTTTTTTTTTTTTTTTTTTTTTTTAGGACTGTATGAAGAATCTGGAGCAATCATATTATCAACATGAAATGTATGATAAATGCCAGTCTGAGTTCACAACTTGGTTGGATGATGTTGGACATAAATTGAATCTGATCAGTGACACATCTGGTCCAAAAGATAAAGTTTCTCAAAGACTGATTGCTATTTCTGTAAGACACAGTTTTATTTAATCTTTTTTTTTTTTTTTTTTTTTTTTATAAAAAACTGTATTTGTTTTTTGTTTTTTTTATTATTACCTGTTCAAAAAGCATATCATGAATCTTTTGTATTTTTGAGAAGTCAGAAGAAATTATTCTTTTATATAATGTTCTGATTTATAATTTGTTTTAACTTTGCTGAAAACTTCAATTTTTCTTATGTTTTTGTTTTTGCGCTCCACTTGTATTTAACTTTACAATCTTACATTGGGAAAAATAAATTTTCTTCATTATTGTTGAGAAACAAGAGCTGAGTAAGAATTATCTCACCAAAGATGGTGACTATATATTGTAGCAAGAGAGGAAATTTACCTCCTGGATTAAAGCATGTAAGAATATGCATTGCATGTCAAGCACTGGAACATATGTCCACTTCTGGAGGTAGAAGTTATAGTGGGCCGATCTCATCTCTCACAAGAAGAAATCTACTACGCATGTAAATTTTAATAGGCTGGAACTTGCATAAAAGAGCATGCCAGCAGCAGGAGTGAGTTGTTGTTGTTCTTTGCAAACAGCTTTTTTGACTGACAGAATGAATGAGTTGACCAGAGGTGTACTGAGGAAGGGCTGCTAGTCGTGTGTGTTATTTTTGTCAACTGAGGCTACCCAATTGTCTGGAGACTGGGATACTGCTCATGTTCTACAACATATATACTTATCGAGGGCACACAATACCAAATCAAAGATGATAATCAACACTTCTAATCTTAGATTTGCTCTTCCTGTCAATGTTCAGCACTAATGTTTCCTTGTTGAAAGACATCATGCTAACACTGATGATTGTGTAGCTTTTATCAAGGGATCAGCCCATTGACCTCTGATGTCAGTCAGTTTTATTTCATTGATTTATCCCTTTGCCATCATATCCTTGACAATGATTTCCTTCAGTATCAACCTGGGAGAGTTTCTATGGCATAATGGTTAAAGTACTAGACTTTAACCTTGAAGTAAAAATGTTCAAACTCCAATTACAGTGCTATGTTCACTTTTGGAATAATATCCTTGGGAAAGGTATGAGCTGTCTTATCCCTCCAGCTATGGGTTGAATAATATCACTACTGTTCTTTTACAAGGTTGGCTTTAGCTCATGAAGGTTGATATCTCATTTAAACTAATTCAGTATCAACCTTCTCTTTTCAAATATTTTGGAAGAATGTAGTGAGTCAATAAGAGATTTGTTATCATTGAAGCATTTGATTTTAATTTTGTTGTTAATAGATTGACTTTTTATGAAATTAGTTTAAAAACATTATTCTTCAGCCTAACCCAGGTATTCTCTCCTGGACTTTCATATTTTAATCAATATGTCATCTTAAGCTCAAGTAATGCTTTATGCATGAGAGTTGTTTAAAAAGTTCTAAAACTCATCCCAAAAGAAGAGCATACCTAAACATTTTTGTTGCGGCAATACACTACCATTTCTTATAGAAGAAAAACTAATTCTGATTTTTCTAGTTTTATAAGAAGTGTGGTAATGTGTTGTCACCACAAAAATGTTCATCAATGCTTTTCTTTCTGAGCGAGGCTTAGAATTTTTTGAATGATACTTATACAATATCTTTGAATGATTCTGGATCTCCTAAGAATTTTTTGAATGATACTTATACAATATCTTTGAATGATTCTAGATCTCCTAAAAATTTTCAATCGCTTGTGGTTGGGTCATCTTCTTCTTTGTACTTTATAGCATTATAGCTAACAATGGATGATTATCTGCTTCTGGACTTTATTTTTTCTTGGAGCAATTTTGATTGATTAACTTTATACTATAATCTTATATTACAAAGTATAGTTATTGTTATATTATGACTTCATATTATTATTGCTATATTATGACTTCATATTGAATTAGTTAAAAAGCATTATTTCTCTGCCTAGCCTAGTCATTCACTCCTGTGCTTTATTTCAAGGGACTTGTCACCACCCTTAAAACACTTAAACTAGTTTTAGCCAGTATGATCATACATTGTTTCATTTCTTTCCACTTCCATATTCTGCAAGCAGCTTCATTGGCTTTGAGGACCAGTTTGAAATAAAGTAAGTTGGTGACCATAGTTGAGGATGACCCAAAGGCTCCCTTTATAATTGCTTCTTCACCAAGATGTAAAGGAGGGCACTACTCCTTTCCCTGGATTGCTCCACTTTACCCTTAATACATACCTTATAATGCTGAGTGAAGCAAGGAGGTATCACATACCATTTTTTGAGTCATTGGTATGACTTGACCTGGTATTGAACCTCAGTTTTCCAGGCCAGTGGCGAACACTCTACCCCCAAGGCCAATGGAATGGTGTTCAAAATTACTAGAAATTCAACCCTTGTATCTGTTATTATAACATCTGAAGTGTACTAATAATGATATACCATATATGATAATTATATTGATAATATAGTGGCATTATAATGCACACAAAACTGAATTTATGTGCTTTAATCAGAAAGGCGTCATCTCCACACTAGACGGAACCTCTCTGAAACTGGTTGACAAATTCACCTACCTAAGAAGCAGCGTCTCATCAACCAAAAAAGACATCAACACACGGCTAACAAAGGCATGGACAGCTATCGATAGGCTTTCGATCATATGGAAATCAAACCTGACCGATAAAATGAAACGCAGTTTCTTCCAGGCTGCGGTCGTGTCGATACTGCTATATGGATGCACTACTTGGACGCTGACTAAATGGTTGTAGAAGAAGCTAGATGGCAATCATACAAGAATGTTAAGAGCAATATTGAACAAGTCCTGGCAGCAACACCCCACAAGGCACCAACTATACGGTCACCTACCACCTATCACAAAAACTATCCAAGCTAGACAAACCAGACATGCCGGACACTGCTGGAGAAGCAAGGACAAGCTCGTAAGTGATGTACTCCTGTGGACCCCCGCATATGGCCAATCAAAAGCAGGACAACCAGCTCGAACATACATACAGCAGCTATGTGATGATATGGGATGTAACCCTGAAGACCTGCCAGAGACGATGAATAATAGGGAGACATGGAGAGAGAGGGTCAGGGATATCCGTGCTAGCCACACGACATGATGATGATGATGATGATAGATTGTCTAAGCTTTAGGGTAAACGTCTGTAAAGGATGAATCAACGCAGAAGAATAAACTAAATATGAATAAGATAGCCTCTAAGCATAGAGGCATGAGAACAACCTATCTCTGAGGACTGAATTAAAGGGTTCAGTTTGAAACATCATGAAAGATTGCTGACTACGCACTCTTGAAGAAAACTGAAAAGTGAAATGGCTGAAATGTAACTATAATAACCAAAATTTAGACATAAACCCATAACATCATCATGGCATAATGACAACTTGCCACACACAACTCATTTTATCAGCCATTGTTCTTAGTAAATCCTCTTGACGGCACCCAGTATCCATGTGGAGCTGATGAATGTAAGTTTTTGCTGAGTGGCTAACACTGGTGTGATCTTGTGTAAGAGTCCATTCCATATGAGTTTGTCCTTCCTTCCCCAGCAGTGCTCAGTAACTCTTACTTCTTTTTCTGGGATGGTTTGTAAGATGGGAGGTAAATGGCTGTTCAAACGCTTTTTTGTTGGGTGCTTCTTCCAGGATTTATTCAAAACTATGCAGCATCTTTGTGTTGTTTGTTTTTAGCTTTTTCACTAGACATTTCATACTGCATACATAATTTTCTTTCTAGTCCACTTTAAATTCAATAATCAAGCCTTTTTTATTTTCTTTCCTAATTTTCTGTCTTTCGATTGTAGGAACTTCAAGTTAGTAAGGATAGTGGCCACCTTAAACTTCAGAAGCTGATAGAAGCAGCTGACAAAGTTGTTCCAAATACCAACACTGCAGGCAGTCAAAGGATTAGACAGAACTGTGACACTTGTAAAACCAACTATGACACTTTCCTCAGCAACTTGAGTCAAATCAAACAAAAACAAGAGAATGCATTGACCAACTGGGAGCAATTTGAAGAAGCCAAAGAGCAAATGATCAGTTGGCTTCAAGAAATTGAGACCCGGCTCAAACAGACCCCTGCAGCCAAGTCAGATTTGGCTGAAAAACGATCTTTACTGGAACGATTCAAGGTAAAAAAAAAAAAATTGTATTTGTTGTTTTATATTTTCATGCTTTTTAACCCTTTTGTTAGGCAACCTTGTAAGTGAGTCTTAGAATATACAGACTGTATCTCCTTTGAGTGGTAATACACACTTACACCAAAAAAAAAAAAAAAAGGATCTCCTATTTGTATCTGTTGTTATAACATCTGAATATTTCTAATAATGATATGCTGTATATAATGATCATATTAATGATATAGTGACATTATAGATAGATCTTTAAGTGTGTAAATTTTATGAGCAAAGGGCTTTAAAAAATATTGTTTTGATAATAATCTTTTAACTTTAGATAATATTACCAGTCTCTTTTCCTCCACTAAATGAATAAAACCCAATATTTTATTGAAATTAACTATTGGCTATAAAATCATGGGTAATTCACACCTCTTTTTTCTTTTCAAATCTAAAAACTTTCTGTTATGGAAAAAGTAACATCAATTTTATTATAAATGATGCAAATCTTTGATAAATGAAATTTGAATTGTTAAATACTGTGTAATGTAATACAACGGCTCATAGAAAATTGAATGAATAAATAAAGCAGTCTCCAAAAAACCTAGGGGTTTGAAACCCTCTGTGCAGGTGTGGAACCACTAGAAATGGATATGTTTCAGCCCTCGATGCAACAAGCAGAAGTAAGGGGACAACTCGTGTCCTTTAGGGAGTTGACAGCAAGATATGATAGAGTAAAGACAAACAGTCATGAAGATGTGAGGAGGCGAAAGTTTATGAACCCCATTTTGGGGGGTATTTGCTCTAGAGGGGGCCTTGGACTGGACCCAACCTGGCTGACAAGTATGTTAGTAATACAACTGAAAATCAGGAAAAGATTCAAGATCTGTGTCTACTCGCTTTTTCTCGCCAGGATATGTTGCTTCTCTTGGTCTTGCTAAGGCGGTTGTCTCAGTTTCCCTACTCTCTTTCTCTCAGCAGCTACCTACAAGTGGTAGTAGTAAATAAACTTTTGGGTAGTTAAACAGAGTTCCTAATGTTTGTCGACTTTTACCACGGCAGTGTCACAACTGGGTCTAAACTTTCTTTGGTATCACAACGGTACAACTGGACAAGCCATATTTTGTTGAATTATGCTTTGGTGTTCATTACAAATCAGTTAGATTTTAGACATTGGATAAATAAAATATTAAACTAAATTTTCTACTTCTTTTTTTTTTTTAATCATTTCAGGTAATTCATCAAGAGTTAACATCACAAAAAAACAATCTTAAGAAACTGGAGGTCAAAAGCAAAGGTGTAAATGACGATTCTCCAAATAAATATATGTCTGAAATAAAGAATCTTTATGAGTCTTTATTTTTCAGAAGTCAGGTAAATATATTTCTATCTTTCCTTTTATCATTAAAAAGTAACTATATTCAACATCTTATTCATCTTTTTACAATGAATATAAACTAGATAACATTCTTAATGTTCTAATTTGGTTCTTGAGTTTTAAGAAACCAGTTTTGTTATTGTCTAAGAAAAATGTATCTACTGGTTCCACTATTGTTGGTTAGACTCTCTCTCTCTCTTGGGAGCTAACATATGACAAGAGTCCTGCTTAATTTTTAATGGTACTTTAGTTTTCCTGACACAATGGTGGAAGTGGGAGTTTTTATTTCTTATAACTCAAGAACCAAATTATGACAGTAAAAATTGCCTTTTCACTATGCAATCTTTTAAGTGAATAAAAGTTTTGGTGCATTTGTTTAATAAAGCCTACCTGTGATATCACAGGTTATATAAACAGCTAGTTTCTAATGAAAATAGAATCATGAATATAATGTTTGTTTTACTTTGTATTTTTTTTAATTTTAGGAGATTGTTGAGCGTCTTGAAGAACATGTGAAAAATCATGCTGAATATCGGCAATCATATCTCAGCTGCTTAGAATGGCTCTCTAATACAAAGCGCCGCCTCCAGCAAATCAACAATGTCTCTGGTGATTTACAAGCCATTCAAGAAAGACAGTCTATGCTAAAAGTTAGTTTATGTCTTTATTTTTTATATATACATTATAACGTTAAAAAACAATAGATTATCTCTGTCTTAAGAGAGTTGTTACTTTTGCAAACATATTTCACACACTAAATGTAACAATTATTTTACGATTTTTATTTTTATTTTCTCACTTCTCTTTTTTAACTTGAATATACTTTATTTACTTTAAAAGACATGAAAAAAAATGCTTTTGATGATAATCTTTTAATTTTATGTAAGAATTAGTCACTTTGTCACCTCCAGATATATACGACCAAATATTTTGTAGAAAAATCATCAAGAATTTACTCCCACCTTTTTTTTCTTTCAAATTTAAAAACTTTTTCTTTCTCTGTTTTTTTATTCTACATAATGCTTTTAAAATTTTTAATTTACTTTTTAGCTTCCAAAAATATTTAGAAATATTGAACTAGAATTTTTTTAATATTTGATTTATTTTTCATTCTTGTTTTTGTTATTATTGATTGTGGTACCAAGATTCTTTTTACATTCTATGAAAAAACAAACAATTTATATAAAAGGATAAATAATAATAAAAATACTAGATTTAAGACATTTGGACTAGAATTATCAAAATTCAAACTTGATATAAACCATGTCTAGTACATGGTTCTGTTTGTTGAGGAACCTATGAAGATTTATCTCTCACAAGCTTACTAGACTAGAACATTAACCATGACATTATTGGAAATACTCCCAAAGTTGATAACATAATTTTTATTTGGTAGACTGCTTTTATATATATATATATATATATATATATATAACAAACTTATATATCAACCCATTGGCATAATGGATAGTGTGTTCACCAATGGTCCAGGAGACCAGGGTTCAGTCCTAGCTCAAGTCAAACAAAAATTATGATACAAGAATATATAATTTAAAGAGTTCATTTTTTTTTAATTTAAAGTTTTCTTTATAAATTTATTTGGGAAATATATAAAATCAAATAATTTGTTGACTTTTGTAAATTAAAAAAAAAAAAAAAAAATGAAATGAATTCCCCCCCCCAATAGACCGCCTCCAAAGCAACCTAAAATTTCAGTAGTAAATAAAAGTCAAAACGAGGAAGAAGCATTTGAACTCAGGAGCCAACTAGAAGAAATATATCAATATTGGTCAGTATGTCTTTAAGTCCTATCAATTTAAAATGCTGAATTTTACAAAATGTTATGCTGAAATAATGCTTAAACTATGCGTTTTAAATGTAAAGACACGCTTACTCTACTATAAAGCCAAATTGATGTGAGTCTTTCCAATGTCAGCAAACAAGGCAGAATGTTTTTGAATCTCTTCTATAATATAATTTAAAAATTCGTAAAGAAAGCCCTAACAGTAGTTTAGAAGAAAAAGAAAAAGCCTAAAACACCTAATGCTACCACAGCCCCCCCCCCAAGAGAAAGAAAAAAAAAAATTTTTTTTTAAGCTCTATAATTCCTGAAGCCTGCTAGGTTCCCAACTGTAGTAAAAAAAAAAAAAGATAAATAGATAAAGCCTCGGAAAAGTCCCAATACAGCAAAAAAAAAAAAGTCAGTACCAGTGAAAGTCATACGAAAGTACCTTAATGTTGGACTTTAACTAAGTTAAAACTTAAAACTTAAACCAAAATTACCCCCCCTTTTTTTTTTGTTTGCGTACACATGGGAAGCAGCATGATGTACGTAAAGGTATTTGAATAAACCCATTGACGACCTAACTCAATACCTAAACGGGTCCTGGACGTGAGTTTGACGACTTTACGCTCAGGATCGTTAGTTCGATCGGGGAACTACTGCTGCTACTCTATAAGAGTGGCTTCTATAGAAGAGAATAAAACAGCCATCGAAAGATAACCATGACCCACACTCAAACCACATACACAAAACGCATCGCTCTTCGCGCGGGTAAAAAAGGGGCGCGTCCTGCTGAGGTTGGAGCCCTGGCCTCAGTGTTCGAAAAATCAGCTACAGAGCTCAAACAATCAAAACTACTAAAATGCAAGCAAACACTACAAATAGCCACATTTAACGTAAGAACATTAAATAGAATAGGACAACTCCCAGAGCTAATCGCATCGGCCGAAGAACATAAGATAGACATAATATGCATACAAGAACAAAGATACACGCACACCGAAGATATCAAATATCACGAAACTGGCAATGGCTGGTCGCTCGCCACTGTATCCGCATGGAAAAACTCTGTCAACGCCGCAGTAGGAGGGGTAGGATTACTTATAGGACCTAGAGCATTAAAAACGCTTAATAGCGTTGAGAAAATACAACCTAGAATGATGGCAGCTACGTTTAATAGAAACCCCAGAGCAACAATCATCTCATGCTACAGCCCCACCAATGTTAGTGAAGAAACTGAACTAGTCACCTTCTACGATGAGTTATCCTCATTAGTGCGTAGCATCCCGAAACACAACATGTTAGTCATTGGTGGAGACATGAATGCCCAAATCGGGAAAAACGGAAACGACAAATACAGCCTCCACAACACGTCAAATAGGAATGGGCAACATCTAACAGATTTCATGATAGAAAATAGATTAGCATGCCTCAATACAAACTACCAAAAAAGGGAGGGCAAACTATGGACATACACGTACGCAAACAATACTAAAGCTCAGATAGACTACATCCTTATAAACAAGAAATGGAAAAATAGTGCACTGAATTGCGAGGCATACTCCTCTTTTGAGGGCGTGTCCACCGATCACCGAATAGTCACGGCGAAAATACGGTTAAGCCTACGAAAAAACGCCAAACGAACAGCGACCACCAAACACTATGACTGGGCCCTATTAAACAACAAAGATATAAGAGATAAATACGTATTAGAATTAAGAAACAGATTCGAAACACTACAAGAAAAGACGGAAAAAAGTACACCAAACGACGAATACGAAAATTTCGTCAATGCACACCTCGAGGCAGCAGCAAAATACATTCCAACAAAAATTAAAACTAAATATAGAGTCCCATGGGAAACTTTAGCGGTGAGAGAAAAACGTGCACTAGTAAAAACAGCCTCCAAAAACTATCGAAAAAACCCAACAAACACAAATGCCTTAAAACTAAAAACGGCACAATATCAATTAGCAGGCATATATATAAAGGAACAGACAGAATACATTCAAAATCAGATAGATAAGATTAGAGACTCGGTGGAAGATAGACAATCTAGAATTGCCTGGCAAACAATAAACGAAGTGAGCAGAAGAAAGAACACAGCCAAAGCAAAACTTAAAGCAGCAAACCAACAAGAAAGAATAAAACTGTGGAAACAGCACTTCGAAAACTTACTTGGAAACCCACCAAAAATAACGCATGAACCAATCACCAGAATAATTAGCAAACAATTAGACATTAAACTAGGACCGTTCACACAAGAAGAACTCGACTCGGTTCTCAGAAAAATTAAAAATAGGAAAGCTGCAGGGCTGGACGAAATTCCCCCGGAAGTATGGAAGACCAGACAATTCGACGACATACTGCTCCGACACTGCAACGCAGTATACAATCAAAATCCGATAGATAGATAGATGGATGAAAGGATGCATACTCCCCTTCCCTAAAAAGGGGGACCTCGGATTAGCCAAAAACTACCGAGGCATAACACTTACATCCATAGCTACCAAAATCTACAATGCCCTACTACGAAACCGAATAGAACCCAAAATCGACAACATACTTAGAAAAAACCAAAATGGCTTCCGAATAAATAGATCCATGACCTCACAAATATTAACCATCCGCAGAATCCTTGAAGGTGTACAGGCAAAGAACCTACAAGCAACATTAATATTTGTCGACTTTACCAAGGCTTTCGACTCCATTCACAGAGGAAAGATGGAACAAATCCTACTAGCGTACGGCATACCTAAAGAAACCGTAGCGGCAATAACGATTCTCTATAGAAACACTAAAGTAAAAGTACGATCACCGGATGGAGACACAGAATACTTTGACATTGTAGCAGGAGTACTACAAGGGGACACACTGGCCCCGTACCTCTTTATCATTTGTCTAGACTACGTACTTAGAACATCGATTGACAAAATCAAAGAGAATGGCTTCGAACTGATGAAGAAAAGAAGCAGAAGATACCCCGCAACAACAATTACCGATGCCGACTACGCCGATGACATAGCGATACTGGCAAATACACCTGACCAAGCCGAAACTCTTCTGCATAGTTTGGAACGAGCAGCAGCAAGCATAGGCCTCTATGTTAATGCACACAAAACGGAATATATGTGCTATAACTAAACGGGGGACATCTCCACTCTAGAAGGAACCCCACTTAAACTAGTAGACAAATTCACGTACCTAGGAAGCAGCATCGAATCAACCAAAAAGGACATCGAAACGAGGTTAACGAAAATATGGACAGCTATCAATAGGCTATCGATTATATGGAAATCAGACCTAACCGATAAAATGAAACGCAGTTTCTTCCAGGCAGCGGTCACATCAATACTGCTATATGGATGCACTACATGGACGCTAACAAAACGACTGGAGAAGAAGCTAGATGGCAATTACACAAGAATGCTGCGTGCAATCCTGAACAAGTCCTGGCAGCAACACCCCACAAGACACCAACTGTACGGCCACCTGCCCCCTATCACGAAAACTATTCAAGTTAGACGAACCAGACATGCAGGACACTGCTGGAGAAGCAGAGATGAACTCATAAGAGATGTACTCTTATGGATCCCCACACATGGCCACGCAAAAGCAGGACGACCAGCTCGAACGTACATTCAGCAGCTATGTGAGGATACAGGATGTTGTCCTGAAGACCTACCTAGGGCGATGAACGATAGGGAGGAGTGGCGAGAGAGGGTCAGGGATATCCATGCTACCAGCGCGATATGATGATGATGATGATGATTATTAATTATGAAATACCTCATCATTTTTTTTGTTTGAAAATAAACTTCCAAAATGAGTTTTCTCCTTTTCTTTTGCTCATTTCTCTCTCTCTCTCTCTCTCTCTCTCTCTCTCTCTACTTCATTTTTACCTTCCTTCCATTTAAGAAAACAATAAACATCTGATGTATAACAATTTTTTTGTTTAAGACTGAACTTCCTTCATTTCTTTCTTTTACTTATTTCTCTCTCTGTTTTCACTTCCTTTCTTTTTTCTCGCTCATTTCTCACTATCTATTCATCTCTTTTCAAAATAAGAAAAAGAAAACTTATAAAACATGTCATTTCTGTAGGGATGACATGTTACAAATCCCAGAAGTTAACTTGATTACTAATTAATACATCTGTCCGTTGTTATCCTGCCTCTTATTTTGTCATTATCAATTTTGATTGCTGCATTAATGAATGACACATTCTACTCTTCATGTCACTGTTGCTATTGATACATTTTAATTAATTTCAGGAGTTCCGTAACAGCCTCTCCACTGGTGGGCAGTTAGTAGAGAACTGTAGCCAGTTGGTAGAGTGTGTGTGTAAGAACACAGCTCCACAAGGATGTACAATAATTCAACAGGAATTAAACTCTTTGCAAGATGAGTGGAAAACACTCACAATGGCTGTTGATGAATCAGAAATGAACCTTAACTGCAGCCTTTCAACTTGGACAGATTTTGAGAATGAATATGAAAATTTTACCACTTGGTTTGAGGATCTAGAAAGAAAGTCCAAACAATTAATTGACCCAAAGGACAATCTCACAAACAAAAGGAAACAACTACAAGAAGCAGAGGTAAGGATTAATTGGCTTTTTTTTCTTTTTTCCTTTAGTGGAATGGGGTCATAGGTATGCCATTAAACTGCATCTGATCTGATAGTGAGGCTCCAGTCTTGGAGTTTAGGGAATGTTGAGTACAGATTTATAACCATTAATCTCAGGTCCACACTGATCCAGAATGACAGTACTCTTTAGGGTTCTATCTATGGCTCAAATAGAATTGTTCAACCTTTTACTTCACCTGGGGCTATAGAATACACCGACTGTGTCTCTGCTGAGGGTTAATAACAAGTGTCCTGGATATGACACAAAACAATCTGATTGTGAGATTCCAGTAATGCTGGAGCTTTGGGGAATGAGGAGTATGGCTTTGTTGCCATCACTTCCAGGTCCACTCTGGCAGCACCTGATTGGTCCTATCTATGGGTCAAATAGAACTAAACTGTGCACTTATGCTTAAAGGAATAGGTTGAGATGGGACTGTTTTGAAATTTAAACTGTCCATGTTTTCGTTAACTGAATTGTTTGAAATGGAATTGTTTTTTTGTATACTAAACTGAATTGTTTGAAATAGAACTGTTTTGACATTTAACTGAGTGTAAAAAAAACTGTACTTATTCTAAACTGAATTGTTTGAAATAGAACTGTTTATATGTATAAAAATTGATTTGCCATTAAATAACCTACAATGGTTGATTCAGTTTGGTTTTAACCAAGCTGTATCAACCTTTTACTAGTGATTATTATTAGTAATTTGAAACCATACCGTGGTGTGCAAATTATTTATATTAAGAATATTTGATATATAGAAATACTAATTTCCATCTAACTGAATGCAAATCAATGAGCTCTAACTTGTTGAAAAATAAAGTTACCTACAAATTATTCACTTACAAATTGTATATATTTATAAACAAAACAGGATTTGACATTAAACAACCCTCAAAAGTTGATATGCCATTAAACCAAATAACCTGGCTTAATTTTACAAGTGAGTTTATCTTCCTAGATTCAATTCAGTTCTACTGAGGGATCTAAAAATAAGATTGTAGGGAGACAACAAATAGTTGACTTCCCTTAGATTTGTGGTCTGGTCTTTGGATATCACATGTCCATTCGTCATGTCAGAATTCAGTATCCTTTCTCACTTTGTTTTTATCTCCATTTTTTTTAATGGATAAGTCCTCTCTTTTTATCTCCATTCAATGAACAGACTTGGTCTCACCACCCAGCAAATGGTATAGTTTCTTCTCAGCATTGAAATGTAAAACCACATAATTAAATCAAAGAAAAATTTTCACTATTTTTGTGCCCCTTTTTATTTACTGCTTGTTTATGGAACAATGTGAATATTTAATCTATTTGAACATGTTTGTGTATTGTAATACCTCTTACATGTATATATTAAATGTCATATATATGAGCTATTTTTCTCTTTCTTTCTGTTTATTCAGTCTTAGGGTACCAATGGATATACTAATATTAATATTGGACCTTAGTGAGTTGAGGATATGACTAAATAGCACCAACTATAACCAAATGATATCTTGTACAATGATGTCTGGAAAGTAATTTATTTTCTCTACTGTCTATTGCATGAGGAAAATTTTAAGAATTTCAAGCAAAATATTGTCACCTAAGCCAACAGTACCTGAATCAAAAATTGAACTATGGAAACAAAAGAACATTAAGAACAATTTTATCCTCTAAGCTATATTCCATAAGAAAACAGGTTTCAACCTAATGCATCCGAAACTTGGAATGTTAAACCTTTTTTTTTTATGCTTTGATAACAGAAGACATATGCATTTTTCTAGACATGCACACACGCACACGCACAAACACACACAGACACAAAGATTTTTTGCACAGAATTAGCAACCTTATTTAACACCCTAATAATGAAAAATTGTGTTCTTGTGGTAAAAGTTTTTGTATTTCTTATACTATAATTATTACAAGCAGTACTTGCCAACTTCCTGTTGGTGGTACTGACTGTATCTTCTGCAGATGGGTAAGACCAACTTCAACAAAAGAGATATCCTGGATATGATGCTGTTACATTTTTACAGACAAAGAGAAATATATAAACAAAACTGAAAAGAAATGGACTCATGGTGAACAAGAAAATAGTTTGGTTTATTTAACCACAGACAGAGACATGCATCAATTGACCAGGAAAAGAAGCTGTTTTAAATTTGTATGCAACCGTTAAATACACATCCATGTGTATCATGACCGATTTCAAGTCTGTCTTTTGTTGTTCCTCTCATCTATCTGTTCTTCTTGTCTCTATAATCCCACAATGCACTGTCCATGGGAGGCAATTTCCTTCCTATCCTTCAAGAGGAACATCTTTGATATTTTTTCATTAGGTCTGATCCTTAACAGATACTAAACTGTATCTGGTAGTGAGACTCCAGTTCTGAGTGTAGATTATCCCTTCATTGCCATTACTCCCAGGTCCACTCTGACTTGGAGTGGTAGTAACTGCTAGGGTCCCATCTATGGGTCAAAAAGATTTGTTTAAAAATCATTCCTATTGAAAACTTGATACCATATAGTTGTAAATTATTTGTATTAAGAATAGTTACCTGGCGCTAAAATTGTTTGCTTAGGATTATTATTAGTTATCTGAAACCATATAATGCTATGCAAAGTATCATCAAATAGAAATAATTACTTGAAACCATATAATTATTAGTATTAGATAGGAATACTTGAAATCATAAAACTGTGTGCAAATTATTTGTATTAGATCGAATACTTGATATCTTATAACTGTATGCAAGAAAACTCTTAAGAAAAAACTACTAACAAAATGTAAATATAAAATTTTAATGAACCCTAACCTTGATGCATAAAATAACTGGAGACTGATTGACATGGTTTTCATCTTTATCTCTTTCTATGACTTCATTTTTCTTTACTCTCCATCAGTATTTTCTCCCTTTATTTTTTTTTTCACTTTTTTCTATACAATTTTTGATTTTTTATCCCTAGTTTTGAATTTTTCTTTTTTCTTACTCTTTTTCTTTATTTTATTTTAGTGTACCCTGTTTGTTTTAATTTCATTTTGATATACCCTGTTTCTCACACACACACACACACCCACACACCCACAACCTCCTTTTTTTCTTTCTGCTCTTTTTCTTTAAGGGAAATTTGTTGATATAATTTCACGTTATAACTTGGAAAAGACGTCCCACCCTCTTAACACTTACAGACATAATCCACTTTTTCAAACTATTGACACATGATTTACCCAATCTTCTTTTTGTAATATTTAAAGTCAATAAAGGAATTCATGTTGAATCTTGAAAGCCATCAATAGAATAAAAAGAAAAGAAAATTTGATGAAATTTTATTACCTTCTGTGATAGTGTAGTAAAAAGTAAGGAATTGTGATATTCTGACTAGTCCACAGCCTTTATACAACTTAAGGTATTTTAACTGTTCCTCTTTCAAGAAAAAAACGCCTTCTTTTTCTGCATGAAATATTTATCTTTGAATACTTCAACAAAGATTTATGTGCTTGTTTTATATCTTAGATTGATGCACAAGTTTCTAGCAATTATTTCTGATAAGATATCTTATTAATATAGATTCATGTTATTCAGTCATCAAAGTATTTTCCATGGCATTCTATAATTTTTTCTCATTAAGATTTCATAAGTTGTTTAAAAAGGGATAAGTTTTATGTATAAATGTTTACAAAATGTTTTTATTTATATGATTTTAGCATTTTTTTAATAAAATTTTTTATTCCTATAAATTCATAATGAATAAAGCAGTATTGATAATATTAACTTTTTAAGGCAAATTTTCATTTTATTTTTCAATATTATTCATGTCCTTTATCATTTAGAAGTAAACAAATAAATGAGTCATACCATCCTTCTCTCTTTATTTTCTCTTGTAATTTTTCTCACTTTATTTTCTTTTCTCATTTTTCTCGATTTCCATGACTTCATTTTTCTTTATACTCCAGTAACTTTGATCCAAATTTTGTCAATCTGAAATCTTTTACAAATTTCAGAATAATTATAGTTTTATCATTTTTTTGTTAATTTCATATCACAGTTTTTAAAATGGCCATGAAATATCCACAGGTACAGGGTTCTTTTGTTATAATTCATTCATGAAGACATTTTCTCTGACTTTAAATTCATGCCAATTTTTAGATAAATTGTTGTGATTTAGATAAATGGTTTTGATTTAATTCTTCAATATATTGAATTTGTTGATAAGACAAATTCAGTTAAAATCTTAGAAATTATTTTAAATTTAATTTTGAATTTATGTTTTCAGAATAACACTAAACTGTATCTGGTTGTGTGATTTAATTTTTGGAACTCTGGGGAGTGTAGGATTACCTTTTCATTGCCTTTACTCCGAGAACCCCTCTGAGCTGAAGTAGGAGTATCTGTCACATTCCCATCAATGGTTAGATAGATCTGTATATTGCAACAAAGTATTTAATTGTGAAGAAATGTTTCTTTACTGTATAAAATTGCCCTGTATGTGTGAGATTTAAAATATGCTGACTGTATCCCACTACAAAGGAATAAGACCTCTCACCAGAAGGACCTTTTTGTGTATGACACTAAACCGCATCTGATGGTGAGGCTCCAATTCTGGAGATCTAAGGAGTGTAGAGTACCTTTTCATTGTCATTACATAGGTCCACTTTGACTTGGAGTAAGGTACCTGTTAGTATCTTATTTATAGATCTGTTAAAAATTATTCCTATTGGATAGAAAGAACTATGTACAAAAAGAAAATTTCTTCAGAAACAGCTACTCAAAAAATGTAAATCTGAATGATTTCCTAAACTCCAAGCATAGATTAACCCTAGACAAGTTGACATGCCATTAAAACCAATCAATAATTGTACTTCAGATTTAAAGTGGGTGGAATTTTCTTATTAATATTTCAAATTGTTTACTGGATGTATGTTTTTGAAGCATTTTGATCTTAAAAGTTTTTGGTTGTTATAATGTCTATTTATCAAATTGCAGCTCTTACTTGAGGAAATGAAGCGACAGAAAGAAATCTTGGAGAAAATTCAAGATCTTGGTGAGAAAGCTGGCCAAAAAAGCAATGATCCAAGAATTTCTCACAGACTATTGAAACTCTCTTCACAGTACCATGGTCTAAGCACAACTCTTAAGGTATTTGAAATTCTTTGTCGAAAAGAAAAATATAGGTCCCTTATTTCTTTCTCTATGTAAAAGGTCCCTATGAATACTTAGACAAATTTATGTGGATGTTTATGTGTTAAATTGAATTTACCAAAAATTCACACATGTAAACAACCCCTGATGATGGCTTATAAAAGGTCTGAAAGCACTTGGGACTTTTGGTAAATTCAATTACCAATTCCTACTTAAAACCAAGACACTTACCAGGAAACTTGAGAGGATCTTAATAAAATTATATTGACAAAATGTGTCTTTATTATTTAATCAAACATGCATATACATATATATATATATCCATTCATCCAAAGATTTTCTTTTCTATATAATGCACTTTAATATAATTTAAAAAATCTACAATACTAATATATTTATCAGAGTTATATTCATTGTTTTATTGCCTTGAAATTAATTTTACTCTTTTTTTTTTATGAGATTCAACTCTTTATTTATGGTAAACAAATGAGTTTACAGAAATGATTCATATATGCAATGAAGAGCAATATGATAATGTTGTGGTTTGTATACTTTTATTGAATATTTTGTTATACTTTTATATGCGATTTATCTATCTTCCCAGAATATCATTGCAAAATTGAAAGAAAATGTTCAAGAACATGAAATGTTTGATTCAAGCTACAACATGGTTATGGAATGGATTGGTAATTGTGAAAAGGAGCTCTCTGATCTTTATGTCTCAACAGATGGCCTCTCCGTTCAAGAAAAACTTAGAGCTCTAAATGTAAGTTCAACATTTTAAAAACTTGTCATCTCAGATATCTATCTTATAACTTACTATTATTTAAAAACTGTTTTTTCTGTTTATGAAATTAAGATATCTTTCCATGTGTGTGTGTGTGTATTTAGCAAACCTTCCACATAATGTCAATTTTTTAAGCAGTATTTAACAGGTTTGAATTCAGAGTTTTTCTTCTCCTATACTGGTTGCCAAACTAAGGTTAAAGAGCCTAGTCTGCCCCACTATTTATTCATAGCTGGAGGGAGAATAGTTGGATGCATACCTTTCCCAAGGGTTTTAGCACTATTTGAAATGCAAACAGTCTTGTCCAGGAATTGAACTCAAGTCACCGTGTCCATTTCCTACAATGGTAATCATTACACCATGATTCAAATATGTATTGGCTTGAATTCAGAGTTTTTCTTCTCCTATACTGGTTACAAAACTAAGGTTAAAGAGCCTAGCCTGCCCCACTATTTATCCATAGCCGGAGGGAAAATAGTTGGATGCATACCTTTCCCAAGGGTTTTAGCACTATTTAAAATGCAAACAGTCTTGTCTAGGAATTGAACTCAAGTCACCGTGTCCATTTCCTACAATGGTTATCATTACACTATGATTCATATATGTATTTACCAACCCCTCTGCTGCGTGAGTAGGATGTGAAACAATGTCAATTTTTTAAGCAGTATTTAACAGGTTTGAATTTAGAGTTTTTTTCTAGACAAGTGGCTATACCAAGGTTAAACAGTCCAGTCTACCTTACTATTTACTACCATACCTGAAAGGAGAATAGTTGGATTCATGCCTTTCTCAGGGGCATTAATACTATAGAAAATTCAAACAGTTTTGTCTAGGATTTGACCTTTGGTTACCATGTCCATTACACCATGAGTGCCTATATTGATAAAAATGTATTTATATGTTCCCTTGTAGATCTACCAAGAACTCACATGTATCAGTGATTGATTTCATTTAGGTTGAAATGCTGAAAGCTCTTTTGGATCTAGTTGTGATTTTCTTTATTTGAATTCTTATCATTGATTTTTCATCATCAGTTACTGTTACATGGTTTTACCTTATTTTTAAATGAAATACAAAACATAATAGACACAATCCCAGTTAATTGGACCCAAAATTGATTCATTTCACAGCATCAAAAGTCATGGGTTATGTAATATTTAAATATCTAATATTTTATTTTATATAAAATCAATAAATGCATAATTTTCATTTTCTTTTAATGATTATTCTCTAACTTTTGGCTAATAATGATATCTCCATTTTCTCATTTCATTTAGAATATTTTTCTAATTGAAAAAATACCCAATTTTATTTATATTTTAATTAAAAACAATTTGATTTTACTTAAAAGGAAAAAGAATGGTGGTCTTTACAAAATATTCCAATCATTAAATAAAAAATTTTAAAACAAAACTTTTTGCTGAAAAGGATTAGAATACACTGACTGTATTCCTTGCAGGGAGATAAGACCCCCCCCCCACTAAATGGGGTTGTCCTGGTTTGACACTAAACTGTATATCTGATGGTAAAACTTTAGTTCTGAAAGCAGGGAGTCCTCATGGCATGATGGCTAGATTACTGGACTGCAACATCATAGTTAGAAAATTCAAACTCCAGTTGCACTAGTGAACTAACTTTTCGATTAATACTCCAGAAAAAGATATAAACCCTCTAATCTCCTAGGGATTAAATAGTAAGTAAGTAAATTTGGAGACCTTAGTCGAGGGTGACCTGAAAGTTCCCTTTTCAATAGCTACTACACAGAGATGTAGGGAAGGGCACTACTCCATTCTTAGGATTGCTCCATTTTACACTTGATCCTCACCTTATAGTGCTGAGTGCTAAGCAAGGCGGCATCAAGTACCATTTTTTGAGTCTTTGGTATGACTCGACTTGGGATCAGACCCTAGTATCCTGGACCATTGGTAAACATGCTATACTACCACTACTATTATTCTACAAAGATAGCTTTGGCATTAAATAACCTGTCAAGGTTTATATGCCATTAAACAAAGAAACCAAACCAACTCAGCGAAGTGTGGAGTACTTCTTGATTGCTATTACTCCCAGGTCCACTCTGATCCAAAGTCATAGTACATGTTAGAGTCAAACAGACCTGTTAAAAATTTATTTGTATTTGATAGGACTATGTGAAAAAAACAAAGAAAACTCTTAAGGAACAGCTACATAAAAAATCTAAATAGTGAAATTCATCAATCTAAATTTAAAACAGTAATTTCTATAATAGAAATAATTATATCTGTAGACTCTCAGCCTCATAAAGAAAAAGCATTTATTTTAAATTACAGATATCTATTTTTTAACTATCTCCTTCCTTGATGATGTACTTGTTTCATTGAGGAATATTGGTCACATATATCAAATATTAGAGTGTACTTTTCATTTAATAACTATTAGCTTACTAACTTTTCTTTTAATAACTATCAGCTTACTAAGTTGTGCTTGAAAAAATGAATACTGAACATATTTTGTATAGTGTGTACATATATATGTGTGTGTGTGTGTGTGTGTGTGTATATATATATATATATATATATATATATATATATATATATATATATATGTGTGTGTAAGTGAAACGTGGTTGCTGTATAAGTACCAGCTGAGGACTCTTAAATGCTTACGACAAATAATTTGTATTGGATGACAATCCCATATCCCAGATACAGAAATATTAGAGAGAGCTGAGTTACCAAGCATTGAATCCATGGTCATGAAGAGTTGTCTTCGTTGGGTTGGTCATGTTTGTATGGATGACAGTCACCTGCCAATGCAACTGTTTTAGAATGAAATGTGTAAAGGGAAGAGAAAGGCATAAAAACCAAAGAAAAGATTTAAGGACTGTAAAATTTTGCCCAAGACATTTCAGTAAATTGGATGGTTTGCAAGATGGTGGGTAAATGTCTGTATAACTGTGTTTTTGTTGGATGCTGCTAACAGGACTTGTTTAAAACAGCACACTACATGTGTAGTCCCCATCTACCTTTTCCTCCAAGTGTTTCAACCTAACAGTATTACTGACATGGTTACATCTTGGAAGAAATTCAATTTTATTTTATCTGACAGATCTGATTTATCAACTGCTATTGATAGGTTATCAACCTTATGGAAATCTGATCTCTCTGATAAAATATATAAGGGTGGGCTGAAAAGTACATAGGCTGACATAATATCTGCTATGGATGACATTTTTTACCAATGGGACCCAAGCACTGCAACACTAAAAGAAGTGGTATGTTTTCTGCTAGACACTCTAAAATTGACAAATAAATTTCTTTTTACCATTGAATAATGATGAGTTTTTAGTTATCACATGTAATGTTGGAAAATAAAATTCATTTACTCATATTTCATGAGAGGATGTTAGTCAGCCCTGATCTTCATATATATATATATATATACATGGAGAGAAAGAGATTGTTGTGAGTTCAACAAGAAAAAAGTAAATATTTTGAAATGAAAAGGTCTACAAATGATTTTGAATTTGGTTTTTAGGGGATTTTTTTATTGTTAATATTTTGTTTATGTATATATTTGTGAGATATTTTTCAGACCTTCCAGTCCTCTTCAGGCAGTTGAACATGACCAATGATTTAATTACCTCAAGAGAACTCAAATACCCTAAACATGTCACACAAATATATACAGAATAATAATAAAAAAAAACCTATATACCAAATTTGAAATCTTTTGCAGACCTTTTAATTTAAAGATAAATAGAAAAGTATGAATATTAGAAATCATATAAACAAACAAATAAGTATATTAAATTTTGTTAAACTTCTTTGTAAATTAATTGTGGTTCTTTTGTTTTGAATAGGTTATTGTGAATGGTATGGATGAGACTTTGTACAAAGTTAACAAAGTGAGTGACTATGCTGAGAAGATCCAGCCAGCCACTTCATCATCTGGATACAAATCAGTAGAGGAGAACATTGCTGAAATGTCTTCAAGATGGAAACAACTGAACCAGTCAGTGACCGATTGTGCCTTCAATCTACAGAACAGCCAACAGAAATGGCAAGATTATGAGATCATAAAAGAATCACTGGAAACCTGGCTTTTTGACCTTGAAAGTCTATTGTCCATCAACCCTGAAATCTATAGTCAATTGTCAGAGAAAAAGGCACAGATGGATAAATACAGAGTAAGTATTAGGGTTACATGTCATCATGTCGTGCCGCTAGCACGGATATCCCTGACCCTCCTCGCCACTTCTCCCTATAGTTCATCGCCTCTGGCAGGTCTTCAGGGCTACATCCTGTATCCCCACATAGCTGCTGTATATATGTTCTAGCTGATCGTCCTGCTTTTGCTCAGCCATATGTGG
This sequence comes from Sepioteuthis lessoniana, assembly GCA_963585895.1. Classification (NCBI taxonomy): domain Eukaryota; kingdom Metazoa; phylum Mollusca; class Cephalopoda; order Myopsida; family Loliginidae; genus Sepioteuthis; species Sepioteuthis lessoniana. The sequence continues at coordinate 83,879,757 of OY757918.1, forward strand.
GGTCCATTGGAGTACATCACTTATGAGCTTGTCCCAGCTTCTCCAGCAGTGTCCTGCATGTCTGGGTCATCTAACATGGATAGTTTTCGTGATTGGAGGCAGGTGGCCATATAGTTGGTGCCTTGTGGGGTGTTGCCACCAGGACATGTTCAATATTGCTTGCAACATTCTTGTGTAATTGCCGTCTAGCTTCTTCTCCAGCCATTTAGTTAGTGTCCAAGTAGTACATCCACACAGCAATATCGATACAACCGCTGCCTGGAAGAAACTGCGTTTCATTTTATCGGTCAGGTCTGATTTCCATATGATTGATAGCTGTCCATGCCTTTGTTAGCCGTATGTTAAATGTAAAGATAAAAAAAATAAGTGTAAAAGACTTACTTGTAGATAAGGTTTTATTTCTAAATTTGAAAAAAAATTTTACATTTTGATATTTTTTTTTTTTTTTTTTTTAATATTTACTTGTATCAAAATTTTAACAAATTTAACTCAACTTTCTTGTTAATCCTGTCTGCTGGGGCTCTAAAATACACTGACTGCATCCTTGCAAAAAGGTAAGACATCCCCATCGCAACAAATATCCTAGATATGACACTAAACCATCTGATGGTGAAGCTTCAGTTCTGGAGCTTTAGGGAATGTGTATCTTTGTACCATTCTGACCTGGAGCAGTAGTATCTGTAAGGGTCCTATCTATTAGTCAAATAGAACTGTTTAACTCATTAACTGTATGCAAACAAAGGATTAACATTAAATTGAATTATTAGAATTAGATAGCAATACATGAAACCATTTAACTGTGTGCATATAGAACTATCAGTGTTTGATAGCAATACTTGAAACCATTTAACTGTGTGCAAATAGAACTATCAGTGTTTGATAGCAATACTTTGAACCATTTAACTGTGCACAAACAATAAACAGCAATACTTGAAATCATTTAACTGTATACAAACAAATTACTTCTGGCTTATTCAAAAATGTTACTTTCAAATTATTCACTTTAAAAGCATAGTATGATATATGTATATATAAACAAGATTTTGGATTTGGCGTTGAATAACCTACAAAGGTTGATATGCCATAAAACCCAACAAACCAACCTAAACACGATGTGGCATTAAATAACCATCAAGGGTTGGTATGCCATTAAACCAAATGACCAAAACATCCACTTTAGTGTTAATTATTATTTGATTCTTATCTGAATGTTTTAGACTAGACATTTTATGCATTCTATGTCTTTTTAAAACTTTTATTGCTTTCTTGTTATTATGTTTCAGATGCTGTATATTTGACCCTTTGATATCTGTTTTATTTTTGTTTATTTTTATATAAAGATCCCATCCCTTTTTGTATAAATAGTTGAAAATATTCCCATATAATACACCCAAAAGATAAGCTTTGATATTGTGAGTTTAGTCACCAAAGTTCTGACATGAAATTGACAGTAATTTGAGAAAAAGTGAAATCTAACTCAACACTTTGTGAATGCAGCAGTATTCTAAAAGACAAACTTATCGAAATGTTCAAATATTGGGTACAAAAATTAGGTTCTTAAATATAGAAACAGAAGAGGGCATGGCTATCGGGCTATTGCTATTTTTATTTCCGGTGTGCATTTATATGGAATGCTTTGAGGAAATAACCCTAAAAACAAAAGTAAGAACAAGAGACCCCTAAATATACAGTAGTCAAAACTTCATCATATGAAAGCAACAAAACATATTGAGCTTTTATCTAATCATTTTGATGTTTTGGCCAACCTATTCTTCAGCCTTCTTGAGTGTATAATTTTGTCTCTCATGGATTGAGACACCTAACAAAAACTGAAACGTATTAATCCTTTCACTGCTGTATGCCAAAATAGTCAAATTCCTAGCAGTGAATCATGTATAAATATACCGTAATTATTTGTGTACAACACATTTTTTTCCACATTTTTTAGGGTTGCATGTTAGAATGTTAGACATTAGTTCATATTATACACAAATAATCAAAATTGATTCAATATTTTTTGTTTGCCAGTCCATATTATCACTTGCTGACAAATTTTATTGAGAAATTTCTCATTATTTTCACATGAAATCTGTTTTTGCCATATTTTTCATTCAGTATTGTTATAAAAACTTTTAGAACTAACAACATCAGTCACATCATACTGAATAAGCTATGGAGGAAGAATAGTGAAAAAGAAAGTAATATTAGTATTAAGATCATGTATGTCCTTTTTGGAAAGTGTTGTTGACAGTTTAGAATATTGACATTATTCCATTTATTGTTTACAATAATATCTTTAGTGGATACAAATTCCTATTATTCTCAGCCTAATTAAGGTAAACACTACCCAAAATCTCCAACTAATATTCTTCCTTTTTTGTTTTTTTTTTTCCTTGCAGTTAATCCTCAGTGATATTAACTCGAAAGAGAAACCAGTCACAGATCTTGGTAGGAGTTTATCTCAACTTGACACCCTAAGCGCTGACAATGCCATGGCTGAAGATTCCTACAGTGAGATAAAATCTCGATATGAACTCATAAAAACAAGATGTCAGGTAAAACTGAATTTCTCAAAGACTGGATTTGTATTAATGATTAAAGAAATCTTTTGTTATTTTCACTTTGACATAGTTGTGCAGTTCTAATATTTTATTTGCTAGTGCTGATAAAATGCTTTCTATCTCCTGTATATATATATATATATATATATATATATATATATATATATATATATATATATATAAATCCTTCTGCATGGGCAGGATTTGACCCAAAGCCAATTTTTTTAAGTGGAGTTTAACAGGTTAGAATTCAGTTTTTCTTCTAGACTGGTTGCTTAACCAAGGCTAAAGAACACAATCTCCTCTACTATTTACCAATAGTTGAAGAGAGAATAATTGGATTCATACCTTTCCCAAGGGTATTAGTGCTATGTGAAATGCAGTCAGCTTTGTGCAGGATTTGAACTTGTGTCCTCATGTCCATTTCCTATGACGATAACCATTACACTACTGGCACTTCTTTTTATATATATATATATATATATATATATATATATATGTGTGTGTGTGTTATAAAAAAATCTGCAGAAATATAACATAGACTATTTTATTGTTAATGTCTATCATGAGATTTTAGTGTATAAATGATACAATAAAATATATAAAACTGATTAAAATGATATGAAATAATTATATGTAATAATTACATAATTTATATGAAATAATTTATGTAATAATTCTCTTTGGTTTTCACTGATTAAAATGATATGAAAAAGTATTACATAATCTATATGAAATAATTTATGTAATAATTCACTTTGGTTTTTCCTTGTATTTCTTTTGATAGACATAATAGAGCACAGCTCTATTAAGCCTCACAAGAACTGCATCTCCGTTTAAATGCGAGAAAGTTGTTTTTGAAATGTTTCTTAGAAACTTGAATGTTTTGGGGTTTTTTTTTTATCTCTATATTGTTGGATTTTCATACAACTTGAAATTCCATTTTGTGTTATATTTCTTTGCAGAGTATTATCAACATCTTGGAGAAAAGTTGCCAAGAACATGAAGAATTCCAAATGGCCCAACAGGTTTTTGAGCAGTGGCTGTTACAGACATCTCTTCAGTTGACTGCACAAAATGTAACAGATTTGTCAACTCTAGAACTAACTGAACAGCAAATGAAAGATAATCAGGTATCAAAACCATTCCTACAATTCATTTCTATCTTGAGGAACTTCCTAAATCTTCTTGTGGTGGTCTCCTTCTTCACTGACGTGCCCATCTTTCAGAACTCCCTTATTACCAAATTTCTTATCAGTATATTTGTTTCTTGATATAGGGATCAACCACTTTTCCTGCTGAAGACAAGTTTTTACATTTTATAATTCACCCTTTTTGCAAAATATCACAGCACTAGCAATGGCTGTTTGGTAGCTATGGTGTAACCTGTTCATGGGCTACGAAATGTGTACACAGGGGCACTGGGGGGTCAATCCTGGCTCCCACAATCAACCACGCATTTCTATGGTCACAGCAATCAACCAACGTCATTCCACAGCTGGCCTTGTCAATGGACATTTCTGCTTGCTGGCTGAACAGTTGAAATTTGTTGCCTGACTTGTATCCCATGCCCACACTGTATTTTTTGATCTGAAAGGCAAGCCAGTTGCTGTTAGAAGTTGCTCTGTCCTGTCAATCTCTGCCACATTGATTATATTTCTCAACCTTTCTCTCATCCTCTTCAGTGACCTAACACTGGTGTCCATTACTATAATTTACCAGCAAGCTAAGTTCTCAGCTATCAAGAGTCTGGTAGAAAGTTTAGGGTCAGGAGATTTTCTCAAAGTATTGTGTCTAGTGGCTTATCTCCACCTTTTTCTCTTATCTATCAACAAACTAAGCTTTTAACTATTGGGAGAATCAATTAGAGGATGGCACAAAGCCTGGGCTCAGGAGATCTTTATCGGTAAATCTTCAATGGCTTCTACCCACCTATCTCTGCTTTCTCTTCTTATCTATTAACAATTTAAGTTTCCAGCTATGAGGAGTCTGGTAGAATGTCTAGGCTCAGGAGGTCTTCTCAATCTGATGGCTTCTCTGCTTGCTTCTCCCCACCTATTTGATGAGTGACCAAAAGTCTCAGCTTAGATGCAATTCAGTTCCTACTTTCAGGGTGGTGGGGGTGATATCAAATTCGAGGCTTTCTGCCTATGGATAATATCAATTTCTTCCTAAATTAGAAAATGGATAATTTGGTTCCACCCCTTTTCTCCAACTCCAACCTACATTGATTAGCTTCTCTCACTTAGACCAAATGAACAGATACTACCTTCAGTTTCTCCTACTTTTTCTACATCATACCTAATCCCATTTCTCTCAAGGGGCAGTTACTTCTCTTTGACATTACATCATAGAATTTGACATTTTTATAAATTTTCAAATTTCGCAGACTAATTTTGTTTTTTTGGTTAACACAGAAGGCTAAGACCACCCCACCAACAATAACGAGTGTCTTGGATATGACACAAAACAATCTGATGGTAAGGTTCCAGTAATGCTGGAGCTTTGGGGAATGCAGAGTACCCTTTCATTGCCATCACTTCCAAGTCCACTCTGGTTCGGAGTGGTAGTACCTGATAGGGTCCTAACTATGGGTCAAATAGAACTAAACTGTGTACTTATGCTAAAGTGAAATGCTTGAAATAGGATTGTTTTGACATTTAAACTGCATATTTATGCTAAATTGAATTATTCGAAATGGAACTGCTTTTGTATGCTAAACTGAATTATTTGAAATGGAACTGTTTTTTTGTATGCTAAACTGAATTGTTTGAAATAGAACTGTTTTTGACATTCAACTGTGTGTAAACAAAAACTATACTTATACTAAACTGAATTGTTTGAAATAGAATAGTTTATATGTATAAAAATGGATTTGCCATTTATAGCCAATAATGGTTGATATACCATAAAACCAAGCCGAGTCTTCTGACTCTTCTGCTGAAATGCCTTGTCACCAGTTTTTCTCCCAGCCAAAGCAAATGCAAGAGAACAATTGATTATATAAATTTTAACACTTCCCTTTCTTCCTTTCTTTTTTTTTTTTTTCTTTTCACTTTTCTTTTTAGCAAATACACTGCTCTCTCTCTCTCTCAAAAAGAAGTATATTCTAACTTTTTGGGTTTAATGATTTTCCTCAATTAATTCTTTTGACTATTAACCTGACTTGTCTAGGATCTACTGGGTCACAATGGTAGTTAGGTGTATGCTCTAGCAGATCTAAACAAGCTAAATGAAAACTAAATTCATGCTTTTCAAAAGTGTACCACACAGCTGTATAGTGGTGGATAGCAATAAAATCAAGGTTATGAAAGAGTATGTCTAATTAGGATGGATAGTGAATATGTGCCAAGAGATGGATGCAGAAATTCCCCAAATAATAAGATCAGAGTAGAAGGCATTTACTGCAAGAAAAGATGTCCTCAAGGCAAAGCTGAACAAGAACTCATGTGCTAGTTTCTTTAATAGCACCATTTTGTCTGCAATCTAAACATGAGCTATCATAAAGAAGAAATAACAGTGACTAGTTATGACAGATAAAATTTTTTATCTGATTGACTTATTTATTTGAAAAACAAAACTTTGCAGAATGTATGAAAATACTAGAACTATAGCTATAAATACAAATTTTATTAAATCTTCAATTTTAAAAAAATCAATTTGTTTATTTTTTTTTTTCAGTTAATGGTTGAAGACATTTTACAACATGAAGTAATGTTGGATGATGTTGAATTGAAAGGAGAGAGCCTTGTAGCAAGCAATCGTGGAGCCCCTAAATTGGCTGACAATATAAGGGCTCAGGTGAAACAACTTAAAGATGGATATTCAAACCTATTTACATCAGCTAAACAAAATAAGGTAAGAAATCTGATGAGCTTATTTTACAATTTGCAACATAAGGGCTTCTCTTGTGAAATATTTTTTCATTAAACCCATGAATTATTATTATAAAATTTGTAGAGTATAGGCTGCTCTTTTTGTTAGGCTGCAAAAGGCACATGTTATCCAGTGGATAGCAAGGCCCAAAGAGACTGTTTCCTTCTTTTGATACTGAAAGTTAAAATTTTGAATTGTTTATTTTAGTATTTTATTATTTGTTTTATTTTTTTTATTTATCCCCACATCCATACACTATTTCAAAATCGATATTGATTTATATAATTGGACATACACAGTAGGATGGTGCAATTGAATTGACTTTTTAGCACAAATTGACAGGGTGGGTCCCTGTGGCATAATAGCCAAATTGCTGGATTACAGCCTTGAAGTAAGTGAATTCAAACTTCAGTCTCATTATCATGTTTGCTTTTGGACTAATATCCTTGGGAAAGATATGAATTCCCTTATCCTAACTATTGTGTTCTCCAAGAAAGCCTTAGCAGTAAATAAACCATGAAGGTTAATATGCCATTAAACAAAGAAACCAAACCAAATAAAATGACAATTATGGTATACACATTCTAAAACTTGGACAATTTTAAGAAGAAAATCCTTGAATGGATTGAAAAGTCCTTTTATATGTATTTGTGTTATGTAGTCAGTATGCATAATAGTAATGTATAGAGAAGAGGGATAGACTGTTTTTTTACTGTAGCATTTCACTCCAAGGTGTCTGGTTTTACACAAAACAAATTTGCCTTTTTTTATAACGATTATAAACTTTTTAAAAACTATTAATATTTTATAACAATTCAACAAAAAAATTTTTAGAAACAGTATTCTTTTCGAACCATTTCAAAACTATTAATATTTTATTACAATTCAAAAATAAAATCTTTGTTTCTAAATTTTTCTAAAAACAATTAGCATTTTTTTGTAATAGACTTTTTTAAATTATGAATATTTTATAACAATTTGAAAAAGAGAATTTTTCTTTTTTTTTTAGTATGATAGCTAAAGATTAATTTGACAAATACCAATTTTTCCAAAAACAATTCGTATTTTTTGTAACTATTATAGACTTTTTCAAAACTATGCATATTTTATAACAATTCTAAATTTTCTTTTATGATAACTAAAAATTAACTTAATGACTAAAAACTTTTTTAAAAACAGTATTTTTTTGAAACTATTATAAATTTTTTCAAAACTATAAATATTAAAAAAAATAACAATTCAGTAAAAAATAATCAAACAAGGTGGATGGATATGCTAGTTGAATGAAAAAAAAATCAAATGACTTGGAAGCATAAACTTCCTAGAGACTCCCACAATAGACAAGCTATTAATACGGTGGCAAAATTAAACTATTATTTTTACTTACATTTAACCTAACTTTGTAAAATAAGATTAATTTTGCCATTCATGTCAAACGTGGGCTTGTTTGGAATTTGTCATAGCAGTTAAATTATAAGAAGATTGTTTAGTGGGGTGTCCTCGTGGTGTAATGGTTAAAGCACTGGACTGCGGAATTGTAGTAAGCAAGTTCGAATCCCAGTCACGCTATTATGTTCACTTTCATACAAATACCATTGGAAAAGGTGTGAATTCCCTTATCCTCTCAGCTATGGGTTAAATAGCATCATTGGGAAAAGTATGAACCCCCTTATCCTCTCAGCTATAGGTTAAATAGCATCACTGCTGTTCTTCTAGAAGGATGGCTTTGGCATTGAATAACCTATGAAGGTTGATATGCCATTTAACAAAGAAACCAAAACCAAAGAAGATTGTTTAATTTTTGCCATTGTGTATTTTATGTTAAGATATTCTTTTTCAGTGTTTTTTTTTATAATAATCTTAACACTGGGACTTATTTTTCCTACTGATCATATAAAGAATGATAATAAACTAAAGTCTTAATCCATTGTTATCAACTAGTAATAAGCTAAAAATGAGATTTGTTTCTTAGAATTTAAATCATGGATCTCCATTCACAGCTCATAAGGCCCATCAATGTAGCTCAACACCTAACTTAAAAAATTTTCCCTTTTGTTTTTGATGTTAACTCTGATCATGACAACTGCAAATAGAACTTATTGGTCTTTAGTATTCAAAAGATTTGAAGTCCAAATTGCTTGCTCGATACATCATTGATTTTTTAAAGAACCATATGTTTCCATCTAGATGATTTTCCGTCCTTATTACCCACCTCCAACTAGTAGTTAACATGTTTAGTACTACATACCTCTGTGAACAGTTATTTTCCAAAATGAAGTATGCCAAGAGTATGCTGCCTATACAACTGTCAAATCATCACTTATCTGATGTGTTCCTTCTATCAACTTCTTCATTTCACCCTGATATTGCATCTTTTAGTGATTACAAACATCAGATATCTCATTTATAAATCATGATTGTTACCTTATGAATTTAGCTGGGGCTGGGTATTTTTTTTTCTGTCCTTTTAAGATTTTGGTCCTCAGGATGAAAAGGTTATAGACACTTGATTTTAAATCGTTGTTTTTGATATAAAACAATTCATAAGATTATTTTTAAAGTAGATAAATGATAGAATCATTTCAACTTGTTATCATAACTATTCTTCTTAATTTATATATTGAAACACTTTGTACAACAGGATGCAATAAAAAATAGCTTAAGAAACTTTGTTTAGTTATAATGTAATGTATTCTAATTTACTATGAAAGTAATTGTGATCTTGTTTGTTTTAATTCACTTTTTCTTTTTGTTTTTTTAAATTTAGGAAAGTCTAGCTGTAAGTCTTGATCATTGGTATAACTACAGAAAGGAACTTGAAGAAAGCCAGAAGTTCTTGAAGCAGAACCTTCCGGCCTGGAAATCCAAGATGAGTTCTCATCATGCTGACAATTTACCAGAAGTCCAAGAACAGTTGACTCAAGTCAAGGTATCCATTACATCCTAATTAACTTCAAATGATAAATTGATCTGATCATAAAGTTGAAAAACTGTGAACCCATGATAGATTTTCTTTGTAAACTTTTATTTAAAAAGCAAAAAGCAAGAGGTATAAATAAAAGTTGGTGACCTTAGTCAAGAGTGACCCGAAGGCTCCCTTTTCAATAGCTACTACACTGAGGTGTAGCAGAGGGCACTACTCCATTCCCTGGATTGCTCCACTTTACCATTGATCCATACCTTATAATGCTGAGTGTTAAGCAAAGCTGCATCAAGTACCATTTTTTGAGTTTTTGGTATAATTCGACCTGTGATTAAACCCATGTCTCCCAGACCATTAGGCCAATGGCCCGGTTGGTATAAATGAATTAAAGAAGTTCAATGTGTTTGAATTGTAAGTTTGGATCATATATGTTGATATATATTTATGTTAAGTGTGGGCCCGTTTAGAGTTAGTCAGGGCAGGTGGCATTGGCAGCTAATTTAGATGGCAGTTGTGGAGATGGTTAGTTAGCCAATCAGAGCTAACTTCATTACTATACAAGTTAGCTGCTTTCTGTGAATAGTAGAAAAATATTTTTAATGTCTTGGGCACCACACATGGTGTAATGGTTAGCAAGTTGTAAAACAGACCATTGTTAATGTGTTTGATTCTCACGGGGTGCCCCATACTTCCTGTCATATATCACAAATAAGCTAAGTTTAGTAAATAATTTTGGATACTAAATGTGGTGTAATGCTTAGCAAGCTGGATTAGCAGACCATTGTTAATGAGTTCAGTTCTCACTGAGAGCCTCACTCCCTTGGCCTTGTGCTACAACTAAGCTAAACTTGGTAAATAAGTAAAATAGAAAAAAACTATTGATATACAGAAATAACAAATCTTCAGTTTAAAAAAAATATGTTATCATTGTTACAAGTCATATTTTTTCTATTTGTCTATATCTATCTTTCTGCCTGTCTGTTAGTGATCTGATGAATTGGAAATTCAAGGGGAATATGCTGAAGATTGATTGAATTGGTGGTCCATATTTTACAAAGCTTTTATCACCATTAAAGGAGCCAAAATAAAAAAAACCTTCTTGAATCAAAGTGCTTCCAATGCACATATACACATATGTTTTTGCATTTCCTTTTTTTATATACAGAGATCATACATTTATTTTAACTAAATGAGCAGAGATTCTAGTCAGTACCATAATATGCACACTTTAGGACAAATATTCAACAAGCCCAGTTGGTTGAGGCTGTAGAATACACCGACTGTATCTCTGCCGAGGGGTAAGATCCCACCGCCACGAGTATCCTATACATGACACTAAACAATCTGATGGTGAGGTTCCAGTAATTCTAGAGCTTGGGGGAATACAGAGTACCCCTTAACTGCCACTGCTCCCAGGTTGATTCTGGCCTGGAGTGGTAGCACCTGATAGGGGTCCTATCTATGGGTCCAATAGAACAGTTTGGCATTTAAACTGAGTGCAAACATATGACTTATGCTAAATTGAATTGTTCGATCATTTAACTGTGTGTAAACAAATGACTGATATTTAATTGAACTGTTGGTGATATATAGCTATACTTGGAACAATTTAACTTTGTTGGCTAATGCTAAATTGAATTGTTAGAAATAGAACTGTTTGATCTTATTAACTGTATCAGTAAAATGTGTTTACAATCATATATTTAATGTAAAAACAGGATTTAGTATTAAATAACCAACAATAATTGATATACCATAAAACCAAACCAAATATTCAACCATTTTACAGAAAGTGAAGCAACAAACATCAAATAAAGAAAAGAAAATATTTTTTAAAAAATGATGAAAAGAGAAGATTAAGAAAGAAAAGAGACAAAGAAGAAAAACCTGAAAGTGAGGCTGAAACAAAAAAAAAGGCAAATTAAAGAAATAAATAAAATACCACAAAGTGACTAATATCTTTTTAAAAAGTGTAATTTCTTGCAAAAATAATGTGAGATCATTCATAAAGTTTAGCATATATCATCTACACAAGGATGTAAACAGCTATTAGTAGAATTTTATTTCAATTTCTAGAAAATAATCAATATATCAGCTGAAAAGCGTTACTTTTGTTTATTGTGTAGCCAAGAAGTTAACTATAGAATGATCATTGGGATTAAAAATTGCATTTTTGATTGGAAAAATTTCTTGAAGCTCTTTCAAATATTCAGTAAAACTTAAAATACTTATAGTAACAATACACAAAGTATAGTTTGGTGTATTTTGTGAATAAATGAAAGGGAAAATGTCTCTGATGAGATCATAGAAAACATATAATAGAACTGAATATATGGTTTGTGTTGTTGTAGAATACAAAAACTTCTATAATCTTATTTGATTAATTGTTGGAGAATATGAAGGATAGTCTTAAAGTGCTGTGTTTTGGGTATGACATTAAACTACTTCCTGTATTGAGACTCCAGTTCTGGAGCTCTGAGGAGTGTTGAGTACTCTTTCATTGCCATTACTTCCAAGTTTACTATGGGACAAATAGATCTATCAAAAAATCATAGGTATTGGATAGGAATATATAAAACCATATAACTGTGCAAATTATTTGTTATTGATAGGAATACTTGATACTATATAACTGTAAACAAATGATTATCATAGACAAATTTTAAAAATTTGCAATGGAAAATTGAAAATATAAATGGTTATGATTATAATCAAATATTTGCAAATGAATCCGATTGCAACATTAAAAAGTGAAAGTAAAGTTGGCGATCGTAGTCGAGGGTAACCAGAAGGCTCCCTTTTCAATAGCTACAACACAGAGGTGTAGGGGAGGGCACTACTCCTTTCCCTGGATTGTTCCACTTTACCTTTGATATGTATCTTATATTGCTGAGTGTTAAGCAAGGAGGCATCAAGTACCATTTTTTAAAGTCTTTGGTATGACACAACCCGGGATTGAACCCTGGTCTCCCAGACCATTGGTGAACACTTGGCCAATGAGCTAGAATTGCAAACATTAAATAACCTATAAGGAGTGTGTATACCATTTAATAAATAAGCCAAACTTCAAAGTACCATATTTGATGACATATAAGACCACTATTTTTCCCAAAATATATCTGGGGGTGTCCTCATGGTATAATGGTTAAAGTGATGGACTGCAGAATCGTAGTACGCGAGTTCATACTCCAGTCGCGCTATTACGTTCACTTTCAGGCAAATACCCTTGGGAAAGGTATGAACCCCCTTATCCTCCCAGTTATGGGTTAAATAGTACCACTACTGTTCTTCTAGGAGAATGGCTTTGGCATTAAATAACCTAAAAAGAGTTGATATGCCATTAAACAACCTAAAAAGAGTTGATATGCCATTAAACAACCTAAAAAGAGTTGATATGCCATTAAACAACCTAAAAAGAGTTGATATGCCATTAAACAACCTAAAAAGAGTTGATATGCCATTAAGCAACCTAAAAAGAGTTGATATGCCATTAAACAACCTAAAAAGAGTTGATATGCCATTAAACAACCTAAAAAGAGTTGATATGCCATTAAACAAAGAAACCAAACCCAAATATATCTGTGTACAAAGATATAGATGATAGAAAAATGTGTGACAGTAAAGCATACCATTTAAAGCCTTCTACAACAGACACAGTAGATAATAACTCTTTACTTTTGGCAGACAAGCATTGGTTATTTTGGGGGTGGGAGGTTTGGAAAATCTCAAACATTTTACCTAAATGAATCAATGACAATTGTTTCTTTGTTGTATATGATTTTGGATAGCCAGGATAAACTAAAAATTATGTGTGTCTTTTGTAGAAGTTGTATACAGTGAACTTTTGAAAAGTAGAGTACACCTGTTTGTGTCATAGATGACCCTTAAACCTGTTGAGATCCCAATGTTACAGTGATCTATGATGATAATGATGTTTCTGTTCATTAAACAGTGAAGGATTTTGATTGGCTTTTTCTCTCCATTATATCTTGGACTTGGATGACAAAGGAAAAGACAATCAGTGTAAACAAAGATGTTACAAAATTAAGTCTTTTTCTCTCATAAAAAAACTTCTCTATGATGTGCCATTTTTGCTTGGTATTATGAACACGATGAAAAGTTCATTAATACGTTTGCTTTTACTTTCAGGAAATGTGGGATAAACTGAGTTGTATGAGGCAAAACTTGAATTTGTCTCTTGCTCAGTGCCGTCCAGCTGGAGCTGCTGCTGACCAAACTGATTCTGTGATGTCGTCTGCTTTGTCCAAGTTCTCTGATGACATCAACCATAACGTAATTGGAGAAATGAACCAGGTATTTCTTCTCTTCATTACATCATAAGAATATTTATATTAGTAAGCATATTATCACATTATTTATATTAGTAAGCATATATCATTACATAAGGCAAATTCATAATCAAACATAATGTTGTGCATATTGATTGTGTAATACATATGAATATGTGTTAGACACAGCGTAATTATAAATGCATTCACCATACACGTCTTGTTATGCACGGTGTAAACTTATTCAGGAATGGATGACTAAGTCTGTTACTCAAAACAATTATTATGTGAATCTTAATCTGAAATCTTTTCTATATATGAGGGTGTGCTGAAAAGTTCTCAGCCCCATCAAGAAGAGAATAACACTCTGACCCTGAGTGGTAGTATCTCTTAGGGTCCTATCTATCAGTCAAAAAATTCTGTTTGAAAATCTAATATTGAATAGGAATGCTTTAAACTCAATAAATGTCTGCAAAGAAATTATTATCAAATAGAAATAGTTACATGAAACCATATAATTTTGTATAAATTAATAGCATTAGATAGAAACACTTGATGTCATATAACTGTGCAGATTATTTTTATTATATAGACATATTTAATACCATATAACTATATGCAGACAAATGATTATTACAGACATAAAAAAAAATTGTAATTTCAAAAAAAATTATTGTAATGTGACATTAAACAATTGAATGATTATAATCAGACATTTACAAATGAATCAATTAATGTCTTATGATGCACTTGTACAAATATATTTTTTTAATTTCTCTTCTCTTTGTGTTCAAAATAAATGTTTATCAAACATCTGTTTTAGGTTGAGAATCAGCTTGATTCCTTGCGAGCTGAAATCCAATCTTGGGAGACTATTGATAAATTGAAGAATGAGCTAAGAATGACATTACGCAACAAAAAGGAAGAAATTAGAATGCTTGAACAGAATCCTGACAGACTTCCAGAGGCAGCAGCTGAAATGGAAATTGCAAAATTAAAGGTAAAAGGAAATTCCTCTTGAAAGAACATGAGAATACAAAAATGCATAACTATTTGGTTGAGTCATAATTTTTGTTTTAGTAAAATGTAATTTCTTCATGAATAATCTTATAATGAATTAATTTCAATCAATAGTATAATTGGCATAATTTTGAATCACCTTTTGCCATTTATCAAGTAGTTAGTTGATTCCTCTCAAGTAAAATTCAACTGGTTTCCAACTCAAAAAGTTTTCCACATTTTCTTGAGAAAATTTTTTGTCATTCAAGGCATTTTGTAGAGAATTAAAAAAGAGATGGAAATCACTTAGTGCAAGGTCTGGTGAATATGGTAGAACAGACAAGCCAAATTCCAATACTTTTTCCTGCATGATTCTTACTGAATGTGGCCTTGTATTATCATGGAGAAGCACAACGTTTCTCCTATCGACAAGTGTGGGGAGTTTTCTTACAGCATTTTCATGTAATTATAGCAGCTGTTGAGAGTATAAGTCTGCATCAACTATCTGATAGTAGTTTAAGAACTCAAAATGAATACAGTCCAGATGCCTGGGACTGTAGAATACACTGACTGCATCTCTGCAGAGGGGTAAAAAAAACAAGTGTCTTGGATGTGACATTAAACAATCTGATAGTGAGGCTCCAGTAATGCTGGAACTTTGGGGAATGTGGAGTGCCCTTCATTACTATTGTTTCCAGGTCCACTCTGGCATGGAGTGGTAGCATCGGATAGGGTCATATCTATGGGTTAAATAGAACAAAGCATGTAAAAACAAATGACATGTTTAATTATAATACTTGGAACCATTTGACTGTGTGCAAAGAAGAGCTCTGGTTCATTTAAGAATGTCATCTACAAAATGTGTTTACAACTCATATATATATATTTAATATTTATATATAAATAGGATTTGGCATTAAGTAATCTACAATGGTTGATCTGCCATAAAACCAAACAAAATCAATCTAATTTGAATAAAGACTTGTCACAGTGGATGTGTAATCTTTATTCTTTTCTCTTGTAGTATTAAGAACCTAAATGCCAAGCTTGCTTACTTTTCTTTTCTTTTTCAAGTGGTGGCAGATTGTAGATTGAGATGTGTTGAGGTCCGTTGCTAATTTTCAAGTACTTTTGTACAGATTGCATTCTATCAATTCTCTTAAAGCATCTTGATCAAGGTCTGATGAGTGTCCTCGGCCAGGTTCATCTCTCAATGACGTATCACCAGAATGAATGTTTGAAAACCATTTTCTAACTTGATTTTAAGTAATAACACATTAGTCATAAACAACAAAGTTTCTTAGCTGTTTCTGTAGTGTTTTTATTATTCTTAAACTCCCACAACATTACATGTTGAACATGCACTTTCAGTTGTTTCATTTTAGGTGTGTGAGATCATAAAATAAATTATGATGCACATTCTTTCACTATTGAAATAAGAATGACTAATGAAGATACTCTTTCATTGGGTAATGACTAATGAAGATACTCTTTCATTGGGTAATGACTTAGGAAGATACTCTTTCATTGGGTAATGACTAATGAAGATACTCTTTCATCGGGTAATTTCCAGTTGCATTTAAAACAGTGGAGGTGTGTAATACATTGTTACAACTTGTTTTTAAAAATGGGAATTATTTATGACTCAATCCAATATTATTTGCAAAAGCTTAAATTGAATCTATAATTTTAAGCTTTATTCCATCTTGATGACTTTCAGCATTGTAGCTATGGTTTTTTGGGTTTTTTTTTACATGTATTAATAGTTATTTACTAAGCTTAGCTATGGCACTAGGCCAGATGTATAGAGTACTCTCTTAGAATCAAACTCACTCACTCATTAACAATGATTAGCCTGCTAAATATTATATCATGTGAAGTACCTTACATGTATTTATAGCATCTTTCATTTTTACTTTTAGATGAAGTATTGCCAACCATTATTATTGTTCATCTGTACTCATATTTTCTTTCTAAAGTACCCCTCAAAATCAAAAAAATCTCTTAAACTTTGACAATTTCAGACAAACTCACTCAAAATACTACCAGACATGCAACCTAAATGACCTTTTCAAAAACACCAAACTAGAAGACATCTTAAGTTTTCTAAAAATAATAAAGATAAAAAAAACAACTTTTCCATCAAAATCTAACCAAATCAACTTTTTCCCTAAAATCTGACCATATATAATCAAATTCTATCATAAAAACCCATCTCCATAACCCTAAAATCCACATAGAAGACATAACCAATCTAATACATTTTTGGCATTAAATGACCCACAGAAATTCATATGCCATTTAAAAAAACTCAAACTCAGATTTTCTTATATCTTTTTATTATTTTTAGTTGCTCTTTCATTTTTTTGATAAAAAAAAAATTCTAGTCTGAATTAATAGCAAGTTTACATTTAAATGATCCCTTGACCACTTAAGGTTTTTCATGCCATTACGTAGAGGTTCCCATCTCTTTTCTAAGTGACATGCTACAGATTTTATTGGGTTACTTGGTACCAGAAATAGAGATCTGTAGGAGTTATGCCTTTCCCAAGTACTTTAACATAACATGAATACAAAGTATCTCAGCCAGAATGCCCTGTCAGTTGCGCTTAAAATACACTGACTGTATCCTTTGCAGAGGGGTAATCCCCCTTCCTGGAGTGTCCTGAATATGGCACTAAACTGTATCCAAGATCTGGGGCATGTGGAATACCCCTTTATTGCCACTTCTTCCAAGTTCACTTTGACCTGGAGTAATACCTGTTAGTTTCCCACCTATTGGTCAAATAGATGTGTTAAAAAGTTATTCTTATTTGATGGGACTGTTTGGAAAAATAAAACCTTAAGAAACAACAACACAAAAGAATGTACAATTAACACAATTCCCCAATCTATTGATATTAAATAATCCTAGATGAGTTGATATACCATTAAAATCAATAAATCAACCAGAATTTGAACTCTCCATTTTGTGTGCTGTGAAGAAGCTTATTTAAATAATCACTAAAATAACCAAAGAATGCCAAAAAATAGTACTTATTTTATCTACCATTGTCAGTTAGGAGCTACCAATGTAAGTACTATTATAAATTGGTTATGTCTATTACAATAGTAAAGAGGAATACTAAATGTAATCATCATAGTGTATCATCACAGGAAATGGAATTGGCAACCTGAGTTCAAATCCTGTACAAAGTTGTTTGCATTTCTCTTCATGCTCTCTTTGGAAAGGCATGAATCCAAATTTTCTTTCCTCAGCTATGGGAAAATAGTATAACAGACTGGGTTCTTTAACCTTGGTTGGGCAACCAGTCTTGGAAAAGAAGGAATTCAAACTAGCTTTACTCGGCTTAAAAATTGACCTTGTGCCACATTTTGATGCAGAATGGGTTTTTTAGCCTTGGTTAGGCAGCCAGTCTAGAAGGAAAACTGAATTTAAGCCAGTTTTACCTGCTCAAAAATTGACTTTATGCCACATCCTATTAGTGATAGAAGGGTTGAGTAAATATATACAAAAATAGAGAAGATTCTGTTCGTGTTATAATTTATGAATTAGAGGTTTGCATCATTGTTTTCTTATATAACTCATGTGTTTATGCATACATGTGACTTTTGAAAAAAAATTTCCATCTTGTTTTGTTGTTGAAATTGAAGTTTCATTCTTGTGAATTTAGAAATACATTCCACAAGCTGATGATTTAACATGCTAATTATATCCAAACCTGTTCAATTAACCAGTAAAAATAAAATTTGTACACTATCTCCGATGTAATCAGTAGAATTCCTCAAAAGTACTCTGCCATCAAAAATGAGTTAACATGGTTTTCATGCATGAAACCAAGTATACTTGTATTTTTGTTCAGTAAGGGTTAAATAGTTGATAATATACAAATACATAATTTAAAATATGCAAAAAAAATTTAGTGAGATTAATTTACATAAGATATATCAATGATCTAAAAGAAAAAATACTAACCTTAAAATGATAGATTTTTAACTTCTGAATATGGTAAGGCAGGCAACACTTTCACATGGCTAGCTCAAGAATAAGTAAAAAAAAAAAAAAGCTTTTTTTTCATGCCTTTTTGTAAGTATCAATCAATTTTAATTGCGAGCAAAGATTTATTTGTAAAAATTTCTACCAATGGCTCCATTTCTTTTTTTTTTTTTTTTTTTTTACTTCATATTGGTTTATTAAAGGGTCTATTTAAATGACTTATTGTTGTTCCTAAAGGCATGTCAACATGTCTAGGGTTATTTTATGCTCTAGAAGTTAGGAAATTGCATTTATTGTACATTTTTTACTTTTTTGTGTAATTGTTTCTTATGTGTTTTTTTTTGTATACAGTCCTATCAAAATAGGAATGATTTTTTATCAGACTTATTTGACACATAGATATGTCAAAGAGAGTATATATAATTGATGGGACCCTAACAGGTACTACCATTCTGGTGGGTAGAGTCCATGCTGAACTGCAACATTGTAGCAAGCAAGTTCAAACCTCCAGTTATGCAATTATATTCACTTTCAGTCTAATACCCTTGAAAAAGATATAGATCCCTTCCCCCCCACCACCACCAGCTATGGATTAAATAGCAACTATTGTCTTTCTACAAGGATGGCTTTAGGATTAAATAACCCACCTGGGTCAGAGTGGACCTAGTAGTAATGGCTAAGAAGGGGGTAATTTAGATGAAACTTAGAGAATAGATCACTCTGTATTAGATATATAAATTGTGCAAATCTTGTTCTACATTGAGTGGAAAATGTATAAAATATTATTTAATTTGGTTTTGGACATGATGAAAGTTGAAGTTAAGTCACTACTTACCTCATATGATGTAATGATTGACAAGCTAAACTCGCAGACTATTTTTTATGAGTTCCGTTCTCACTGGTTGCCCCATACTTCTGGCCTTGTGCTAAACTAAGCCCACCTTAGTAAATGACTACCACTTGCTTTGTGATATCTATAACAAAGTACTTTATTTCCAAAAGAAAACTGAATGAAAAAATTTTACTTATTTATTTATTTTATTTTTTATCTTTAAGGGTCTCAAAAATGATATTGATGAAAAGAAGGGTTCTCTAAAAGATCTGAGTGACCGTTACAACAAACTCACTCAACACAACCCACAACTCTCTGACCCGATCATAAATGCTGTCCAGGAAGACTGGGAAGAGCTTCGAAGCTACATTAGCAATGTGTTGGATGGGAAAGAGCAAGGAAGGAAAACCCGAAAGGTCTTTCAAGATCAACAGGATGAAATTGATGAGGATCTTGCCAGATATGCTCAAGAATTAGAAAAGATAGAGTTAGAAGGGTCATCAGAAGTTCAGATGGACAGGATCACGGTAGGTGGACTTTAATTATTACTACCTCTATCCCATAATAGTTGTTATATTTGCATATACTAAATGCAATAACTATTATGGGATTTGGGCCATATTTTGGTGATGGAAGTTTGTTGATATATAACTGATCTTACTTTAAATAAACATTTTAACAAACTTCTAGCAATATATCAAAGCTATTTTTTGAAGTTTTTAAAAATATATACTAATAGTCTTTGAATAGTTACAATAAAAAGTAGTTAGAAATCAAGTGAAAAAAATACTATTAAAAAATTTCTGGCTTTCAGAAATTCTAGAAAGGAATAAGTCGCTATATTCTGATTGCACATTGGTCATGCAAGACTTACAAACTCCTTTTATACTCAAACAAGAACAAGCACCTCAATGTATGGCATGTCATACATCCTACATTATTAAACATTTTCTCATAGAATTTGGAGCTTTAGCACTCATTAGGCAACATTTTTTCAATACAAATATTATAAAGGACCTATTTAAAAATGTCAATATGGATGACATTCAGTACTTCTTTAGAGAAATCAAACTATACCAAAAACATGATCAGTAAATTAAGTAATTATTAAATAGAAAAACAATCCAAGAGAATTTTGATATATCATTAAAATGAAATGTTTAAATAGAATAAATAAATTCTTAATCAACTACACAAAAATGTAAATATAAGCCCTCAGGCATGAAATAAACCCAAACAGGTTGACATGCCATTAAAATCAATCAAAAAAATAATAAGTGAAATGTTGAAAAATAAAAGTGGACCAAATATTTTTTAGAATATTATTAATGAAATTATAAATAATTCAGGTTTAGGTTTAATTTACAAAAACAGGAGTTCAAAATTTTAATGTTATATCTTCACTTACTAAACCACAAAGTTTTTACGTCACTCTATTTACATACAATATATGCAGCAGATGTTGTTTTTCAATGTAAAACTCATTTTAATGTTAAAAGAAAAAAAAAAGTAAATCACCAAATTTTTAAACTGTCAAGTAACTATTAGACTGTAGGTAAGAAAGATATTTAGTTGAGTCCTCACTCATCAATGACCTGTATTAGCATTAGTATATCTATGAATACTCCCATTGAAAGACAAGATAAACACATTTGTATTTACAAGAACATTCAAACTTTTATATACATAATATACATACCAATTGTATTAAAAAGAAAGAAGATACAAATGTGTCCCAATGGCTAGAAATATACACATAATGTTCCATGAATCAGCAGTATGAGGAAGGGATAAAAGAGGTGGAAAAAAAAATAAGTTGATAAGGGAAAGTAAAATAGCCCTGTCACTTTACCATTCCCTGGCAGTCTCCAAGATAATATCTTTCCTGTTAAAAGAACAGAAGCAAAAGAGATTGTGAATGGTTTTTTAATACTGTCATGTGATTCCCCGTGAGGCTCCATTTGAATATGTCCATTTTGTAAGGGAGATAATTATTTGTTGTCTCCTAATATAACAATGGTATTGATACAAACGGACTTCAATTAATAATTTAAAGAGCTTGTTGTTCAGTAAAAGCTTTATCAGATGAGGGTTTATGAAAAAATAAAGTCAAGAAATGATGATAAACTCTTTATACTGTGTTTACTTTTGAATTTAAATTCCATATAACTGACTGAGTTTTTTTCTATTCCTAATAAAATTCATAGATTTTTTAAAGATGTTTTCTGTTGCAATTAAAAGGTCAGAATGGAGATGAAGTTTTTTAAAAAAGATATTACTTGTTAAATTTATTGATATTAAATTTTTGATAAGCAGTTCAGAAATAAGTTGGTTTGAGTTTGGGAGAATGAGTAAATGAATTTTTAACAAAATTCATAAGAATAGAAGAAGAGGTAAAAGAATAAATTAATGAAACTAAGTCTAATGATAGCAATGCTAGATTTAGCTTGATATGGATTGATGAGCATAAATGTATATAGTGAATTAAATAGTACAATATGAAAAATCTATTATTGCATGACAGATATTGAAGATTTGAATGAATAAAAATTTCGAGGAAGCTTAATTTGAGCTTAAAAACCAAAAGGTTAAAATAAATTTGATTACAAGGTTGTGAATTGGAATTATTTGTATAAAGTTATACAAAATTCACTTTTTAAAAAAAACTTGTTCTATGTGTTTTGTTTTTGTTGTTTTTGTTGTATTCATTTAAAGAAAATAGAAAGCTTCTGACAATGGTCAAGTCAGAAATATTCAACTTTGTTTGAGTGGGGTGGTTGTTTCTGTGTTTTTTGTTGTTGTTTTTTATTTTTAATACTAAATTTGTGCCAGAGATTTATCATTTAATATTAAGCACTTTTCTATTCTATCTATCAGATTAGCATTTTTTTTTTTCATGGAGTTGGATACTTTTCCTATTGTATTCACTTGTGTAGTCACCAATGACTGCTATGTTGCTGATAACTGCTCATCTGATGAGGTGGGGTGGAACAAAAAATACAACTCACCTCAAGTGTTGACCTCCATTGTTTTATTCTCTCTGTTCAGTTTCTGAAGCATTGGAAGTTGGTGGAAATGATTAATAGGTACACTGTGTTGGATAGATTCTTCATTCTATTAAAAATCAGCTCTTCTTGTATCCTTAAATGGTTCAATCATTTTCCATCCACACTATGCTTGTCTTGATCATGTTTCCAACCACCAAAAAGAGAGAATTGAGAAATTTAGCTTCTTTTATTGTGGTTCACAGAACACCTAGCCCCCACACTTCTGCCTTGCAATAACAATATTGTCTGGCTAGTTCTCATAACTACTTATATGGCTGATATAGTCTGGTGACCTTGTCAAGTCTTGGTTAACTGCTGTTTTCAGTCTGATAGATTAAACATATCTTGTTACACATCATGTACTGGACAAGATTTTGAACTTTATCAACTCATCTCTCTCTTTCAGCTACTGTTTTTTTTATAACTTGTCTATTCACACACAGTGTTATACACTATTGAAGCAGGTACACCTTATACATGCTGAATAGTGACTTAAAGCAAATAGAAACAATTTTGAAAAAAATTAGAGTATTGCTCCTCTTAGGACAGCATTTTGATGTTGGGAATATACTATTGTCTTTGTGGGTAATATCAAGTGTTGAAATTTGGTCATCCATACTTCAGCTGTCCCATGGAATGCTCATAAATTTAAGCAGTATTTCATCATATACGAGTAAAGAAAGCTAAAAACACAGCATGTCAGGTTTTATCATTTTTGGTCATCCTTACTGGTTCATGAGATGCTTGCAAATTTGAATAAGATTTAATCACATATTGTTAAAAAAAAAGAAGGTAAAAACGTTGTGTAACATGTTTTGTATGTTACAAAGTAACACAGAAAGAGATATGAGCTTATATATCTTGTGAGTTCAAAAAATATTGAGACTGCAGTTGTATTTACCAAGATGGAAATGAACAATTAATGAAATGTTAATTTTCTTCAAAATATGTCCCTTGGAATTCAACACCCTTATTCAAGTGAGTTTCCCATTAGTTGAAGCACCCTTGAAACTCCTCTTTTGATATGGTGTGAAACTGTTGTCATATTTCTAAGCCTTGAGATGAATTTTCAGTTTAGGAAACAAAAAAAAAAAAGAATAGGAAGGTAATATGAAGGCTGCTGCACTCACACAATCCTGTATTTGTCAAAAAAAAAAAGTATGAAGATTCCTTTCATAATGGTTTTTTTTTCAAAGTGGCACTGACTTACCTAAATGAAGTATAAATATCTAAACAGCAGTTCATATATCTAGACATCATCACTTTACTGTATATTTTGCTCAGAATGTGTTGCAATAAAAACTAACAGTAAAAACTTTTACATTTATTTGATAAATGAAATAGTTACTTCAAGCAAATTTTTTTTACAAAAATATGGATTACATCTTAAATATCTATGTCCAGAAGTTCAGATATACATCTTCGACAAGTCATTCATGATTCAACAAATCAAAAAGAAAATATAATTATTCTCACAGTAATTAAGAGTCAAAATGATTTTCTTCTGAAATTGATCCAGAAAATATTTGTTTGGATCCATGCTGTTGTTTGTGGGAAAATTATCTTTGATAGTCAATACAGAATGTACCAGCCACTCACCATATTGAATTTTGCATATTCTTTCATCTTTGTTCTTATTTACTTAGCTTTGCTTAGTTTGGTACATCGGCCTCAGGTTATTACAGTACCTGCTATTCCTCATCTCAGAATGAAACAAGCATGTCACTGCTTAATTTTGGTAATCTTGCAGAGACCAGGGTTTTCAGTGTGACTCTAAATCAGTTATTTATCAAGTTGCTATTCCAACCCAGTGGGCTGGGGCAGAAGAATATGCTGACTTCACTTCTGCAGAGGAGAAAGACCACTCCATTGCCCAAACAAGTGTCCTGGATATGCCACTAAACCATCTGATTGTGATGGTCTTGGAGCTTTAAGAAATATGGAGTACCCCCTTCATTGCCATAACTTCCAGGTCCATTCTGACTTGGAGTGGTATTACCTGTTAAGGTCCCATCTATAGGTCAAATAGAACTGTTTAATCATTTACTATACTTAAAACCATTTAACAGTGTGCAAACAAATAACTGATGTTAAATCAAATCATTAGTACTACATACCAGTACTTGAAACTTTTTAACTGTGTGTAAACAAATGAATCTTGGCTTGTTTAAAAATTATTACCTACAAAGTATTAGTTTACAAATCATATATATTTGATATATATGTATAAACAGGATTTGGCATTAAATAACCTACAAGGGTTGATATGCCATAAAACACAACCACCCAGATTGCTATTCTTAAATGGTCACCTCTTGAAGTATTGAACTGGCTTATCACTGCCTTAGCTACAGTGATCTGACAGGAACCAATTGGGTCATTCTTTCATTTTGGTAACTAAAATTACAGTCTTTCCATAATACATACATGATCTTCCTAATAGCAAGAACAATTTCATTAAGAAGTCTATTTCATACAAGGTTAATTTTTTTCTACTGCCACTACAACTTTACACTTATTCGTATATAATAATAACAACACAACACATACTTGTAACAAGAATGAAGTGTTTCTTTTGCTCCTTTTATACATTTTTATCATGCTCTTAACCAGTTAACCCATTTGTGCCTCATTCAATTGACAAAGGCTGATATGCCATTAAACAAAGAAACCAAACCAAACCAAACCTAATTTAAATGCAACTTTAATGCTGACAGATACATTGCAACATATTTTTTCTAATCTTTTGAATCTCTGCTAGCAAATTTCATGTTTGTTAAATAAATTGTTTGTTAGTGTTGTGACAAATGTATTGTCTTTTCTTCAATTCTTATTTTTACCTAATATTTCTACATACAATCTTTCTTTCTCTTAATTTAACCAATATAATAATTTCTTGGAAATTAACAATCTGTTATTCCTAAAAGATGAAAATAGAAAAGAAAATTATCTATAAACATGAATTGCTGTATACAACAGTATCATGTAACATTTTTTAATATTGCTATCTTTTAAATCAAATTTTATGTAAATGTAGAGTAAAAAAAACTAATGTTGCGGTAGCCTGCAGACTGCTATTAGGGTCCTACAGTAGCCTGCAGTCTGCTATTAGGTTTCTTCTGTAGCTCGCAGTTTGCCATTAGGGTCCTACTGTAGCTTGCAGTCTGCCATTAGCATCCAACTGTAGCCTGCAGTCTGCCATTAGTGTCCTACTGTAGCCTGCAGTCTGCCATTAGCATACTACTATAGCCTGCAGTCTGCCATTAGCATTCTACTGTAGCCTGCAGTCTGCTATTAGGGTCCTACTGTAGCCTGCTGTCTGCCATTAGCATCCTACTGTAGCCTCTAGTTTGCTATTAGCATCCAACTGTAGCCTGCAGTCAGCCATTTAGTGTCCTACTGTAGCCTGCAGTCTACCATTCATTTTCTACTGTAGTATATTATGTATAGTCTTTTAGTAAATGTTCTCCTTAGGGACATCTGTTTAAGAAATAAGTTGAATTCAAAGAGTTGTTTCAATGAGAAATATAAATACAGAAAGAATATAAAGTTATAACAAATTTATTTTAAGAAGAAATATAAATATTTTAGTATAGGAATCAACAGTAGAACATGTTTGCTAAGGTGAAAGAAGATTATTAGCTTCTGTATACAATTTACATATCATTTAAGAAATGAATAAACAAATCATTATATTTTCTTCGTAGTTTCCAAATCTGTGTACCAATTGATTTGATGCAGCCTTTTTGAACTATCATTCTAACTCTTGGTCAACTTTGTCATGTACAAGTTTAAATTGGTGATGCTCACTTCAATTGACTGTATATAATAGTTGCACCCCCCACCAATTCACAAAGTTAAATACAAACAGTTTCATTCAGGTTTTGAACTCGAGTTGCCAATTCCATTAACTACAGCTATCAATATTATGCTAAGTTTACTTCTTTCACAAAATGTAACAACTATTATAAGGTGGAAGTATAATATGACACTAGATTGTCTATAATCATTAAATGTTTAAACATATTTAAACCAAGCTGATATTTTGTTTGTGAACTTTGTTTGTTTCTGTTTGTATTGAAGAAAGTTTCTCTGTTTCCATTGTGATTTTTTTTTTAATAATGTCTGCTTGTTTTTTGTTTTTTTGTTTTTTTTTTATTGTCATTGTTATTTATCCGTTTTGGTTCTTTAAAAGATGACTAAATACTCTTGCATTTGAAACTTTTCATGAAAGGAGGGGGGAAAATTTTTTAATGATAAAAAAAAAAAATAATTGTGGGGAAACTTTTGCATACACTTAATAAATCCACTTATGAAAGAATTTTTTTTTTTAATATGAAAAATACTGGAAACTTTAGCCAACACTCAATAACTCAAGTTATAAAAGTAGAAAAAAAATTTTTTTTCAATAATCTATAAATTCTGGAAACTTTTGTGCACACTTAATGAATCTACTTATGAAAGAGGGTGGGAGAATTGTTCTCAAGTCCTTAATGGTTTTTGTAACCTTAGATAATAACCATTCTCTAAGCTTCTCTCAAGAAGTGATAAATAGCAAGAATTTTATATGTGATGACTTTGAATTTAAATAAGAGTTAAGTTATGAAAACATTTGTGAATACCAAAAATTATTTATTAAAAAGATATTAAAGGAATTTCTCAGCTAATAATAATAATAATGATTGATAATTTGGTTTCTGTGCCTTTGAGAATGTTACTTTTAAGCTGGCAAAAACAGCACATAACAGAATTTTGTCACCATAATATTGTTCAAGTACTCTAACTTGAAGACCACCCTGTCAGTAAAACTTAGAATATGGCAACTGTATCCCGTTGCAGAAAAGCAGAGGGTATCCTGGGTATGACACTAAACTTCATTTGGTGTTGAGGTCATAGTTCTAGAACTTGGGAGTGTGGCATATCACTCTTTTCCAGTTTTAGTTGCAAATTATTTGTATCATAATCTTGGAATAATCCAAGATTATATTATTGAATAATCCCAGCTCTAGATGCAAATTATTTGTATTAGAAATAATTGATATCAAGTAATTGTGTGCAAAAAAACTCTAAAGACGCTAAACAAAAAATGTAAATATAGATCATACAGTGAGTATGATTTCCTAACCTTTAGGCATAAAATAACCCTAGATGAGTTGACATACCATTAAAATCAAACTTGAAGAATGAATCAATTTCCAGTCTGATCAGGCAACTAATTTCCAAGTACTGTTTAATCAAGTATGTACAAATTTAAAAAAAAAAAAAAAGCTCTCAGAAGGATATAGCTACAGGTTTATCAACTGCTAAGTATAGAATAATTTTCTTCGACTCATCTGCACTCCTCATCATCAGCCATAGTGACATACCTGAGATAAATATTGAATAATGATTAATAATAAATAATCTTAGTGATAATTTGTGTTAGAAAGTAATTATAATAAAGATTCTATAGATAAGAAGTGACTTAACATCAAACGGAAACCAATGAAGAAAACATTTCAAATATTTTTTTTTTAATCATTACTAATAGGTACTAATTTTATTGAAATACATTAAGTGAGCTTTGTTGAAAATTTCTATCTACCAAAAATTGTTGTGCTTCTAACAAAATTGTTTAACATTCAAGTGGTATCAGGGTATTTTAACTCAGAAATGGGACCATTTTGAAGTTTGTTTGTGGATTTGTGGAAAAATTCAAATTTGAAAACTAAATTGGGGATTTATTTCAGTACTGACATTTTTAGAATTCAAATTTTAAGGGTGGGGGAGTCCCTGTAGCATAATAGCTAAATTGCTGGACTGTGGTCTCGAAGTAAGCAAGTTCAAACACCAGTTGCAATATAAGGTTCACTTTCAGATTAATATCCTTAGAAAAGGTATGAACTCCCCTATCTTCCCTGATATACATTAAAGAGTATCACTGTTGTTCTTCCATAAGGATGGCTTTGGCATTAAATAACCCATGAAGATTGATATGCCATTAAACAAAGAAACTGAAAAAACTAAATTTGAAAATGATAGAAAAGGTTTTAAAAGAATAAAATGAATTTTCCCATTTCTATATTTATCAGTATTGTTGATGTTCTTTTAATTTAGATACTTTAGGAATAAAAATAGAATCTTGCATAAATATTTGGATGAGTCAAAAGTTTTGCAATTTTTCATAATGTGAGACACAATTTGGCAGATTTAGATGCTTTTGTCACAGTCCTAAAAGTGATGAACCACTCAGGACTGTGCAGGCCAAGTTTGCCTCATACTCTCCAAGTGCGTCTCTATCGTTTGGAGCACGGCCTCAAAATCCATTGTTTTAGACCTACCTAACCTTGCCTGATTGTCAAGGTTTTTGCAACCTGGGTGAAATTTCTTGCCTCATCTGTTTACAGTATTATGATCAACTGCATCTTCACCTTTCACACAACAAATGTTTTTGGTTGCTTCCATAGTACGATGGTCCAATTTAAATTTGTGAAGCATAAGTCCCTGAATTAGATTATATTGTACTTTCATCTGTGACTTTCAAATCACACGAACAGTGAAGCAATGCACAGTATGATAGCTCACCCACTACCACAATACTGCCAACCACAGCAGGTACCTACTACAGCTTGAACTGCTTCAGTCACATGATATATGTGCTACAAATTAACATACCAAATTATTGCAAAACTCTAGTATTCATCATTCCCTATTTATCATAATTTGTAATTATATGAATTTTATAAATCTGCAGTCCACAGGCCAACTTTTTAATTTTAAAGAATTGTCTGAATGAAGAGTTATGTTTGTGCTTTAATAATCACTCAAGTCATTTGTCTAACAATTAATGCTTATTTATTGCTTTGAATATCTGGTGGTTGGTGGAAAATATTTGTTTTTAATTAACATTTATAACATTATTATTATTATTATAAGACTTGGTCATTGCTTGAATATTATTATACAAAAAAAGAAAAAAAGCTTTTTTGTTTTGACTTGATAACATTGTTGAATTTTTAATATCAAAATATTGAATAAAGTCTGACAAAAATTCAATTCAAAATTTAAAAAAAACAGAAATTTTACCATGTATTTTTTGTTTCTTTTTGAACATTGTTGATTCTTTTTGTTAGTAAGGAAAACTCATTCATTTTAAAATTATAAAAAGCTTTTTTTTCTTTTAATGATTCAATAGCAATAAGTGATATTATTAGAAATGATTATATTATTATTTGTAATGATTTGTTAAAATTATTAGTTATATTTTATTTGAGTTTTAAAGATAATTTTATTTTTTTAATTTTCTTGTATTTATGCAGCCAGTTTGTGGTCAATTTTAGAACCAACATTATACATTCAAAGAGCTAGTTCAAAATCTAAGTGGGGTTTTAATCTAATAATAACACTAGGTGAGGACTTAGAAGTTAATAAACATCATTGTTAGGTTAACATTTATGACCCCTTTGTAGTGACTGCTCTTACTACAAATATAATGGCAATAATTCAATTTTTTTTAAGTCTTCATTTTACACAGAATGAAAAAAAGGTAATAAAAGATATGTTATAACTTCATATTCTAGTTAGAAAATTTTTCAGTCAGTTGTCTACTTTATATGGTTAAATAAAAAGATAATGATTTTGTTTAACTAAATTGATTTAAACTAAAGTTCAGTTTACTTACACTAATTCAAACTACTTGTTAAAACTTTATCTTTGAAATTTTCCAAGATTAATATGCTAAAATCATACTCCTGTGTTATTAATTACAGAAAGTTTGATGACAATGACTCTAGATAATCATGAATTGTGAAATGACTTATTGACACATAGACAAAAAAGACATCTGGTGAATTATAATAAGATGCTAAAAATATTTTCCTTTTTTTTTTTCCTAGTATTTAAACACATTGAATATATATATATATATATATATATATATATATATATATATATATATATATAGTAAAGTTGGGGACTGTAGTCAAGGGCAACCTGAAGGTTTCCTTTTCAATAGCGACTACACTGAGGTGTAGGGATGGTGCTACTCCTTTCCCTGGGTTACTCCACTTTACCCTTAATACATACCTTATAATGCTGAGTGTTAAGCAAGGAGGTATCAAGTACCATTTTTTGAGTTTTTGGTATGACTCAACTTTGGACTGAATCCCAGTCTCCTGGGCCGTTAACAAACACTCTATTCACTAGGCTAGTGGGGCCAGTGCATGTGTGTGTATATATATATATATATATATATATATATATGTGTGTGTGTGTGCTCACTGTGTAATGGTTATTGTCATAGGAAATAAACTAAAATAACCAAAGAAAGTCAAGTACTTATTTTAATTACCATTGAATAAGTTAGGAGCTAATAATGTAAGTACTATGATAAATTGGTTATATCTACTAAAATAGTAAAGAAGCAGGTTTAGAGTAATGGGTATCATCATAGGAAATGGAATTGGCAACCTGAGTTCAAACCCTGGATAAAGCTGTTTGCATTTTTACATAGTGCTAATACACTTGGGAAAAGCAAGAATCCAGCTATGGGTAAATAGGAAGGCAAACTGAGCTCTTTAACCTTCGTATAGCAACCAGTCTAAGAGAAATAAAACTCTGAGTTCAAACATGTTAAACTGCTTAAAACATTGACCTTGTGTCACATCCTGCACATATAGAGTGGTTGGTAAATACATTGTGTGTGTGCACATGAAATATATTGGACAACTATTTTGTAAGGGTCATCTGCCCCCCTCCTTCAGAACCTTTGCTACAAAATATGATAATTAGGTATGTATTTACCTAAATCCCTCTGCCTGAGAGAAGTTGTGACACAAGATCAATTTTTAAGCAGAGTAAAGCTGGTTTGAATTTTTCCCTCTCCAAAATTGGTTGCCCAACTAAGGCTAAAGAGCCCAGTCTACTCTACTGTATGAAATGAAATGCAAATTATCATCCAGGAATTGAACTAAGGTTACTGATTTCATTTTGCATGATGATAACCATTACGCTATACATGCCTTTGTGACAATAATTTGGTATAAAAATGACTCCAACGTAACCAATGTTGCATCTGTAGAAAGTGTAATGCAAAACATCCACTTTTTCATTGGCAATTTTTAGAAATTTACAATTGTTTAAAGTGGTCAAGGCTTTTGTAAGGTACTGTTGCTTATTTTCATCCATCTTGAATTTTACAATGAACTAAATGACTAGTATATACATTGGGTTCCTATTGTAAAAGTGGTCCATGATGATATAGATACTGCTATCTAGAAAGGAGTGAAGGATTCTAATTAGCATTTCATAGTTATTTTGATTATATTTGGATGGTTAAAAAAAATGAGATTCAGTGTGAATAAAGACCCCACAAAATTGCTCTTTAGTTGCAAATTAGGCTGGTAATTGCCTTATTCTTATATTAAATTTGAGCATTTTAAGCATATTGCTCTAATAAAAATCGAGGTATGATGTGCTGTTTTTACTGGATTATGATTAAACACAAACAAAATGAGAATTTTAGTTATATATTGACAGATGAACAAAAATCATAACAAAGAAAATAGTTTTTTTTTCAATTCTGACATCCTTGAATAATGTTGATAAAGTTATATAACAATTATTTGAAAATAAACAAATAAAAGAAGTACTCTATGATTCACATTTAATAATCTCCCTGGAATGATATCAGGATAGTGTGAATACTGACCCCACATTATTATTGAATTTTAAAATGAATTAGAATTAGCTTTATTCTCTAAATTAGAGCATTTAGCTATTGCATAAAACAAAAGTTTTACATTGATTTACAATTTCTATTTTTATCATTGTTTCTTTGTCTATTGGCATATCAACCTTTGTAGGTTATTTAATGCCAAAGCTATCCTTTGAGAAAAACAGTAGTGGTACTATTTAACCCACAGCTGGGAGAATAAGGGGGTTCATACCTTTCCCAAGGGTTTTTGTCCAAAAGTGAACATAATAGCACGACTGGAGTTTGAACTCATTTACTATGATTCCACAGTCTAGTGTTCTAACCATTACACCACAAGGACACCCCACAATTCTTGTTACAGTTATATGAACATATATATACATCTACACACAATATGTCTTGGGTATGACACTAAACTGCATCTGGTAGTAAGGCTCCAGTCTTGGAGTTTGGGGAATGTAAAGTGCCCCTTCATTACCACTTTAACCAAGAATCATAGTACTTGCTTAAGGTCCAGTCTACAAGTCAAATAGACCTGTTCAATCTTTACTAGGGATTAAGGTCCAGTCTACAAGTCAAATAGAACTGTTCAGTCTTACTAGGGATTAAGTTCCAGTCTACAAGTCAAATAGAACTGTTCAATCTTACTAGGGATTATCATTAATTTTTTAAAACCATGCAGCTGCATGCAAATGTTAGATTGGAACACTTGATGAATAGAATTGGTAATGCTAAATAGCAATACTTCAAACCATTTAACTGTGTGCAAGCAAATGATTAATATTAAATAGAATTATTAGTATTAGCAATATTTGAAACCATTTAACTATATGCAAAAAAATGAGCTCAGACTTATCTAAAATTACCAAAAAACTATTCACTTGCAAATCATATATATATATAAACAAGAGTTGGAATTTAATAACCATGAACATTTGATATGCCATTAAATCAAATAACAAACCTATTTCTATCTGATTTTAAGGCTCTGGAATATGTGGTGGACCCCTCTGTTGTCAAATTTATTCTGACCTGGAGTGATAGTACCTGTTAAGGTCCTATCTATAGGTCAAATAGACATTAAATAACCCAGTTAGGATTGACTTGCCATAAAACTATGTATCAAATTGATCCATTTGAAAATTAATAATATCAGGTAGAAATACTAGAAACAATATAACTTTATGCAAATCATTTGTATTAATAATAACAACTTGAAACTATAATTGTTGACATGAGATTATTATTATTTATTTGAAACCATATAATTTTGTAGATTATCAGTATTGGATAGGAATAGATAGGAAATAGTAACAGATAAGAACTTTAAAAAATCAAACTAGGTATTGATTGCATGAAAAGAAAAAAAAATTATTAGTTACAATATAATTCCTTGAAATACTTGAAGCCATATAATTGTGTGCAAATTATTGGTAATAGATTAGAATACTTAAAACAACAACAATTATAATTATCATTATTAAAAAAAATAGGAATACTTGTTTTAGACCATGTAAGTGCTTAAATTAGATTAGAATATGTGACACAATGTAGCTGTGTGCAAATTATTTGTTTTAGTACTTGATATCATATAACTGTGCTCAAATAAATTATTATTGACAAAAAAAATGCAAGGGAACATTGAAAATATAGTTATGATTGTAATTGAGCATTTACAAATAAATGAAAATTTTTACATTAAATAAGTTGATTTTCTGATAAGTAGCTAAACCAAACCAAATGATAAATGATTTGCAGAATTATGACTTTTACTAGTAGTTTTTTTGGGTTGATTTACTTTGAGCCTATAATTAAAACACCTGAACCAAAATTCTTGTATTTATAGAAGTAAATGAATAAAGTAATATTAAAGGGCATCTGAGAAAAATTCTTTTTTTCTGTTCATTCAGCTTGCTATTAAAAATAGTCATATATTTCTAATTTATAGTACATAAACAATATCGGAGAGCATAATTGGAGTGGGTGGGATGTTTCTGTTCTTTCTTTTTTTTTTGTCTGTACATTTATTGGAAACAAATAGTTATATATTTGTAATTCATAGGAGTAGATAAACGACATCAGAGAGCATAGTTGGAGGCGGTGGGACGTTTCTCTTTTTTTTTTCTTTTTTTTTTTTTGTCTGTACATTTATTGGAAACAAATAGTTATATATTTGTAATTCATAGGAGTAAATAAATGACATCAGAGAGCATAATTGGAGGCGGTGGGACGTTTCTCTTTTTTTTTCTTTTTTTTTTTTTTTGTCTGTACATTTATCGGAAACAAATAGTTATATATTTGTAGTTTATAGGAGTAGATAAACGACATCAGAGAGCATAGTTGGAGGCGGTGGGACGTTTCTCTTTTCTTTTTCTTTTTTTTTTTTTTGTCTGTACATTTATTGGAAATAAATAGTTATATATTTGTAATTCATAGGAGTAGATAAACGACATCAGAGAGCATAGTTGGAGGCAGTGGGACGTTTCTCTTTTCTTTTTCTTTTTTTTTTTTTGTCTGTACATTTATTGGAAATAAATAGTTATATATTTGTAATTCATAGGAGTAGATAAACGACATCAGAGAGCATAGTTGGAGGCGGTGGGACGTTTCTCTTTTCTTTTTTCTTTTTTTTTTTTTTGTCTGTACATTTATTGGAAATAAATAGTTATATATTTGTAGTTTATAGGAGTAAATAAACAATATCAGAGAACATCATGGGAAAATACCTTTCCCTTTTTTTCATACATTCAGACTAATAAAAATCATTTAATTCTAATCATCTTTGTTCAAAGAATAAGAAAATGTAAAACAATTTCAACAAACTGGCTACATAAAAATATCAAAGAAAAATAAACATTTGTCACTGATGTGTAATTTTTTAAAATTCATTCTGTCATGTTATTTATTCCTGCTTGCTTTGCATGTATATGTTATAACATACACACATGTATTCATTATGTATGTGGAAAGTGCAAGTTTTTGGGTAGTTCATCTTGATTGTTTATAATTAATTCACTGAACTGAATTATAATCACTATGACTAATATTAGTTACTGCTTGTTTTGTCACCTTTTGCCTACTTAGTGGCAATTCCCTTTTAATAATAATCACTGATAAAAAAAATCTTTAAGTTATTTTATTTTGGCAAATACCCAGTAGACTGCTTCACTGTCTAATCCTACTTATATAATCAGCTTGGTGAGGTAAATTACTTTGAATGCCATTTGTTAATTTTTGTATTTAAAATCCCAAGTTTCTCCATGAATCATTTTATGATCAAAAAGTTAAAATATTTTCCACAATCATTTTTATTAGCCCAGTATATATGCAAGTATGTATTAAATTACTTACACACATACACACACACATATATATATATATACACACACACACACACGCATACACACAGGAAAGAACTGCTTAATACACTAACACACACACATATATACACACTGGCAGGTATTGCTTAGTACACACACACACACACACACACACACACACATATATATATATATATATATATATATATATATATATATAGGTGCTACCAAAAATTGTCGAGGGACTTCAATGATCAATCTCTGTTTATCTATCAAATTATTCAGTATTTCTTTTGTTTTATCACTCATGAAAATTGATATCACCTATCATTCTTTCAAACTTTTAACTTTTTAACCATACTGTATGAAAAGACATTGTTCTTTGACATCATGTCTAAATGGGTCTCTATAGGTGATATGTTCTTATATCCTGGTAGTGGGTGATAACATGATAGATGATGTTGTTAGCGCCTTTTAAAAAAGTACCTTTCAAAGAAGTAAATACTAAGAGAGGGCACTCAAAGAAAGCATACATTATGTTACCTATTTTCTGAGAGTGAAACTGATAGTTATTGTAATATATTGCAATAAGGCATGGATTAAGGACAAGAGTGATATTCTGTGTATATTCATGTTTATTCACAAAGCTGTACAAAACAGGTATGTTTACTTACTAAAGTCATGAGGAGAAAGAGAGTGAACCTTAGTTTCTATCTCTAGATTGACGTCATTAAAGAATTCCAATCAAGGGGAATAACTTATAACTATATTACATCTACACACTTGAGTTTGTTTTTTGGTTTTTTTGTTCAAAGTCTCTTAACAAAATAACAAAGTTCAATTTTCTGTTTATTGGTTCATTTTTTTGTGGTTATTTCACTGTCTGAGCAGATTGTCACAGTTGTCCTGAATTGTCTTGCTCTGTTGAACTTATTGCATTTCTTGATTCCTCTGGTTTTTCATGGGAAGAATTGGTCCTTGTTCAGGTTCACTATCAGATTGTAAGCTCTGCTCTTCCTGTCAATTTTGTGGTGGAGGGGTCCATGAACTTTTTTCTGCCACATTCATCTTTTGTATTTTCAGCAGATCTCTCTGATTTCATCATAGTATAGTGCTTGTCAACACTGTGAATGAGCATGGTGCTACTTCAGTTTTTACAATACTGGTCTCACTCCATATTTTCTTTATAGGGTCTCGTATTTGAACAGAGTCTCCTGGTTTTGATAATTCCAGTTCTCTTGTGCCTCGTCTATCAAAATAGAATTTTTGTTTTGCCTTCTGTCAGTCCCTTTCTTTGAGGCTTACACTTATGTTGTTATTTTTTATCATCTCTGGGAGGTTATTTCCTAATTTGCTTCCCATCAACATTTCTGCAGGCGATAATCCATGTTCACTTTATTTCTATGTTATCACATAGAAGGCACAAGGCCTTGATAATCCATGTTCACCTGGGGTAGTTTGATGGATTAGTAATCCTAACAACAGCTCTTTGCATTTCCTTAGTATGTTTTTTATAGTTTTTTTCCACCAATCCATTTGATTGTTAGTATAGCGATGATGAGGTTGTTCTTTTGAAGTCCCAAGCTGCTGCGAATTGTATATATTCTGCTGATGCAAAACATGATCCATTGTCTGGGAATACTTCTTCATCTACACCAAACTGGCTGAAGTTATGTTGCATCGCAGTAATTACTTCTTCACTTGTTTGATTTTGTACCTGGTATAGCTCTGGGTAGTTGGTGGCTATATTAGATAATTTCTGTTACTGTGTCTACACAGATCTACAGATACTTTTTTCCATGGTCGCAGGAGTATTTGGTGGCTAATAAGAGGTTGCTTCAGTTGTGCGTCTCTGTAAGTCATGCACAAGTTACACTCTTGAACTATTTATTCAATGTCTTTGTTTATACCAGGCCAAAAAATAGATACTCTGGCTTGGCATTTGCATTTCTCTTGTCCTTGATGGCCTGCATGCATCTTTTTCAGAATATTTGTTCCTAATTGTACTGGGATTATGACGTGTTCTCCATTCAGCACAATGTCATGGAACAGCATCAGCTTAGTTCTGTGGGTGAATTAGGGTTTTACTTAAATTTTGAAACAGTGGAAGATAGGCAAACTAGGATAGTGTGGCAAATGATAAACGAAGTTAGCAGAAGGAAGAGCACAGCCAAAGCTGAATTGAAAGCTACAAACCAACAAGAAAGAATAAAACTGTGGAAACAGCATTTGGAAAATCTACTAGGAAACCCACTGAAAGTTACACATGAACCAATTACCAGAGTTGTTAGTAAGCAATTAGACATTAAACTAGGACCATTTACTTCAGAAGAACTCAACTCAGTACTCAGAAAAATTAAAAATAGGAAAGCCACAGGGCTTGATGAAATTCCCCCAGAAGTATGGAAGACCAGACAATTTGACAACATACTGCTCCGACACTGTAACTCAGTTTATAATCAAAATCCGATGAAGGGATGCATCCTCCCT
The DNA here is from genome assembly GCA_963585895.1 of Sepioteuthis lessoniana. Taxonomy (NCBI): domain Eukaryota; kingdom Metazoa; phylum Mollusca; class Cephalopoda; order Myopsida; family Loliginidae; genus Sepioteuthis; species Sepioteuthis lessoniana. The sequence goes on from OY757918.1 coordinate 83,917,785, forward strand.
TTTCCTATAAAGGGTGACCTTGGATTAGCCAAGAACTACTGAGGTATAACACTTACATCCATAGCGGCCAAAATATACAATGCCCTACAACAAAACCACATAGAACCCAAAATTGACAACATTCTTAGAAAGAACCAAAATGGCTTCCAAAGAAATAGATCCACAACCTCACATATTGACTATCCATAGAATCCTTGAAGGCGTATGGGCAAAAATCCTACAGGCGACAATACTATTTGTCGACTTTACCAAGGCCTTTGATTCCATTCGCAGAGGGAAGATGGAGCAAATTCTACTAGCATATGGCATACCAAAAGAGACCGTTGCAGCAATAACGATTCTCTATAGAAACACCAAAGTGAAAGTACTCTCTCCAGATGGAGACACAGACTACTTTGACATAGTAGCAGGAGTACTGCAAGGCGACACACTAGCCCCATACCTCTTTATCATCTGTCTAGACTTCGTGCTTAGAACATTGATTGATAAAATCAAAGAAAACGGCTTCGAGCTGACAAAGAAAAGAAGCAGAAGGTACCCCGCAAAAATAATTACCAACGCCATCTACATAACAATTCTGGCAAATACACCCACCCAAGCCAAAACACTACTGCATAGTCTGGAACGAGCTGCCGCAGGCATTGGCCTCCATGTCAATGCGAGCAAAACAGAATGCATATGCTTTAATCAAACAGGTGACATTTCCACAGTAGGCGGTAGCTCTCTGAAACTTGTAGACAAGTTTACCTACCTAGGAAGCAGTGTCTCATCAACCGAAAAACACATCGACACGCGGCTAACAAAGACATGGACAGCTCTCGATAACCTATCAGACATATGGAAATCAGACCTGACTGATAAAATGAAATGCAGTTTCTTCCAAGCACCGGTCATGTCGATACTGCTATATGGATGCACTACATGGACACCAACTAAATGGATAAAGAAAAAGCTTGACAGCAACTACACAAGAATGCTGTGAGCAATTTTGAACAAGTCCTGGAGGCAACACCCCACAAAACCCCAACGGTACAACCACCTACCTCCCATTTCTAAAACTATCAAAGATGAACCAGACATGCAGGACATTGCTGGAGAAGCAGGGACAAGCTCATAAGTGATGTTCTCCTATGGACCCTGTCATATGGCCGAACAAAAGCAGGATGACCAGCTCAAACCTACATACAGCAGCTCTGTGAGGATACGGGAGGTAGCCCTGAGGACCTGCCAGGAGTGATGAACAATAGGGAGGAGTGGCAAGAGAGGGTCAGGGATATCCGTGCTGGCGGCACAACAGGATGATGAATTGTTTCTAGCCAGCCATGAGGAATGTAATTTTTTAGTATTTACATTGTTAGGTTGGATACTGTCATTTGTTTTATTTTGTTCATTTTTTTTGTCAGTAATCCCCATAAATAACCCATAATAGGTTGATAGTACATTGATTTTGTCCTAGGTTTACTCACTTATATTCAACTTTTCACAAGCATCTTTCCCTGGTATGGGCTTAACTTTTCTTAGAGTGATAATAAAGCACTGTTTATGTAACATAACTTTTCTGTTGATGGTATTATATATCTTTCCTGTGATTGGTATTATATCGCCAGTGTAAGAAGTCAGTCATATTTTTGTTGGCTTTATCTCCAGCTTCTGTTTCAACTTTTTGTAATACAATATCTGCAGTATTTTCATATAGCTACCAGTATCAAGTTTCAATGGAACTGTTAACCCTTCTAATGACAGGTTTGCCATCCACTGTGAATCATTAGGTATAGTAGCAGTACACATTTGCTTCACTGTTTCTACTGCAAATGGATTGTAATAGTCACTTTCATCATTTTGTGTGTAGTTTGTGACTCGTTTATATATTGGACTTTTTTCTCAGCATATTTTTATTAAAATGTCCAACAATTTCTACATGTCTGTCTCTTTGCTGGGTCTGTTTTGTCCATGTGGTTATAGCCACATTTCCTACATTCATTTTTATTTCATCAGATGTGCTCATTTTTCTCTTGGTTGTACACATTCTTTTAATGTGAGTGTACTTGTCTATGCCTTACTTGGTGTACAGATCAGTCTCCTCTGTCTTGTGTGCGTGTTTTTGTAATTTCATCAGTTTTATATATTCTTATTCCAGTGTTCAGGTCTGGGTCCGCTAAGTCTTTTAATTTTGCCTTCATACATTCACTCCATTTGCCAGATTTAATACAATTACGTATCATGCTGTTCTTTAGGTAGTCAAAGCCACATTTTCCAGCCTCTGAGATGATATTTGTTAACAAAGAAAGGAATGTTTCTCCTTTCTGGCCTCTATTGTTGAAGATGTAACATTCATGGGCTAAGTCTTTTTTACTCTCAACAAATTCTTTAAATTTGCTAACCAAAGCATTATAATCACCTTCTTCTGCTTCTGTGAATGTTAATGCATTGTACACTTCTATTCCTTTTTCCCTGGCTATGTGCAGAAATAGAGCACATTTTACATTGTCTGGTTTAAGCATTTTTCTGACGCCACAAGATACAATTCAAATTTCTGGAACCATGTCCTGAAGTTTTCTTCTATATTGCCCGTCCAGGTCATTAGCATTGGCGGTTGTAATATGGTCATGCTTATTCTTCACTTTTGACACCATGTAATATATTGCAATGAGGCATGCATTAAGGACAAGAGTGATATTCCGTGTACATTCACGTTTATTTACAGATCTGTACAAAACAGGCATGTTTACACACTGAAGTCATGAGAAGAAAAAGAGTAAACCTTAGTTTCTACCTCTGGATTGATGTCACTGAAAAGTTCCACTCAAGAGGAATAACATTATGACTATATTACAGTTATGAGTTGTCATAATTTAAAGATTTTTTTTTTTAATTATGAATAAACCTCACCTAAGTAGTCTAATTTTTCTATTTTTTTTTTTCTTGGTTTAAAGTTTATAATTTTTTTGTTTATTTCATTAAAATCTTTAAAATATTTTGCTCTTATATATATATATATATGTATGTATATATATATATATATATATATATATATATATATATATATATATATATATATATATATATTTCTTTTCTCATTGGTTTTCAATGAAAAAAAATATATATACATTTTAGAGCAAAATATCTTTAAAATTTAAAAGTTAGAGAGCAACATTCTATGCTGTAAAAAGCAGAACTTAATTGATAGATATTTATTAATTACGAATAAACCTCACTTAAGTAGTTTAATTTTTCTATCTTTTTTTTTCTCTATGATTAAGTAGTTTAATTTTTCTATCTTTTTTTTTCTCTATGATTAAAAGTTTATAAATTTTTTATTTATTTCATTGAATTTTTTAAAAGTATTTTGCTCTTATATATATATATTTTTTTTTTTTCATTGGTTTTCAATAAGAAAGGGGGAAAATATATATATATATACCGGGACATTGGCCCAGCGGTTAGGGTGTTCGCCAATGGCCCGGGAGACCTGGGTTCAATCCCAGGTCGAGTCATACCAAAGACTTTAAAAATGGAACTTGATACCACCTTGCTTAACACTCAGCATTATAAGGTACGGTTCAAGGGTAAAGTGGAGCAATCCTGGGAATGGAGTAGCGCCCTCCCTTACACCTTGGTGTAGTAGCTATCGAAAAGGGAGCCTTCGGGTCACCCTCGACTATGGTCGCTAACTTTATATATAT
>OY757918.1:83926467-84001467 GCA_963585895.1 Sepioteuthis lessoniana
GTATGTATATATATAGATATATATATATTATATATATATAAACACACACACAGAGTGTATGTGATTGTGTAAAAAGTGTCTGAATGTGTGTATGTGTATCTCAATAACATGATAACAGTATCTAATGTGGAAGTTCCCCACAAGCAAGTGTATATACATGTATACCTACTACACCCAATATCTATACACCACAATTTATTAATAGATCCCTGCAAAAGAGTTAAGACATAATAACTGGCAAATGATTCCAATTGTAGCTGCAGAAATCAACCATCAGCAGTGGATAATTTTATGTGACTCAGCTTTCTCCTAACTATAATTAAAACACAGAAACTGCACACATTGACAGAGGCTTTATTTACATCACTATATATATATATATATATATATATATATAATTACGTGAAGAAATATAAGATGTACAGGAAAATGAAATACTAATTAGACTCACATATATAAACATATACAATGATTAACACCAACATCCATGATAATGACACAAATGAAAAATCATTGGGACATTAATTTATAGAGATTTGTATAAATTCAGTCTTTAGAGATATATCGACAATGGTAATTGACAAGTTCACTCATGAAATGTAATTGTTACCTATATTTAAACTCTATTGACCTTTTTTGTATTTATGTCTTTTTAGTTTGTATAAAAAAAAATATTCTGATAATTAGTGATGGTAATTTGATTGGATAGTTTTAATCTTCATCCTGCAGTAGTTTATTTATAATTGAAAAAAAAATGCGAGAGAGAGAGAGAGAGAATGTCTTGGCATTATAAAACAAATATTTGTGAACCAATGACATTTATGAAAGTCTATTTAAAAGTCTATTTTTATTAAGAGTCTATTTAAAAAGATAAATATCAGTTGCTGTATTATATATGTGGACTCTTAGAGTTGAACACGTCCAGGAAGATTTAAAGGTTAGACTTTTAATTTTTTTTTCTTAAGACAAGAGAAAAACTGACCACAAAAGTACTTAGAAGCAAGATATATTTTCAAGTAGAAATTATATTGGACCAGAAGTCTAAGAATCGGTGTATGAAATTGCATTAGTATAGATAGAGTAGTGCAGTTGAATGAATATGAACATTATGAAATTGTCAGTTTATAAGTTAGAATAAATTAATTCTAAAAATAAAAAACAATATCACCTACTATAAAACATACTCACTGTTTAAACCTTAATCATTACAAAATCATAGCATGTGGAACAAATCATACATTATAAACACTTACAGATATTTTATTAAAGGTATGTATATAGATATGACCAGAACAACAGAAATACACACACACCAACACACACAAGCTCAAGGATACATAAGAGTAGTTTATATACAAATATGTAGTTTAATTAATGTGTGTAAACATGTTTAACAGAAGAGTATATAGATATTTTAGACATATTCTCAGGTATATTCTCTTAAGCACACACAAAAGCAAAATATATTCACTTAAGCACACACACAAGCAAAATATATTCACTCATAACAGAAAACTGGGTATCTTCTTTGCACACACACATACATACATACATACAATATACATCTCTTTTATATATATATATATATATATATAGCATATCTTTATCTTATCCAACACCAAGTCAGCCATGATTCTATTTTAGGATTTTCTTTCTACAATATCCACGTAATTCAAAATCCAAAAGAGAACTCAATGTAAAATAAGAATAAATTAAACTACAGAGCAAATAATTCTAATTAAAAGAAAAACCTTTAAAAATTACTCGTATTTCTTTGTAATAATATTCATTTCAGCTGACCCTATATTTTTTTTTTTAAATATGCAGGTCTAACATTTAAAAGAAATATTGGGTCCACTAAAATAAATATTATTACAAAAAAATGAATAATTTTTAAAGGTTTTTCTTTTTATATATATATATATATATATATATATGCAAATTAAAGAATCGTGTGTATTTTTCGTAGATATAAACATTTCTATTACAGAGGCCACACATACTTGACCTAAAAATATATTTGGCTATACATTGATTTCACATTGACTATGGATTTAAAAATTCCCAACACACACAGACATGACAGTCATATCGAAATAGTTGATGTATATATATATATACATTTGGAGAGTTCACATGCCATAAAACCAACGCAAACCCTTGTACTTATGTGCGCATAATTAATGCACAATGAGAAAATAAGTAAAGTAACTTGCACATCTCATGCTTTTGTATGTGTGTATGTGTGAGCATATATGTGTGTGTGTGTGTGTGTGTATGAGTTGATGTATACATATATATTATATATATATATGTGTGTGTGTTTGTGTGTGTAAATTTGTTTGACTATGTGAGTATGTATGTGTGTTGGGGTGTGTATATATATATATATATATATATATATATATATATATATATATGTGTGTGTGTGTGTGTGAGTGTGTATGTGTGTTGGCATATATATATATATGTGTTGGTGTATATGTGTGTGTGTGTGTGTGTGTGTGTGTGTGTGTGTGTGTGTGTTGGTCTATATATGTGTGTGTGTGTGTGTACATTTCTGGTACACTTGAACTATCAGCAAATGTGTCGGTTAAATGCCTGTTACCAATGCTGTATCAGATAATTGATGAATATCATTTACCAAAAAAAAGAAAAAAAAATTTCTCAGTGATGAGAGACACTGTTTTATGTTTACTCCAACCCAATTGTTGTAAGTAACACCTTGTTCCTTGCTCTGTATCTCCTTTATGACCACAAACATACAAAAACCATCTTGTCAATCAGGTTGATTTGAGTTTACTACAATAATCATTTTGTATCTTGGTATGGCCGACTTATATTTAAAGAACCAATAACGGTGTTGTTATAAGATTGTAGTCTGTTTGTTAGCCATGAGGGATCTGATTTACACAGAATGTGACTTTTAAATAGATTTTAATAAATAGTTAATTAATACTCTTTCTCTGATGTTTTTTAAAAAAAAGATTTAATGAAAACTCTATTACTTCATTTTATACAGAGATATATAATTTTTAATAATGAGCAATTCTACCTCCAGCTATACATGTTAAATTAGATTTTTCAAGTATTCAAACTTTCTATCTATTTATTTTCTTCTTTAAAATATATATATATATATATAAATATTCTGTAGGAAATGTTGCATGTGTACAAAGATAGACACTTATGTACAGAGATATATAATAGAATACATTTTTATAATAACTTATATACATGTATAAATTATTTTTCTAACTTGTGAGTTATTCATTACTGAAACAAATATTAAGATATATTTCATCATTTAAAAATATGTTAAGGATTTTTTTTTTTTTGCATTATAAGTAATTATTCATATATGATATTTCATAAGAAGTAAAATTTCAATGCACATATTATGTATATACAAGCATAGTGTACCCATAAAGGGTTTATTTGTATTTGAATAAGCACTATTACCTCAACTCAGATTAGCTATGCACTCTGCCTAGGATTTATCTATCACTCTCTAACATTTCTGCCTTGGATAAAGGTGCAGTTTCTGTGCACTTTGCTTTGGAACAAAGTGTTACTCCATCACTTCTACCTTAGATGTATATAGTATCTCTGTGTTCAATGAAAAGAGTTACAACCTCTCTCTCTCTCTCTCTCTCTCTCTCTCTCTCTCTCTCTCTCTCTCTCTCGTTGTGGGAGTGCTACTCATGTAGTATGTCTTAGGAAGAACCCATCTCTCTTTAGATTTACAACTGGTTTGAATTCAGAGCTTTTCTTTTTTGCCATACCTAAGTTAAAGAGACCAGTCTGCTCTGCTATTTATTCAAAACTACCTGAGGAATAGATGGATTCATACTTTTCCCTAAGGTATTAGCTCTATGTGAAATGCCAACAGCTTCATTCAGGGTTTGAACTTGGGTAAACAAATCCACTTTCTGTGGTGATAGCCATTCTGCCATGAGTGCCTCCAATATGTACACGCACATGTATATGTATGTATATATAAACTCACTGCTCATTGCATTCTATATAGGTTGATTATATATATATATATATATATATATATATATATATATATATATATATATATATTCACATTCACACACATTTTAAAATAGCAACTGTATATACAAGTATAAATCATTTTTGTAATATGCAATTTTGAATTAACTGGTTAATAATAACAAATTTCAGTTTTTGAGAATTTTTGATTTCATAATTTTTTTACCTTCATTTCAAACTTTTAATTCATATTTATATATCTTTTCTTTTGAACATGCATTTAAATACTTTTAAAGAATAGATAGATATGGACTGAAATAAATAGTAACAGATTCAATTAGATCATTGAATACTTTAAAAAAAGAAAAGCCTTTATGCACACAAATTATCTTGTGATTTCTTGTTAATGGGGAACACATTTTGATATATTGATTTCAACTTTTGAAAATATCTCTTTTACATAAACTATTTCTTTATTTATAGGTTGTTCATATATTCAATATTTCATCAGAAAATCTAACCACATTTATATCATAACCTTTATATGTATATATTATCAAATATCTTTTAAAAAATCATGTGTGTGTGTGTGTGTGTGTGTTTATATATATATATATATATATATATATATACACACACTGAATAAAGTTTGGAATGAAATCCAATCATATTAAAAAAAAAAGACAGTTTAGAAAATTACATTGATGTTTCACTAAAGGTCGAGTGTCATCAGATGGCAAATGATTTTATTACCAAAATATGAATCTTTGAAATTTATTCTAAGCCCCACCCAGATTTTAGATTTTGTATACACCTACCACTTTTGTATGGGTAACACCTTCACAAAAATCAAAACAAGTTCTAATTAGTTTTTTTAAGAAGTGCTAGTGTGTTGCTACAACAAAAATGTTCACTTATGGCTCTTCTTTCTGGGTGAGGGTAAGTAATTATTGAACAACCTTCATATATTGAAAGGAGAGAAATGATAATGTATAAAAGATGCTTTGATGAATGTGTCTTCTGTAGTCCATTCTTATCTAAGGTTTTTACATTTTCTCAATTCTTCACTAAACTAACTCTCATAGAATGTGGAATACAAACAGACATAAATTAGGTGGGTGTCCTCATGGTGTAATGGTTACAGCATTGGATTGCAGAATCGTAGTAAGTGAGTTCAAACTCCAGTCATGCTATTAGATTCATTTTCAGACAAATACCCTTGGGAAAGGTATGAACCCCCTTATCCTCCCAGTTATGGGTTAGATAGCATCATTACTGTTCTTCTAGAAGGATAGCTACGACATTAAATAACCCACAAAGGTTGACATGCCATTATACAGGGAAACCTAAACTAGACATAAATTACAAAAAATATTTTTTAACAAAATTTATTTTTCTTTTATAAAAATTAAGCAATTATGTTTTGTATAGATTATGTTTCTGTCCCCCTTTAATGTAGATTTTTTGTTTGTTTTTGTATCAAATTATTCCCATCCTGATAATGTTAGACCTCTGGTAAAAAAATGTCAATTTGATTTTCCAAATTCTCTTTTTCATAGATGTATATCTGTAGTTTATTTTAAAACAAATACTGTTCATTTGAAAACCGAAAACTTTAGTTTAAAAACTAAAACAGCTGTACCAACAGTTGCAAATAAAACAAAATAAAGACAAAAATATCACAGAACCAAAAATAAAATTAACATCACATGCATATTCAATCACCAAAACTTACCTTATGATCAAGAAAGTGTAAAATGGTTGTGAGTTGGATAATTTTAGGCTTTTTCTTTTTAATAATGATACACACATATATATATATAGAGAGAGAGAGAGAGAGAGATTTGATTGAACATAATAGATATTTTTTGTTTATCCTTTTGAATTGACATATTGATCTTATGATATTCGGTGGGAATTGGTTGATAAATCTTCTATAATTAGTTATTTCCCAAGTCCTTTCTGCCCAACTTTGGGCCATCATCAGGGTAAGATGTATTACAAAAGTGATGTAACTTTTGTTTGTACATTACTACTTTGTAAGAAGAGCATTTGTACTGTTATATTGTGTAGCGTTTACTTTTTGAATTTGTTTCTATAAATAGCGTTACATCACTTTTGTAATAAATCCTCCCCTGATGATGGCCCAAAGTTGGACAGAAAGTACTTGGGAAATAACTAATTATGGAAGATTTATCAATCAATTCCCATCGAATATCATAAGATCAATACAGCAATTCAAAAGGATTAACAAGAAAATATGTAGACAAAAATGTCTATAATGTTCAATCAAATATGTATCAATGAAGAAATGCTGCCAAAATGTATAGCACTGGTTTTAAGACAATTAGATAAATTTGTTCAAATTAAGCAGAGGAAACTAAGTTGAATTTTTAGAATTTAGAATAAATACAAAAAACAAATTAAGAAGCATACTGCAGATCTCCAAGTAGCTTTAACAGAAACCACTCTAAAACCCAACACTAATATAGAATATAGGGACCCACTGACAGTTTTCTAATTGGGCCTTACACTTCCCAGTTCCAGCCCCTCTGTGTTTATGCATATATATAAAGACAGTATTTAATCCTGTTGGAAACAATTCCAAGCAGGACAATTAAAATATTCAAAAATAGAATATCAAATTTCAGTAATCCCAGTCAAGAGTTCAATGCAAATAAAATCCTCAGAGCAAATTATTTTTTTAAGTCTGCTTGTAAATGTGAAAGAGTTATTTTAATCCATTTTCTTGTTTGATCTGAAGAAGACCTGTTAATTTTTTAGAGCATTGATTTATATCAATGCTTTTTAACAGGACAGAAATAAATTTATTATCTTAATGTGACTGATTGTTGCTGTTTTTGTTTTTTTTTAAATAAAAAAAATATATATGTATATATTTTGAAGAGTTATTGTTATGGCTTTTCAACGTATATATATACATATATACTTGTATAGTGAATCAACTTGAAGAAATATACATATCAAAATGTGAACATTATTTTTATATTTCTTACTTAGCAGTAAACTAAGAAATGAAAGACTTTTAAATTTATAAAATTGAGTTTTCATTTTATCTAAGAATTTTAAGGATATAAATTTCTTAATCAGATAGTATTAAAATTTTACATTTTTAACTAATATTATGTTTTAACCAACACAATTATACTATATGCATTTCATGGAAGTTCTAGTTTTTTTTTTATCGTAATTAGTATTTACTTAGCTTAATGCAACAAAATGCAATGAAAATAAGGTAACGAGGTGAGATCAGACTAACTATATCTAATAACTATATGTAATAATAGTTTGTGAGATGAACTTGCTGACCATTATTTCACAATGATTTACTTGATATAAGGATTTAGTTTCCTCTCTCTCTCTCTCTCATATATATATATATATATATATATATATATATATATATCTATAGTAAAGTTGGCGACTGAAGTCGAGGGTGGCCCGAAGGCTCCCTTTTTGATAGCTACTACACCAAGGTATAGAGGAGGGCTCTACTCCTTTCCCTAAATAGAATTATTAGTATTAGATAGCAATATTTGAAACTGTTTAACTATATGCCAACAAATGAGCTCTGTCTCATTTAAGAATGTTACCTCAAAACTATTCACTTACAAGTCATATATAATATATATGTATAAACAAGATTTGGCATTAAATGGCCTGCTGCGGTTGATACGCCATAAAATACAGCCAAACAAAACCATCTTTGTGTTTCAGTATTGATTCATTTGAAGGCACCTTGAAAAAAGAGAGAAAGAGAGAGAAACTTACATTGTTTGGGGCTTCCAATGCTATCAGTCCTCAGATACTGCCTGATTGTCCCACCTTTCAGTTTAGTCCTACTACAATTAGCTTAACTTAATCAAACACAAAACTATAATACTCAGGTCTCCAATGTAAATCTAAGTTATTATTCCTCAACAAGCAACTACAAATAAATAATTATACATACATATTGCTACATTTGAATTTTATATTCATGTATACTTTAAATGGAAGCCAATCTCTGTATGTGGCTTGACCATTGGTTACACAAGCCTTACACACTTCTTTATACTCAATCAAGAAGAATGACCAAAGTGTATAGTGTGTCAGACATCCTGCACTGTTAAATATTTTCTCATAAAATGTGGAGTTTTAACTCACAGACGCTTTTTGAAAGCAAATAATATGAAGGTCTAATTTGAAAATGTTAATATGGATGACTTTGTCTTTGAGAGGAATAAGATATATAGATGCAAAAAAAAATTGTAAATGTATACATGATCAGTACCCTACAAAGTAATTATTAGAAACCAACCAAAGAGAATTAATTTCTAATATTGTTAAAACAAAATGTTAAAAATTAAATGAATAAATTCTTAAATAACAACACAAAAATATAAATTCACAATGTACATGATTTCCTAATCTTTGGCATGAAATAACCACAGAGGGATTGAATTACTATTAAGATCAGCCAATTCTAATAGTAGCAATATGAGAGAATTTTATCTTTTCTTACATTCAAAAAGTGTAGAGAGACAAATATTAGTGCTATAGTTAACAAGCTCCTCTTGTGAACCATCTTACTAGGGAGTTTCACCTTCACAGATATTCCAATGCTTAAGTTATGCATGGTACACTCAGTGAGGTTTAAACTCACATCACAGTCTGTTAGAGCAGCTCACTAATCATTAGGTTGACTATATTTTTATGATATAGCCATTGTACAATGGTTTTGCTTTTAATAAAATAAAACCTTTACTTCACAATAGTTGAGTTAGTTTATAAATAAGGTTTCTTTTTCTTGATTAAAAAAAGAAGATATTAACTTTATATACATTTAAGTCATTAATAGACAAACTAACTTTTAATTTAAATAAATGATCGAGCAATAATGTTCAGTAGTCATCAATTTGCCCCTTTCACCAGTCATCAAATTATCCAAAAATGTCTTTCCAACTAGAACATATCAATGCAGAGCAAGCAACACAGTATTATATTATAATGTTTTTGTCCAACATTTGGTCAATCAGTTTGTTTTTTTTGTGTGTTGTCTTGTCTTTGGTCACCTGAAATCTGTCTCCTTGTTTGTGTGTCAGTGACTTAAGACTGTTTCTGATAAATAATGGTTCTAACTTGGTCACTCTATCCACACAGCCAACAAGAGAGAAGAGGTGTGGCTATACACAGACTCCAGATCCCTCAGCTCGACAGCCTGGCAGACGAGCAAGGCTAGGATCAGATACAGAAGAGGATTCAGACACAGAAGTATTCACATCAGATCCAAATACACGTTCTCCATCCCACTGTAATGGGACCCATTCATTGCAGTCATCATGGAAAAAAGGAGGCTCTATGAAAGAAAGCTATGGATCAGGTCTTTTCCGTCCACCATCAAATTTAAAACTTAGAAATGTTCTGCTAGAATCCGAGAGTGAGGAATCAGGCTACGGAGAAACAAACACAATGCATGCTTCAAGTTTTGACATGACACTGGATAATGAACGAGACTTTGATGGATTTCAATCAACAAGGACTTTGTATAGCAGCAACTCTGAAGATAATGTGTCACTTCGGAGCACCCATTCAGAGCAAGGAGCAACAGGTGGCTGGACTAGAGATGCAAGCTCTCAGACATCTTGCAATGTCAGAACACAAACCCCTAAGAACTTTTGGTTTGGAAGTTCTCTCTCAACAGATACTTTAGCAAATGATTTACCAACAAATGAAATGCTAGCTCAGCAAAGCTTAAACCGCAATAAATCTTTGCAGACATCTAAGATGTCTCTACATTCAACCGGAGCACAGACTGGTAACTCTCTTAAAGGTTCTAAAACCAATCTGCTTCGTAGTATTCTCTTTGAAGTCAAAAACATCAAATCAGACAAAGGACTTGATCAGGACCAGAACATGACCGAAGATGACTCGGACACTAATTTGTCATCCCTATCGACAGCAAATGGAAGTATACTTAAAGAAATACTAAATGATGTCCGAATCATCAGACAGTCAGGTGCTGCCAGTGATGTTGCAACGCAAACTCAGTCAGAGCAAAGTACTCAAACATCTTTTAGCAATGACAGCACTCTCCATAACGTAAGGCATGAAAAGCTTCGCAATATGCTTGATGAAGTAAGAGGCCTACCAACTGATGGCGAACCAACACTGGAGTCTCGACCAAGTACAGCAGCATCTGGTAACTTACTCGGTAAACAATTGAGAAGTGCTAGTGAAACAAGTGTATTTTCTTGCCTGCCAAATGTAACCAGCGGAAACAGTTCTTTTGTGAGGCAAAGTGTAACTCCAGGGGTACAGCCAGATTTTTCAGCCATTCAAGCCAGCACTCTTCCTGCACCTCAAGTTAACCCTGGATCTAGACCACCTGCTCCCAACAATTCAAGTGAAAACCAAATACACCGAGGGTATTCATATTATCCTGTTGTAAATACATATCCAGGGTCTGCCTCTGGTCACCAGAACAACCAAAATACAGTACCCACTATTCCACGCAGAAAAATAACCCAAGAAGATTTAAATCACGCCAGCAAGAGATTGGAACGTTTACGGAATTACCAGTTGCCGCAATCTCGTTTCCATCGATTTACTCCTCAACAAATTCCAGTTCAGCCAACATCATTTATGCAGGTTCCACAACCGTTACAGATGCCTATTAACTCAGTTCAACCAAATTCTTTACCTTTCTCATCAACCCTCTCAAATATGACCCCTCAAGTCCCTCAGTATCAAACCACTATAACTCAACCCATCCCTCAGCCCCAATATGCAGCACCTCATTCAAATGGCTACCCAGAAACTTCGAGGTATATATCTACACCTCAAGTAACTCAAAATCTACCCCAAAGATATCCTCCCAACTATGAACCAAGTGTATTTTATCCACCAACTACAAGAATTCCTAATGAAAATATTCACACACAACCACCCCCAAGGAGACCCAGAAGGTCATACTTGCGGTTTTATGATGACATGGATATAAGAAGAGTTGAACCAAGAGAGTGGAACTATATTCCACGATCTCAAGATATCCGTACACAAATCTTGGACCGGTACCACCTTGATGAAGTTTTAGACACGGCATCAAGAACATCTCAGCAGCTTAAAAAGCTGACAGAAAAAATGAAAAACTGTCTTAAAGAAGAAATCTTGAATTATTAATTCACAGAAAAATAGTATCAGTTTTTTTAGTTGATTTTTTTTAAGTTTTTGATTTGAAGCATTTACAAAGAACTTCTAGTTATTTCATTTTTAAAATTTTTGCTGTAATAAGTAATAAGGCATTTTAATTGAACTTTTGACTATTTGTGTGTGTTTTATATATATATATATAAAGTTAGGATAGCATCCACCAGCCAATTGGCATAATAGTTAGGGTGTTCGCCAATGGTTTGGTTGATCGGGGTTCAATCCCAGGTTGAGTCATACCAAAGACTCAAAAAATGGTACTTGATACCTCCTTGCTTATCACTCAGCATTATAAGGTACAGATTAAGGGTAAGTGGATCAATCCCAGGGAAGGAGCTGCACCCTCCCCTATACCTCAGTGTAGGGAGCCTTCAAGTTGCTCTTGACTACAGTTGGACAGCTTATTTATGTCCTTCAGGCAGTCATTTAAAGAAATATTAATGTTAAAATAACAAGTGACCTTTTATTTTATTTTTTTCCACATTGAAGTTCTTACTGCTGGAATTAATTAACTCAAAATCTTGGAAAAATTTTATTTGGACTGCTCACTAGTTCATTCCCAACCCTCTCAGCTTTTATCAAATAACATCCTATTTATAATACCAGTGTATTGGATGCAGTATATTTGGATACTTTTAAAATGTGCATTTTATCAGCCTGCAAATTGTATGTGTACATACATTTATTTATAAGTAATGACAGTATTCTGTCAGTAATGCTGATATTAATTCCTGACCACTAACAATACTTCTTTTTTTAAATACACATTCAGATACCTTTAACTTGGTAAAAAATATTGAAATCAAAAATTGCAAAATTTAGTGCTAACTCCACAATTTTTTTCCTTACCACCAGAAATATTTAATTCAATAGCATAAGAAATGATTAGAGGCAAGATGGAGTAATGACAAAGTCAGTGCACACAGATAAGAACAGTTGAAACCTTATTTTTGTATACCAGATTCAAATATGTGTAATTAATATAGTGAATAGAAGTATTCATATATTTAATAAATCCTACCTATGATATCATGAATTATATAAACCACTTATATAAGAAATCCAAAGAATAATCAGAAGTATAAAAACTGGTATGTTATTGTTGCAGAGTAGGTTTAAATGTAAATTTATAGTCCTACATATCAAGCTGTATGGAGACTCTTTATATATATATATATATATATATATAAGTTGGCTGACAGTAGTCAAGGATGACCCTAAGGCTCTCTTTTCATTAGCTACTACTCTTTTCCCTGTATTGTTCCATTTACCCTTGATCCATACCTTATAATCCTGAGTGTTAAGCAAGGTGACATCAACTACCATTTTTTGAGTCTTTGGTATAACTCGACCTGAGATTGAACCTCTTTATCCTCTATATAGAGCCACTTAAATGCAACCATAACTTTACTGACATTATTTTGTTAATTCAAAGCATTTTTAAGAAGTTTTATTTCATTTTAAATTCTTTTGCAGCCACAAGTATTAAGCGATTTCAGTTGTAGATATATAGGTGTTTTTAGAATCTTTTAAGTATATGCTTCATTTGAAAAATAATTATTGTAACAAGGAGGGAAATAGTTAATTGATAAGAATGTGGTATAAAAAGTGCTCTTTGTTATTGTAGCAGAGGAGGTTAAATCAAAATTATAGTTCCTCTGATCAAGTTAAGTAGGACTATAATCTTATATATATATATATATATATATATATATATATATATATATATATATAAAACCTTAAATGCAAGCATAACTTTACTGACATATTTGAACCAGCAGGATAACACAATAATTATTGGTTTCTTTCTTCCCCCACCTTCCCTTTAGTAAGAATGTTTTTGCTTATATACAATCAAATCTGTCAGTCAGAATTATACTATAATTTTTCAGTTTTAAGAATTATATTATTTGAATAGGAATCCCAAATTTTTTTCATTTTTTGAGCTCTGACCTCTGGCATTATATTTGTTTCTGAATGTTAAATTTATTTTTATTTTCTTGCTTAAACCTGTTAAAAACAACAAGAATAATATTGCTATAAAGCAGTGGTTCTCAAAGTCCCAAGTTACATTCTCCCCACTTTTAATTCAACGTTTCCTTGATTCCTCCTTAATTTTTAAATTGCTATCTAGAAAATTTTTATTAATTATGGTTTTCCAGTGTTAGATAAAACCAATAAAACTATCCCAGTATTCAATGCATAAAAACTGGAATAAGAAAAAGTAAATATTACAATACAGTTATAACTGACAAATTGATTTTTAAGTGAACTACACACACACGTTATATATATATATATATATATATATATATATATATATATATGAGGGTCATTCAATAAATTAGATGAATATTTCCTAAGGAGTTGGCAATAGGAAGCACTGTTTATTGATGCATCTTTTTCAAAGAAATTAAGTGATGGATCTTTTCACATCCCAGATTACTTGTAGCCTCACCTTCTTTACTGAATACTGTGCCTTGAACTTCTTCTTTACCAGAGAGTCAGTGTGTTTCCATTCCATAGTCTGTCCATTTGTAATTTTTTTTCTGTACACATCAAACATTCTTGTGTAAACTTCACATAGTTTGCACTTCTCAACCAACAAAAATTTGATGACAGACCTCTCTTCAAGCCTAGAGCACTCTGTTTGACTTGCTGCTACATTGAATAGCCTCAAAACAGATACTTTTGAGGGATTGAAATAATTCTTGTAGTAAACTAATTCCAAACAATGCAGGATTTATGCTTATGGGGAAAAAATTATATTACTTTTTTCCAAAAAGTTTCCTTATTCATTGAATCACACACACACACACACACACACACACACACACACACACACACACACACACACACAAGGGTCATTCAATAAATAAGGAAACTTTTTGCAATTAAAATCATCCTCTCTATACATTTTCATGTATGAACATGTACAGAGATGAAAAAACACAAGGTCTTATAAGGATGATTTTGTTTGCTGAAATATTTGTCAATGTTAAACTTTTTGATTTTTAAGCCTTCATCAGGGCATGTAAGTTACTAAATAAGATGAAAGAGATAAGATAGTTTTAAAAATTCCGCTTCCCTTAGTAGCACTCTGTTTCAAATTTGTCTGATAAAACTTGTGTTTCAAAATTTTTATAAAAAAAAAGAAAGCAAAAAAAAGATCGTTTCATATCAGTGTGTCTATCTATGTTAATGTTTATATTATTTAGTTCATATCTTATTAACATTCCATAATATATCTCTCCATCTTTATTATTGTTGATCTTCTTTCTATCTCTCTCTGTTTAATTCAACTCTCTGTTTATCTATTACTCTAAATATATATCCATGATGAAGCCAAATTATTTTAAATAAGGGATTTTATACATTTTCAGCAACAATCTGACCAAATATAGAGATACATTGAAAAAACCCTATCTCTGTTTGATAGTATTGTGGTTTTGAAATAATAATCGATTCAACCATTTTCTGGTGTTTTTTTTTATGTATATGAACAAGCATTTTGGAATCTTGAAAATTAAATTTGTGATTAATTTCTAAATTATATTTGACCAAACTCTTATTTATGTCTGCTCTTTTTAAATCTCTTTTGTGCTCATAAATTTGTTTAAGACTGGCAAGTTTTACTACATAATTTTTATTACAATCCAGACATGGAATTTCATACATCCCTGCTCTGGATTTGATGTGGGTATTGTTATTTTTATCTTTAATTGAATTTTTAATTGTCTTTGTAGAGTTAGTGGCTGTTTTAATTCCTAAGTTTTTTTAAGTTTGTTTTTTGTTGTTGTTTTTTTGTGTTTTTTATCTTTGTACACTCTTCCTTTGAAACTAGGTGCCTCCTATTTAGGCATAACTACCATTATTGATTGATTAAGCCTACAAACAATTATTATAATGTAATTGCATTCATTATAGACATAGTTATATGATCAATATTATCAGCATGTACTTAGGTGCTTATAACATATCTAAGTATCAATACTATTTTCTAAATTATTAATGTATATCCCACTATATATATTCATGTATGCTGAACATTATCATAGAACTTCATTTATTCAGGGCAAATACCTGTGGCATAGTGGCTAATGTGCTTGATTGCTGTCACACTATCTCATTTACTTACAGACTAATACCCTTTGGAAAGGCATGAACCCCTTTATCCCCACCAGCTATGGGCTAAATAGCAACACGACTGTTGTTCTACAAGGATGGCTTTGGCATTAAATAATCAACAAAGGTTGACATGCTATTAAACAAAGAAACTAAACCATTGTAGGTTCCTTATGTGAAGAGGATGATTTTGAAAAATTCTTTTTAATTTAATATTGAGAGTTTCTATATATAATATTAATATATGAATTTATATTGAATAACATTTTCATAGTAAAAATATGAACATTCCTTATTCAAATTTTGACAGTATGTAGATTCTTCTATTATATAATCCAAAAGTGTCCCAAGTGTGTCTAATTGTTAGATATCATTGCAAGCCATTACTAATTAATTTGATTACCATTGACTGTGCAGAGCATAGCATAGTGGCTAACATGCAGGATTGTGACATCATTGTAAGTTCAAACTCCAGTCACTCTATTATGTTCACTTTTGGACTAATACTCTTAGCAAAGGTATGAACTCCCTCTCCCTCGAATGGGTTAAATAGTATCACTTCTGTTCTTCTACAAAGATGGCTTTGGCATCAAATAACCCACAAAGGTTGATATGACATTGAAACAAAGAAACCAAACTAGACTCATTGGTCGGTATAATACAGTGTTGGATTTTTTCTTTTTGAGAATATTTGTAATTAGACCCTTTTACTAAGATGGCATCAGAGAAGTCCCATGGCATAATGGCTCATGTGCTGGACAATGACATCATACTAAGACGGCATCTTCATCAATTATCTGCTTAACTGTCTTAATTTCTTGTATGGAATATTTTTAATTTTTTTATTTAATTGAGTAATGATTAATCTTTTTTTCATTTTATCATTGCTTTTTTTTATTCCCATATTCATTTATAGTCAACTATTGAGATAAAATGCACCTGTAAATGAAAGAAAAACATTCTTTAATAGTTCACTGCAATGTTTTTAATCAGATGAATTTCTGTATATATGACGACCTATGAAAAAAAAATCATAATTTAGGCAGATTAAAATTAAAACAATATTCTTCAGAAATTAAATATATCAATTAATACACAAAAATGGCATACAGTTTTTAACTATCGATGGGAGGCAACCCAGGTTTCTTGCATAATCACATAGAAGTAGAGTTACTTCCCTTGTGTTTTCTTGCCGTCAATAACCTGAAATTTAGACGTATTTATCGTTAACTAAACTGAATGGGTGAAATTTATTCAACATTTGATATAACACCAAAATTAACTTTATTTAAATGACAATTTTGTATTTTTGCTTTCAAATTGTAATAATTTATTTCTAATAAATCTTTGTCTCAGATAGAGATTAACATTGCTTGCGCCTTTACTTAAAATTAATTACCATATCTAATGGTATATAAGACCCGCTTTACACCCTAAGGAGATAAAGTGGGTCTTATAATGGCTCAGTAAATATCCCCAGGACTTGAATGTAATGATAGGATACCTGATAGGCTGATTTTTTTTATCCTAATACCCTAAACTAGCAGTACTTGTATCTAGCCTAATACTGAAATATTATTTGATGAGTAAATAAAATATTGCAACTAATGTTATTACTATTACTACTACCACTATAACTTTAAAAGGAAAAAATAGGTCATTATGAAAATCAAGGGTGGATATTCTGACAGTCTTTTCATTTAGCATCCAACTCTAAAAAAGTTAATCCGTAAGAGTTTCTGAGCTCATATGTGCCATTAGCATGATGGTTAGAGTGTTCGTCAATAGTCTGGCAGATCTGGGGTTCAATCCCTGGTCGAGTCATACTAAAGACTCAAAAAATAGTATTTGATGCCTTCTTTCTTAACACTTAGCACTAAAAGACACAGATTAAGGGCGAGTGGAGCAATCTAGGGAAAGGAGTAGTGCCTTCCCTTATACCTCAGTGTTGTAGCAATAGAAAAGGGAGCTTTCAGGTCACCCTTGACTATGGTCAGCCAACTTACTAACTTACCTACCTGTGACATATTTTTTTTGTGGAAAATGTCTTTTAGTTTGAGCCCAATCACCTAGAGCTGTAGAATATGCTAACTGCATCACTGTAATAGTGTAAAAAAAAACCTCCCCCAACAAGTGACATTAAACTACATCTGATGATGAGGCTCCTGTCCTAGAGCTTTGGAAAATGTGGAGGACCCCTAGATTGCCATTATTCTCTGGTCCGCTCTCACCCAAAGTGGTAGTCCGTGATCGGATCCCATCTATGGGTCAAATCAAATTGTTTAAGCATTTAACTGTGCACTAAAAAATTACTGATGTTGAATTGAATTGTTAATGTTACAAATCGATATTTGAAACCATTGAAATGTGTGCAAAAATTGAATTATTAGTATTATGTGTCAATACTTGGAACTATTTGACTGTGTGCAAATGAATGTATAGTGTTGAAAAGAATTATTTGTGTTAAATAGCAGTACTTGTAACCACTTCACTGTGAGCTAGCAAGTTAAAGTTTGTTTTAGTTTTGTTTTCTAGCATATCAACCATTGTAGGTTATTTAATGCCAAATCTGGTTTATCCTATTTACCCAACCCCTCCGCTCGGGCAGGATATGACACAAGGTCAATTTTTAAGCGGAGTTTAATAGGTTTGAATTCAGAGTTTTCCTTCTCCAAATCTGGTTTATACATATATATCCGATAGATATGATTTGTAAATATAAGTCAACAAAGTTAAATAGTTCCAAGTATTGCTATGTATCACTAACAATTCAAATAAAACATCAGTCATTTGTTTTCACACAGATAAATAATAAAATAGTTCTATTTCAAACAATTCAATTAAGAATAAGTCATTTGTTTGCACTTAGTTTAAATGTCAAACAATTCTATTTGACTTATAGATTAGGACCCTCTCAAGTTCTGCCACTCCAAGCAAAAGTGCTATGGCAATGAATGGGTACTCTGTATTCCCTAAAACTCCAGCATTACTGGAACCTTACTATCAGATTGATAGTGTCATAATCAGGACACTCGTTGGAGAGGGGATTTACCTCTCAGCAGAGATGAAGTTGCTGTATTCCAAAGCCTTGGCCGACTGGGTTAAGCAAATAAGTGATTGATATTAAATAGAATTACTAAAGTTGGATAACAATATTTGAAACCACTTATGTGTTTAAACAAATGGGCTCTGATTCATTTAAAATTGTTATCTATAAACTGTGTATTTAAAAATTATATGTATTTACGGTGTGTGTGTATATATATATATATATATATATATATATATATATATATATATATATATATATATATATATATAAAGAAAAAATTTACTTCCTTGATGTTATGAATATATTTCTGGTTGTCAAACCCTCATCAAATTAAAAGAAATTTTTTTATTTAGGTGTTCTTATATTGCTTCCTGTGAGAAGGGACATTGAGTGTTGATAATCACAAATTAATTATACATTAATACAGCTGTTGACTTTGAGCACACAGATATATATATATATATATATATATATATATATATATATTGAGTGCTCAATGTCAACAGCTGTATTAATGTATAATTATAGATATACATATAGGATTTGGCATTAAATAACCTACAAGGTTGATATGCCATAAAATACAACTACTCTGAAACAAACTTGGATTTAGAGTGTTAATGGTTTGTAATGCATGCAGTGATCATAGTTACAGTGTGGCTCACAAACATTTCTGCCATTTATGTATATTTGTTTGATAGTTTGTTGTTTTTAATATCCTCAGCTGAAATGTTTCGAGGAATTTTTTTTTTTTATATGCTGTCAAATATGATAATTCTTGTCACTTGGGAAACTTTGCATCAATTAGAAAATATTTATGTTTTCTCATTTTAGAAAGGGCAGCAATGTGAAGACTGTAATTGTCAAAATATTTATTGTAAACATCCTTGCCAAAATAGAATTATCAATGATGAATGAAACCAATAGAATTCCATGATTTTTATAAAATATCACTTTTGTCTCATAATAGTTGTTATAGTGTATGAAATTTAAATGTGCCATCTCTTTCTTTCTTTCTCTCTCTCCCCACAGAATCTCTGATTTCTTTCTTTCTTTTTTTGCACTCTCTACTTCCATATCATCTCTACTCTATCTCTCTCTGCCATGCTATTCCTGCTCTTTTTCTTTCTCTATTACGTTTTTTGCACTGTCTCTGCTTCCTTTCCTTTGTGTTATATCTGCGTGCTCTCTCTCTCTCTCTCTCTCTCTCTCTCTCTCTATATATATATATATATATATATATATATATATATATATATATACTTGTCTCTTTTACCTCTGTTTTTGTCATCATTTTCTAAATTTTGCTAAGTTTAGCACAAGGCTTGAAGTATGGGACACTCGGTAAGAATCAAATTTGCTAACAATTATACCATACAAGATGCCCACTCTGTCTCTGTCAGTTAGGAATAACCATAACAATTTTTCTGACCTCCTTCATCTGATTCCTCCTTTAACCTAAAAACAATTTTACCACATATATTTAAGCATATGCAAATCATGTTAGCAAAATCTTAAGAAACCTTGTTTTTTCTAAAAATTTCCCAGCCAAATTCAGAGAAACACAGTAAATTTTCTTTTCTTTTTATTTCTTTTTTTATCTCTTCCTTTTAATGTCTGTGAGAACTAATATGACTGACCTTCTTGCTATCGCTATTATAATAAAGATAGGGTTTTTTTATGATTATTGTGAAAAATAATCTCTTTTTGCCAACAATAAACAATTTCTTAATCAGCCTCACATAATGTCACCTGATAAGAAGAAATCATACCAAACAAAACAACATGCAAAAATAACCATGTTGCTTAGGAGGAAAAAAAAAAGCATTTATAAAGGGTCATAATATTTTGTTAAAAATGTCTTTTTACTTATTAGCTCAGTTATCATATCTTAGGAAAATTGATTTTTACCTTCACTTTAAAAGCACAAAATTGGTGCCAGTAATTTATAAGATTACAAGATGGTCTAATTGCTATTGAAATAACAGAACATTTTCTAATTTCAGTCGTATTAAGAAAATAAAATTGCAGAAAAAATAAAGTTGATAAAAATCATCAAAAAATTAATACTAATGAAAATGTTTCCTCACAGAAATCTGGACAACTTAAGACAATTATATCTACAACTTTTAACAAGGTTTAAACAAGCAACAAAAATTAGATGAAAAACTAGTCAAAAATTAATGATAATGGAAATGCCTTATCTAAGAAACTTGAACAAATTAAAACTATTGTATCTACTAAGTGTAAACAAATTTGATAGTTTTGGGGGGACTTTTTTAAATAAAAGTGGAGGATCATTTTATAACAAATCTTGCTAAGAATAAAAGGAAGAATATTGATATTTGTTGTTTTTTTTCCTTACAAGTCTAAATAGTGCAGAAATAAGGCTAGGAAGATTGTGGTTCACAAATTTTTTTTGCCTTAGAAGTATATATATATATATATATATATATATATATATATATATATATATATATATATAAGATTAGCTTTTTGCATGGGTTTGAACACTGACACCTACATAACTATCTTATTCATAAATTATGCCTGATTGAGATATTTACTGAACTTAGCCTTGCATGGCACAAGGCTATAGGTGTAGGGAATCAGGTGAGGATCACACTCACTACAGTTATAATGATCTGTGAGATTAGCTTAATCTTTGACAAAGTGTCAATTTATTTAAGGTAAGCTTTGTATAAAATGGGTACAACATACTCAATGAGGATTGAGCTCACTTCAATAGTCATGATCTACAAGACTAGTTTTCTAACTACTGGTCCATATTGAGGCTCTTAAGTTATAAAGTACATTAACTTATTAGTTGATTCATTTTGTGGGATGAATTAAGTTATTTCTTAAAATGTTATTTTCTGATGTGTGAAGATATACATTGACACTTTTTTTTACACTGTGAGACAATTTTTTAATTATTATTATTACTACTACTACTACAAATAAATACCTGTGACATTTGTTGTTTTTTTTAATCAAAGTCAAATTTTATTTTGTCAAAAAAGAATAACTTTTTCTCTTTACATTGTGTATGTTTGTATGGTTAAAATTATTCTATTGAAATTTACAATTTTTTGGCAAAGTTAGATATGGCATTAAACAAAAACAAAACAATATTTTGGATTCATTTTAAACCATTCCAGCTAATCCAAAGAAGTTAACTCCCTTATATATATATATATATATATATATATATATATATATATATATATATATATATATAATATTATTTCCTGATTACAATCTATTGTTAACCTTTTATATAACAGCTTTATCCGTCCATATAACATTCCATCCAAACTTGTATATCTGTTTTTTACTCTTTAAAAGTATGAAGAAAATTTTGTTTAAATTATTTATATTAAGGTTAATTTAGTATAACATGAGTGCTGAATTCCTAGTAATGATTGAGCTCACTTCAGTATTAATTATCTAACCACTGTCCCATGTTGAGACACCAAAGTTATAACTTTTGCTTATAAGATATAAAACAAGAGATATTATAATTGCTTATACATATTACTGATACTATTGCAACATGAATAGCAAAGATAGCATTAAGAAATACAAATAATTTGACAATCAGAAGTTATTTTCCTTTTAATACATTCTTTTATGTGGATAATCATTAAAGATATCTTTACATAAAGTTATTAAAGCAATTCTCCATGAAATGTATTTGAATGTCATGGCAAACCAATTGTTTACTCATTTAAATTTTGAATATAGGTTTGTAACACCTAAAATGGCTATAATCAAGCCTTGAAATACATCTCTGTGTATTTTTAAAAGTTTATGCAGCTCCCTTGGAAGATAATCTGAGAACCACTGCAATAGAGAGAAAGAGACGCAAACAATTTTTATGATATACCTCATTTAATGGTAGTCTAGATTTTTTTTGTTAAACCAAAGCTAAAATATTGGTTACTGAAGATCCCCAACCATGCTGTACTTACCAGAATCACTTTCTAAAACAAATGTTGAGAAAAATCAAATTTAATTTTTGAAAACTAAGTAGATAATTTGTTAGGAAAAAAATACAAATCCAGGATATCAAAAATTTTTTGAATGACTTTGGCCTGAATGAAGAATCTCTGTCTCATTTTGTGGGATGAATTGAAGGTTTTTGTATTTTTGTAAAATTTTCTTATTTTCTAATGTGTGAAGATCTATATTGACACTTTTTTTTTTTTTTAACTCTGTGATACAATCCTTTTTTATGACATCAATACCTATGACTTTTGTCTTTTAATCAAAGCCAAATTTTATTGTCTGAGCAAAATAACGTTTTCTTTTTTTTACGTGTGTGTTTGTATGTTTGAGATTATTCTATTCAATTTTATAATCTTTAATCTTAACTGATAATCCAAGGGAGTTAACTCTCTTTACAGTTTTTATTTTTATTTTTTTTGTTTATATTATTTCTTCGGTACAATCAGTTGGTAATTTTTTTATATACAGTTTAATCCGTCCAAATAACATTCCATCCAAAACTCTGTTTTTTATTCTGGAGAAGCAGGAAAAAAAAATTTTGTTACAATTTTTTTTTATTTTTTTGTAAACATATTTTTATTTAATAAATAATTTTCTCTGACTTGTGCATTTTTTTATTTGATATATATGTACATACATTTTAAATTCACCAACTTGATAGATGCAGTATTATGGGTCGGAGGTTGATCACTAGATGATCAAATTGTGCAATGAATATATAATAAGACAGATTACTTATATTTCATCATAGTTGTTATATTTAGTGTATAATTTTGTTTGATTATGTGTGTGGTTCCTGTCATGCTAAAACCTTTGGGAAAGGCATGAATCCATAACTTCCTACTTAGCTATTGGTCAATAGTTGCACCAACTATATTCTTGAACCTTTGTTTTTAGGAGAAAGAAAACTCTGAATTCAAACCAGTTGTACTCCATTTAAAAATTGACCTTGTGTCACATCCTGCCCATGGCAGAGGGATTGGGTAAATACAAATGCTAGTATTACATTGCATGTAAAAATATTATGATGGGTTGGAGGCTGATCACTAGATCACCAAACTATACAATAAATATATTATAAAATATTATGATGGGTTAAAGGCTGATCACTAGATGATCAAATTACACAATAAATATATAAAATATTATGATGAGTTGGAGGCTGATCACTAGATGATCAAACTATACAATAAATGAAATACACTATTTCTGTTTCATAATAGTTGTTAGATTTCATCATCATCATCATATCGCGCTGGTAGCACGGATATCTCTGACCCTCTCTCGCCACTCCTCACTATCGTTCATTGCCCTAGGTAGGTCTTCAGGACAACATCCTGTATCCTCACATAGCTGCTGAATGTATGTTCATGCTGGTCGTCCTGCTTTTGCGTGGCCATGTGTGGGGATCCATAAGAGTACATCTCTTATGAGTTCGTCCCTACTTCTCCAGCAGTGTCCTGCATGTCTGGTTCTTCTAACTTGAATAGTTTTCGTGATAGGGGGCAGGTGGCCGTACAGTTGGTGTCTTGTGGGGTGTTGCTGCCAGGACTTGTTCAGGATTGCACGCAGCATTCTTGTGTAATTGCCATCTAGCTTCTTCTCCAGCCATTTTGTTAGCGTCCATGTAGTGCAGCCATATAGCAGTATCGATGTGACCACTGCCTGGAAGAAACTGCATTTCATTTTATCGGTTAGGTCTGATTTCCATATAATTGATAGCCTATTGATAGCTGTCCATGCTTTCATTAACCTCGTTTCGATGGCCTTTTCGGTTGATTCGACGCTGCTTCCTAGGTAAGTGAATTTGTCTACTAGTTTAAGAGGGGTTCCTTCTAGAGTGGAGATGTCCCCCGTTTGGTTATAGCACATATATTCCGTTTTGTGTGCATTAACATAGAGGCCTATGTTTGCTGCTGCTCGTTCCAAACTATGCAGTAGTGTTTCGGCTTGGTCAGGTGTATTTGCCAGTATCGCTATGTCATCAGCGTAGTCGGCGTCGGTAATTGTTGTTGCAGGGTACCTTTTGCTTCTTTTCTTCGTCAGTTCAAAGCCATTCTCTTTGATTTTGTCAATCGATGTTCTAAGTACGTAGTCTAGACAAATGATAAAGAGGTACAGAGCCAGCGTGTCCCCTTGTAGTACTCCTGCTACAATGTCAAAGTATTCTGTGTCTCCATCCGGTGATCGTACTTTTACTTTAGTGTTTCTATAGAGAATCGTTATTGCCGCTACGGTTTCTTTAGGTATGCCGTACGCTAGTAGGATTTGTTCCATCTTTCCTCTGTGAATGGAGTCGAAAGCCTTGGTAAAGTCGACAAATATTAATGTCGCTTGTAGGTTTTTTGCCCGTACACCTTCAAGGATTCTACGGGTGGTTAATATTTGTGAGGTCGTGGATCTATTTCTTCGGAAGCCATTTTGGTTTTTTCTAAGTATGTTGTCGATTTTGGGTTCTATGCGGTTTCGTAGTAGGGCATTGTAGATTTTGGCTGCTATGGATGTAAGTGTTATGCCTCGGTAGTTTTTGGCTAATCCGAGGTCCCCCTTTTTAGGGAAGGGGAGTATGCATCCCTTCATCCATCTATCTATCGGATTTTGATTGTATACTGCGTTGCCGTGTCAGAGCAGTATGTCGTCGAATTGTCTGGTCTTCCATACTTCCGGGGGAATTTCGTCCAGCCCTGCAGCTTTCCTATTTTTAATTTTTCTGAGAACCGAGTTGAGTTCTTCTTGTGTGAACAGTCCTAGTTTAATGTCTAATTGTTTGCTAATTATTCTGGTGATTGGTTCCTGTGTTATTTTCGGTGGGTTTCCTAGTAGGTTTTCGAAGTGCTGTTTCCACAGTTTTATTCTTTCTTGTTGGTTTACTGCTTTCAGTTTTGCTTTGGCTGTGTTCTTTCTTCTGCTCACTTCGTTTATTGTCTGCCAGGCTATTCTAGATTGTCTATCTTCCACCGAGTCTCTAATATCATGAGACAGATGTATCAATAAATTTTCCTCAAAAAATATCCTTGGAAAATAATGGATTTATCTCACATCCTGGAAAATATTTTATGTCTACAACAAAAATAGTTTGATTGGTTTGGTTTCTTTGTTTAATGGCATATCAACTCTTTTTAGGTTATTTAATGCCAAAGCCATTCTCCTAGAAGAACAGTACTATTTAACCCATAGCTGGGAGGATAAGGTGGTTCATACCTTTCCCAAGGGTATTTGCCAGAAAGTGAACATAATAGCATGACTGGAGAACAAACTCGCGTACTACGATTCCGCCGTCCATCGCTGTAACCATTACACCACGAGGACACCCCCCTAAAAATAGTTTGATTTATTGATATAGATTCATATTTGCAACTTTGGAACAAAAAAGGTTTTCTGAAATATTGAACTTCTCTGGTTTAAGTAATTTTCTTTTCTTTTTTTTTTTCTTTTTTTTTTTTTATTAAGCTTTTGTGCATAAAAAGTTGAAAGTCAAGAAAGCTAATATTTTGATACTTTCTTGGATTAGAGATTGAATTTTCAATTTGACATGTGATATCAATTTTGAGATTCAAAAAAAATATTCACTGAATTAAGCCCATGTTTATTTACATTCACTTTCTAGAATATTGGTTGAAATTATTTTTACATGAAGGTTATCCATATATAAAGAAAAAAAGAATGTAGCATCTTTTCTCATTGTTCTTTTTATGAAACACTGTCAACTATTATCAGTAGTTTTGAGTAGTATTATCTTTCATTTTCATTTTTGGGTTGATTTTTAAGGAAACTCACTTGGACCATCAATCTCTATAGCAAAAAAAAAAAAAATGAAACAGCACAAATCAGAAACAAAGGATTATTGTGTGTGTTTGAATAGAGTTAGTGGTGCTTGTTGAGTGTCAATTTTGGCCTATATGATCCTGAGGCCAAGTTTACTCTTGGTCTGGAAATTGCATAGGTGAGGAACTGACAGTCACCAAGTACTATCGACTCTAATCAAACTTAAAATTACATATGCTCTATCAACAATTTTGAGAGTGGGGGTTCGGATAGATAACACACACACACACACACACACACACAAATCTTATTCGCACTGTTTGCTTAACTGTTTATGAGTTGTGATTAAAATGGTGGAAAGATTCAGGCTAAAAATTAAAATGAAAAATTACTAGTCAAAATCAGTAATAATGGTTTGCAATGTATCATCAAAAAATAAAAGATGCTACTATCATTATTTTACTCTTTTGAGAGTTTTTCACACCAGTGTTAACTGATGATTTTTCACTGGAGTTTGAGTGACAACAAGTTTCCAGGATTCTTCTCAGTATTCTGGCCGATCTTAATAATGATGTAGTCTGGATGATCCCCACTTGCTCTTTTATTTCTAAGTCTTCCAGTTCCTTTATCTATCCTTTAGGGATTGTTCCAAGTGCACCAATTACAATTGGTATCACTGTTACCTTCATATTCCATAGTTTTTTTAGTTCTCTTGCAAGGTCTAGATATTTATCTCTTTTTGCTTTCTTTAAATTTTACTCTGGTCTGCTTGAACTTCAAAGTCCACTATTCTGCAAGTTCTCATCTTTTTGTGGGCTATATCACTATTTTGGGTCATCTGGCCAAGATTAGGTGATCCGTTTGTATCTCAAAATCTCAGAAAAGTTTGTATGACTCATTCTACAGGATGGATTCATGGTTGTGCATATATCACTTATACTTGGTTGAATTTAAATTTCTGGCACAATTCCTGATGGATCACCTTCACTACTCAGTTGTGTCTATTCTTATATTCTTTTTGCATTAATTTGCTTCATTTGCTTATCATGTGATTGATCATTTCATTTCTACCACCACATAACCTACATCTGCTATTTTGTTGCTTTTTTTTTTAATCTATTTTTGCTTTTATCTAGTTTATCTTTATGGCACTGTTTTGTGCTGCTATTAGAAGAGATTCAGTTTCTCTCTTAAAGTTTCCTTTTCTTAGCCATGTCCAAGTCTTCTTGTTTGAGATTTCTTTTGTTTGTCCCTTGAAATATACATAGAATTTCTTTTCTTACCATTTTCATTTTCTATTTATTGCTGTTCTGTTGATCCTTGTGTTGTTTCTGGTCACTGTAATTAGCCTTTCTTTGCTCTTTTTTTAATATTGTCTTTGAGTCATTGTATCAATGCTATCTTCAATGCTGGTGAGTCCTCTCCCTCCTTCATTTCTTGACCCATACAGTCTGTCTAGGTCATCTCTGGGATGTAAGACCTTATGCTTCATGAGTTTTCTTGTTCTCTGGTCTATTTGTTGAACTTCTTCCTTCATTCACTTAAGAATGGTCCTGAGTATCTTACAAGAGGGACCACCCAAGTGTTTATCCTTTTGTTGAGATTTCAGCTATATAGTTTGGTTTTGGGTAGTTTTCTCATTTTTAATTTTTTATTTCAATTCTGCTTGTTTGATGGTGTCTGCTTCCAATATTCCCAAGTATTTCTAAGTTTCCTTTTCTCTGAGCTTTCTGATTTCTTCTTGATTTGGTAGTTCTAGTCCTTCTGTTATTTGCCATTTTTTCCTTCTTATTATCCACATGGCACGTTTTTCCATGCCAAATTCCATCCCTATATCTTGACTGTATATCGTCTCTGCCTGTATTAGGGTTTCCAATTCTTTTTCATTTTTGACGAACAGTTTGTCATCCATGTACATTAGGTGGGTAATTTTTCTTATGATTTATGAAGTTTGTAGCCCCCTGTACATTTCCTAAGTATGTGACTGAGTAGCATCATTGTTATTATAAATAGTAATGGTGATATCACATCTCCCTGGAATATACCTTTCTGGATTTTCACCTCTGCTAAACTTTTTCCTCCTGCTGTCAATTCCATTCTCCAGTTTTTAATGGTTTCCTGAATGAACTTTATGACTTTCTCGAATATCTTGTACATTTTGAGACGGTCTATTATCCAGCTTCACATAACCATCTTGTCTGCCTTTTTATAGTCAATCCATACCATAACTACATTTTTTTTCATCTCATTTTGCTCTCCTTGAGGATGTGTTGATCAATGTAGAGTAGATCTTCTGTTCCTCTTTTTCCCTTGTGGTGTCCTTTCTGTTTTTCAGGAAACAGTCTGCAGCTTATTAGCAAATAGTAAATCTCTTCCCTAATGTTTATTGATAGTATTTTCCACATAATCAACAGGCATGTTAGGGGTCTATGATTATTGGGGGTGGTTCCTTTTAGGGTCTTATTGTTTATCCATTTGGTTTTTCTATTATGTTCTCTTCATTCCCATATTTTTCTCTCAAATTATTTTGCTTTCTTTGCATCCAGTTATTGGTATGTCTTTGTGCTTTACCTCCTCATTTGCTGGTTTATTATCATCATTATAATCAACAGCAATTATAATTTTTACTAATACTTAAAATAAAAATAATGAAAAAAGCTCATCAAGGTTACAGCACCAAATTTTAGAGATTGCTATAAACATATTAAGAGAAGGATTTCACACATTTATAATTTGTTTAAAATTAATTGAATGTAATATAGGAAAATATTTTTATATCATTTGAAACATCTGATTCCTAAACAATTGAATATAATACTCACTTTCATTTATATATATATATATATATATATATATATATATATATATATATATACACTTATCAAGGTGTAAATTTAAGATCACTTTATGATATTTTAATGAAACCTGATCTTCCACCTGATGACTTTAAACTAACCCACCTGTCCTGTTAAATGACGAGTTTTTTTTTATTGCTCACACAAGGTGAAGAGAACAAAGTTTATATTTTATCTCACAAGTTGTCCAAGTGACATAAGCTTCAGACATGACATCAGGCGTGTGTCTTTTTTCTTATCTGTACATTTATTTCTGAATCAAGAGATTTATTATAAATGTTGTATACATTCAATAACTTGGTGGTGGTTCTTCAATGAGACATGGGTAATAATCTCAGCTGTGCATGTGGGAATCAAAAACGGAAAATAGTAAGTCACAATTATCTATCAAATGAGAATATAAAAGAAAAGTATTTATTTGATAAAATATTTGCAGTGTCGTTTGTCATTTCTATAATTTAATCTTTGTTTGTGATAGTGGAAGAATTTTAATCAATATTTTAATAATCTTTGAAGAATTATTGGTATATTAAATAGAATTTTTGATTAAAAAATATTTGTGTGTGTATATATATATATATATATATATATATATATATATATATATATATATATATATACATACACACACACCCACACACAATGTATACATAAATAATAGAACAGTCAATAATATTACACAATACAAAGCATAAGGTTATTATTGACAGATATATTGCTTCTGTCATATCTTGCAAAATATGTAACACATTGGCTCATTACAGTTTATTTAAATACTTATATATGAAAAGCAATGTGACTTTATCTTTATATATATATGAAAAGAGAGAGAGAGAGGGACCAACCATGCAATCTGGTCTCATTACAGCATAAGAAATTATTCTATTGTAACTTGATCTATTCTTATAGACTATAGTAGAATTTTATGTTACTTTGATGAATAAAATTACATACTGTATGTATTCACATATAATGTGACTTTCTAAGACCTAAATTTTAGCTTAATATTGAGGGGTTGCACCATGAGATACAAATTTTGTGTGTGTAAATATTTGGTCTTGGTTATACCTAGGCCAACAGGTATGCGTTCAATTTCCCGCTGCGAAAGTAATAAAAAAAATAATCCCAGATAGTAACGAATAATACTTGATGAGTATTTTTTTCTGTGGTGAATAGAATTTTCTTAAAAATTGCCTGGCTGGAAACAAAACATTTTTATCAGAGAAACTGACATATATATGTATGTATGTGTGTGTGTGTGTATACAAGAAATATTTCATCAAAAAGACTTTAAAATTTTTTTATTAGATCTGTAGATAAATTTAAGATATGTTTGAATATCTGAATACTAAAAAGTCTCATTTGTTATAATTGTTTTCAGTTTAAGAAAGAGGCATCAGTTTTTGTCTTTATTTAGTTTTACTTTTAGTTCAATTTTCAGAATTACTTGAACACAAACAAGAAAATTCAGAGCAGCATTTGATTTTTGATATTTTATTTGTACAATTATATTTGAAAGATTAAATATTACTATAATTTTTTGACAGTCCAAGTAAAATAGAATGCAGATAAACTGAAAAAATGTTTGTAAAATAAGAAAAATAAATTGAAAATTGGTATGGAATATCTTAAAATATTCAATTGTTTTCTTGTTATTATAAAAAGTTTCCTAGTGGAAAAATAGATAAATAAAATGAAGATAAAGTAACAATTTTAATTTTTTTCTTGAATGCACAATATTAATTTTATATATTCATAACTTAATACTAAAATAGTGAAATAGTCAAAGTGTAACAATAAGAAATGCTAAAATAAGAGGTAATCAACACTAAAATCCCAATTTGTTTCTTTTATAATTTTCTGTGTCATTGTAGAGGTAGTGGTTAGAAAGAATCAAACTATTCACGTATTTAGATAATAAATTAAAATGCTTTGTCAGTGAGGCTTAGAAAATGCTCACAGTATTCCTTGCAGATGGGTAAGACCCCTCCCCTAAAAAATGATACTAAACTGCATCTGATTGTGAGGCTCCAATTCTGAAGATTTGGGGAATATGAAGTATCCCTTCATTGTCATTATTTCCAGGTCCACTCTGATACAGAGTGGTATTACCTGTTAGGGTACCATCTATGGATTTAAATAGATCTGTTTAAAATTATTTGTATTCATTTGGAACATGTGAACAAAAAACTCTTAATCAAGAACTACACAAAAAAATATAGTTTGTGTATGAATAGTGTTATTCATACATAGTGTTATTCATACCACTGAAGAAAGCCAAAAATTAGTCACAAAATTAAATACAAAGTATATTTTTGAGACTATAAATAAAGGTTTGTACCTTGACCAAATGATATAAAGATATGAGATGATATTGTACTAAAGTTCTAAATCAATTTTGAACTGTTAGAAAATGACTGTTTACAACTGGTTATTTTACAACATTGTATATTTGAAGCAAAGTTTGTGTGTGTGTATATATATATATATATATATATATATACACACACACACACTCACAGAAAATTCTCTTTAAGCATATTTCATTAAATATGCTAGAATAGGATTTTTTTTTTAAGTTTTTCTTGCTGGTGTGAATCAAGGTTATACAAAAACTGCCTCCAATATTTTTTTTAATCTTTGATATTTCAATCATCATTGGTCATTATCAAGAAAATACATGTCATCATGCTTTTTTTTTTATCTAGAAAATCAGGGTGTTATCATGGGTTTTTTAAAATGCGGGTGTTCATTGTGCTGGATTTTCTATATTTCACAAACAAAACCACACTACTTATTTTCTTGATAATGACCAAAATTGGTCAAAATTACCTGGAATACATGTACAAAAAAAAAAAAAATGGATAGTTTTGTAATGTTACCTCACTGACACTGCACCATCCTGAATATCAAAAGGTGTTACATTTCTCAACTACAAGATGGACCCAGTTGTTTTCAATGCAAAATGTTTATCAGCTAACTGTAACATTTCATAGCAGTCACATTGAAACAAAAGAGAAACATAGTGAAAGATATTAGTTGTTACATAGAAATGCTATGAGATTCATTTGTGATAGACAAATGATCGAAACACTGTCTTCGCTTTCTTTGCCCAAACAAGCCCTTCACTTCCAGAGGGCTGTAGTCTTTGGACCTGAATCTCTGAACTGACTTGACTGACTCAACTCCACTGACCACTAAATTACCCTGCTTATATAATATATTAATTATTCTCCTCAAATAATGATGATAAGAACACGCCATTACAAACTTTCCATAAACCCAAAAGTTAAATCAGCTGTCTCTACATTGAATGTGTTTATTTTAAACATCCTGTCTGCTGCAGATTTCAAAACACCCTGTCAATCCCATATCCTGCCCTCTGGTGCGACACATGCACCACCTGACCTTTCATATGTGACTTACACTTCAATTCAAAGTTTTTAGCTAGAAATAAATAATTAATTGATATAATTAATTACCATCCTTGATTATATCACATTTTTTGTGGCAACTTATGCACTAGCAAGAAATATTAAGTTTCATGAGCCTGATGTACAGAAGGCACCAGATTCATTCAAAGATCTCAGATACCTTTGAAAACCATTAAGAATTAATTAGTATTTCAAATATTTAATTTTATTATTTTCCAGGCATATAGGGGGAGTATTTAACTAGCTTTATTCATTTATTTTTGTTGTTGTTTGGGTCTCAGCCTTTTTAAGACTGGGCAATGACTGAGATGAAATAAATTGCCTCCTCACAGTTCATCACCAGGCCATGACAAAGAGGGTTTAAGCACATATAGGGACGAAGAGAGCCGTTTGCCTCTCTTAACAAAAATCAAGTGAGTAGATAATCATTGTGAGATGGACACACCTTTTACTGTAATAGGAACAGTAAAAACCAGTCTGAGTCTGGTATAGTTCAAATCCTTCTTAGGCATGAGTCAAACAATTCCTGAAAGTTGATTAAAATCAAGCCAAAAATGGTGGATCTATAGTTGTACAAATGGATGGACATTTGGAGAATTATAAGGAAATATATCATACTACTCATTAGTATTTGAACAAACAAACTTTTGCCTCTAATTACTTGGTTTTGAAAGATAAAAACTGAAACAT
This sequence comes from Sepioteuthis lessoniana, assembly GCA_963585895.1. Taxonomy (NCBI): domain Eukaryota; kingdom Metazoa; phylum Mollusca; class Cephalopoda; order Myopsida; family Loliginidae; genus Sepioteuthis; species Sepioteuthis lessoniana. Next base: position 83,959,608 of record OY757918.1, read on the forward strand.
TATGCAAGAAGCAGTAAATGCATTTAGATATGTTTTTGCTTGACAATTAAAATATATACAAAAAGATATTGTGATAAAAAGCCACAAAAATAAGATGAAAATAAAGACTTGACAAAGATTGATAATAACAATAATTCATTTCATGATCTTGGTCAATTACTGTTATAATCAAGTATTTATTTTTTAATCAGGTTTTTGCTTTTTTCATATTTTAAACAACCAAAAACTGCAAATCTTATCAACAAAACTGGCTCAGATGCTATAAAAACATAATTGTTTTTCTTTTCAATCAAATATATATATATATATATATATATATATATATAATGTAACTGGAAGAAAACACGACAGTTAAATTGCTATCATAAATTTATTTCAACAAAGAATATTATCTTCACCTTTTCAGATGACATACACGCTTCTTCTGGGGAGAAGAACAGCAAATATGGTTTGCAGTGTGTGTGTGTGTGTGTGTGTGTGTATATATATATATATATATATATATATATATATGACTGTTTTTCTTTTCAATCAAATATATATATATAATGTAACTGGAAGAAATATATATATATATATATATATATATATATTTATATATATATATATGTGTGTATGTATGTATCTTTATTGTTCAATCATCATAGCTAATTCATTTTGAATTTATTCTTGTAAAAACATAATGTTTTTCTATAGAAATAAAGAATTTTCACCAAGCTTAACAAAACTTGGCACAGAACAAAAATAATTGGTCCAGACTTACTTGACAAGTAAAGTGTCTTTTCAAATAGTTTATCTGATATTACAGAATTAGCATAGTACCATTCAAAAATTATGGAATTATATAAGGAACAGCTTTTCTACTTAGGATTTGTATAGAGTTTCATAGTCTGGTAAACTGATGCCTATTACTTGTCACTTGTTCTCAAATGGTACCTTAAAATTGTGGATCACCATGGTAATAATATCAGTTTTACACAGACATGTAAAGGACAAGTATATCTTTTTTGTTTTTTAAATAATTTATACCCACTTCATTCTGTGTCTTCAGGTCTCTAGGGATGTCAGTTTACAAACCAGTTGTTGATATGGCAAATTTGAACACATCAGCTAATACTAACCCTCACATCTTTTTGTATATATTTTAATTGTAAAACAAAAATATACCTAAATACATTTAGTACTTTTTGCATAATGTTTCTGTTTTTATCTTTCAAAACTGAGTAACTAAAAGAACATGTCTGTTTGTTCAAATACTCATGAGCAGTACAATATATTTCATTATAATTCCCCATGATCTGTCGGGATCATTTTATAGCAGAAGTTGATTGTTGCTTTTACTCCACCTATATGCATTGCTTGGAGGGAAGTTACAATGACCACTTATTTAGAAATGATCAATCAAATTATTGCTTAACTGGTCAAGTTGGAGCTGATATTGTGAAAACCAGTTATACTAAATAATATCTTCCATGTCAATTAGGTTAAACAATTCATCCCAAAGAGAACTGGAAACTCCAAATGAAACTGCTATGACGAAAATCATTTGATCTCTGAAGTAAATTGTCTGCTTTTGAACATTTGATACTGTAATTGCATAAATCATTTAAGCTAGCAAGATAAATTCTAATCTAAAATCTGATATTTTAACTGTTTCATTGTTAGAAATGAATTCTAAAATAAAAAAATTGACACTTTCTTGAATAATATAATACATTCATTATATTAAGCTTTGTAATTGAGAACAGTGTGTGTAGTATGAATATATATAGGTAAAGGTATATAATTCATTTATTCATTTATTTTTGCAAAAACAGCACTCTATGGTATCATTTTCCTTAATACAATACTGCTAAAATCTTCCATCTTGGAGAATAAAGCAATTTCCAGTCAAACTGGGCTGCTGGTTATGATGATGATCCTCTTATGTAACAGTTATCATCCGAGAAAATACAATCAGCAACCCAAGTTCAAATCTTGGACAAGACTGTTTGTGTTTCACTTTGCTTTAATATCCTTGTGAAAGTATAAATTGAGCTGCGCGTGGTGTAATGGTTATCGTCACCGGAAATGAACACGGTGACATGAGTTCAAATCCTGGACAAGACTGATTGCATTTCACATAGCACTAATAGGGCAGACTAGGTTCTTCAGCCTTGGTGAAGCAACTAGTCTAGGAGAAGAAAAACTCTGAATTCAAACCTGTTAAACTCCGCTTAAAAAATTGACCTTGTGTCATATCCTGCCCGAGCAGAGGGGTTGGTAAATATGATAAATTGAGTAATGAGTAAATAATAGAGCAGATTGGGTCCTTTAGCTTTGGTTAGACAACCAGTCTAGGAGAAGGAAATTGACTATGTGTCATTGCTTGCCCATGGCAGAGAGGTTGGATAAATACATACTGGTTAACAGTTGATTTAAGTATAATTTAACAAAAAAGGGGAGATAATCCCAGATATATTAACGGCTAATGAGAGTAATTTCCCTAAATTTTGTTAAATGTTGGTTCGAAAAAAATTCACAAACAAAGATATAAGAATGAAATATATGTAATGTATACACATATTAGGACACAAATATTCAGAACAAAAAATTGTACCCAGACACAAATGCCTGGGGATGGCATTATCTTATCACCCCATAAAAGGGATGTTTTGATAGACATATTTCTTTTAGCTTATTTTATGAAATGTATGGATAATCATTTACTCAGTTTAACTTTGTTTAGCACAAAGCCAAAAAATATGAGGCACCCAATGAGAAATGAACTCACTAACAATGGTCTGCTTGCTTAGTTTTCTAACCATTGCATATAGTAAGCTGCCCTTTTGTTTTTAAGCTTTGCTTAGTTTGATACAATGCCTTCAGGTAGCTTACAATGGCTTCTGTTATTAAATGGTCACCCACTTAAGTACTGAACTGATTCATCACTGCTTAACTTAGATTATCATCTTATTAGAATTGGGGTTATTTATTAAGCTTTTCTTAGTCTAGTACACAGGCTTTAATTTGTGTACAGTATCTGCTGTTACTAAGAGGTCACTCATCTAAATACTGAACAAGCTCATCACTGCTTAACTTAGATAATCATCTTATTTGTATTGGGGTTATTTATTAAGCTTTTCTTAGTCTAGTACACAGGCCTCAGTTTGTTTACACTACCTACTAAGTGGTTACTCATCTGAGTACTGCAAAGACTCAATTAAGCTTAACTTCAGTGATATAGCAGGAGCCATCTTTTCAGCATGACTTAGTTATAAGTTTGAAATGTATGTATATGCATATGTAATTATTTATACTTTGTACTTGGATGAGTCAAAAGTTATGCAATATTTTGATAACATGAGGCACTATTTAGAAGCTGTCAATGCTTTTACCATAGTCATGAAAGTGACAAACCACACCAGACTGTGAGATGCTGAGCTCACCTGATACTCTCCAAGTGCTACTTACCAAATTTGCCTCCATGGCTTGGAACACAGGCTTGGAATCTACCATTTTAGGCTTACCTAACCTTGCTTGATAATTAAGGTTCTTACAATTTGGGTAAAATTTCTTGAACCATCTGTGATTAACTGCAGCTTCCCCTTTTGCGTAGCAAATGTCTTTGGTTACTTCCACAATGTTATGGCCCAGTTTGAACTTGTAAAACATAAGTTCCTGATTTAGACTACATTGTTCATTCATAAGTGCTAATTGATATTTGTTTAATCCAAAATGTTTTATCTTTGATGAGATCTAATAATTATAATCAAGTAAATATTCTTGTCAGTTCATTGAGAAAATGCCCTAATTCACCTCATATAATATGAACTTTTATAAAATAAAATCCAGCTATAAAAGTAGCTATTTTATTTCTAAGTATTGGGATATATAGGTTCAGCACATAGCAACAATTTTACTTGGCAAAGTCTAAAGAGTCTAACAATTTCTGGTTTACACAAGTATAACATCTAAAGGTTACTGATAATAAACTAACCAAGAAGAAATAAACAGCTTTAATAGAGCTCACTCTTAACAAGCAGGAGCACCTAGCTATCTTAAAGCTGATTGGTTATTATATGTATGTGTCTTAGTAGATCTTTTGTCCTTGTTGCTAGTCCTCTTAATTTCTACAGAATTCTTTTTCAAACAGTTCTACAGGTATTGAGATTGTTTGGTGCTAGAGTTTCTGATCTGCTTCTTGTTCTTTCTGGGTTGTCCAGATTGGTGCTGATCTTCCAAGTTTGTTTAGATTGATATTTGGAACAGTACTAAGAGCAGATACAGAGGGTTTTGTTGGTTCTAAGTTTACTTTAGAAGAAATAAGATCTCATTCATAGTGCCTAACTGGCCTGGGCTAAAATATACTTGCACATTTTACACTAGGGAAAAATAAGATCTCATTCATAGTGCCTAACTGGCCTGGCCTAAAAATATACTTGTACATTTTACACAAGGGTAAAATAAGATCTCATAGTGCCTAACTGGCCTAGCTTAAAAAAAAATACTTGCACATTTTACACTAGGGAAAAATATTTGGCAACACTCAAAACTGTCCTGCTTTGTGTAAATGTATAATTTTCTGAGAATCAAAATGGTAGTTTCAAACTTTTAGAATTCAGACTCTGATAGCAGTAATTAAATTTTATCTTAGCAGTCGAAAATCATTTCCAAAGTTTATTTCTTTTTTAATTCAATTTGATACCTTTTTGTTTCTTATTTAAAAACATTTAAAGTATTTTGGGAGCTTTTACTCCCTGAATTTTAGTTTAGGAATAAGAATGGACATTACACATAGGAGCATAATATAAGGCATGAAATATGGTATGTTTAATTTAGGGCAGTTCATATAAAAGAAAAACAAAATGTAAGCTTTAATTTATTTTGATCAGGTTTATAAAGATAACATTGTTCAAGATCTTGTTTACTTTTTTATTTTTAGAAATTATCATCTAAACTCTCCAAGAGCAGGAAGAAAATTGAAGATGTTAAAGTTCGACAGCCAGATATTGTCAAAAACCTTGGAAGCCTTGACCTGCAACTTGTTGATGATCAAATCAGGTAGGTTGAAGAATTCTTTTCTTGGGCTGACTTGATGAAATAGCCGTGTATTAATCTCATCATTTAGTGGTATTTAAGCTCAAGTTAAAAACAAAAAGACATTTTCAGGAGGTACACTTAACTTGCCATCAAATGAAATGGAATCTATAATCAGAGTTCAAATCCTAGATGAGACTGTTTGCATTTCACTTTATTTTAATGCTCTTGGAAAAGGCATGAATCCATCTGTTCTTACCTCAGCTAGAAGCAAATAGGACTGTAAACAAAATGAAGATATCTGAATGTGTCAGAGTCCAACACTGGTGTCACTTTTCTAGGCAAAACAAGACGAAGATATCTGTTTCTCTCCGCTTGTGTCTTTTACTTCTTCCTCCTCTTCTTCTCCTCTGTATCCATTGTCGTCTTGCACATAGCAGTTTCGTAAACTGCCAAGATCCCACTGCCCTCCAATGGTTACCTCTCATGTTTTATATCTTTTCCCGGACAGACATTTGCATAAGAAGTGCATCAAATTACTCGTATGTTTTAGACACAATTGTCTGTTACATGCCCACTTTTCAAAACTTGGTGTCCTTGAACCCGGACAAACACAAGGACAAACTAGGTTCATCAGCCTTAGTAAGGCAATCAGTCTAGGAAAAGAAAAACTCTGAATTCAAACCAGTGTTACTCCATTTAAAAATTGACTTTGTGCTTCATTCTGTCCATGGAAGAGGTGTTGGATAAATCTAAACAAAAAGACATTTTAAATGCTCATTTTCAAGGTATATAGGCCTTTTGCATTTGAAAGATGAGCATAAAATCATTTTTCTGGGTTGTTGTAATATGTAATATAGTTGTGCCCTTTCGTCTGATCCCTTAAAACAAGGGCCGATCATCTGCCCTTTATATCATCATTTCCTGTAATGGCTGTCATAATAAACATGTCATCTCTGAAGTCCCTGTCTTCATTTTGTTAATGCAAAGTCATCATTGAGAATTAAACCCACATAACATAACATGGGTTCATTTCATAATTTTGTAAAAAGTTATTATTGTTCCAACTTATTAGGATTATTGATCTGATTCTTTTTATCATTGTTGCAACAAATATTTTCACCAATATGTTCTTCAGTCTTAATCAGATGTGCAATTTGTATGGAACATGGAATACAGATCTCTCTCTCTCCTCCAGGTACTGGTTGCTAATATATAAATCCTCTCTATAATAAATGTTGATGTAACAAATTTTGGCTTTAACAAAATTGTGGATCCATCCATCCAAACTGCCTTCAGATTTACCAAGGTAGAGATATATATGGATAGTGAGATAAAAAGATGTAGAGAGAGTGAGAGAGAGAGAGAGAGTAAGATGCAACCAGTGAGGGAGATTGACAGATGTGACTAAAAAAAGATATAGACAGGGATGTGAACAAAAGTGAATAAGAGATACACAGACAGGAACAAAAGTATGAGTGAGGTCCACAAACAAAAGTGATAGAGAGTGGTCTGCAGAACAAAAGTGAGAGAGAATGGTCCACAGACAAGAACAAAAGTGAGAGAGAGTGGTCCACAGACATGAACAACACTTGGGTTTTTGTCTAGGTGTACAGATACTATGCTAATTCTAGATCAATTTATAGATGGACTAACAAAGAAGCAATCCATTATATCCATTTGTTTTTTTGTTCCTTTTGACTTTTCTACATTGATTTGACCATATTTCATTTTTTTTTAATTGTAGAGATGCAGAAAAACAATGCAAGGAACTTGTCACCAGAGTTGATAAACGCATTTTTGCTGGTAGTGCCACTGACCAGAATGTACAAGATTTCAGCATGAAAATTGATGTGATTTTATCCTCTCTTGAAGCTATGCATACTCGCATTACAGGACAAAATGACAACATATCCTATCTCGTTTCTGATGCCCAAGATAGACTGACAGATTTAAAGGTTGGATATTCTTTAGCTAGCACAATTCAAAAAGCTTTATATTTAAAATTTTTATGTCTTCAATAGCTTAAAGGATGATTTGATAAGTATTTTTCTCTGATGAGTGTGGAGTATCCTTTCATTGCCGCTATCCCAAGTCACCTTTGACCCGGAGAAGTTGTATGTGTTAGGGTCCCATTTATGGGTCAAATATATCTGAAAATTATTAGTATCAAATAGTAAAACTTGAAACCATATAACTGTAAAAATGAATAGTTTTTAATATTCAATACAAAGTTACTTGAAGCCATATGATTGTGTATAAAATTTTGATGTAACAAAACAGTTTCTTGAAGCCATAATTATTTATGAATGATTATTTTAAGTGATTTGAAACCATATCATTACTTGAAAAATAACTGACTTTGGCATTAGATTACCCAACAAAGGTTGACATGCAATAAAACCAATTAACCTTTTTTTTCTGTAATAGTTATTTATTAAGCTTTACTTACTCTAACAGAAGTTGCTGACAATATCTGTATTTCTAAACTGCCACCCATCTAAGCACTGATCAGTTATTGTTGCTTAACTTTGATGATCAAGTGGTAAATTTCTTTTTTGTCATCATTTGACCATAAACTACTCTGTAGTTATTATTTTCTATGCTCTGTACTAGGATGAGTCAAAAGTTGTGCAATATTTTGGTAACATGAGGTACAATTCAAAAGCTCTGGATGCTTTTACCATAGTCATAAAAGTGACAGACCACACTGGACTGTGAGATACTGGGCTCGCCTGATACTCTCTGAGTGTTACTCACCAGATTTGCCTTTGTGGCTTGGAGCACAGTCTTGGAATATCTACAGTTTTAGGCTTACCTGACCTTGCTTGATAATTAAGGTTCTTACAATCTGAGCAAAGTTTCTTGAACTATCTGGTTGCTGTGATCAACTGCACCTTTGCCTTTAGCATAACAAATGTTTTTCGTTACTTCCACAATGTTATGGCCCAATTTGAACTAGTAAAGCATAAGTTCCTGAATTAGACGACATTGCTCATTCATCTGTACAGCTTTCAAATCACACTCAGAATGAAGCAATGCACATGTCAGTACACCACCAACCACAATACTATGAACTATGTCTTTTACCTTCCATGGTTTGAACTACTTCAGTCATGTGATACATGTGTGGCAAATTAGCACATACCAAAACATTACAAAACTTTTGACTCACCCTTGTGTAATCTGTCTCACAGGCAATAGGTTGCTTACAGTACCTGCTCTTCTTGAGTTGTCATCTATTAAAATACTAAACATGTTCATTACTGCTTAACTTCAGTGACCTGGTGAGCAATTTAATAATTTGTGTATCAATGATGGAGTCAGAGGTAGTATAAGGATTATTATCATTATCAGGAGGTGCCTGTGGTGTAATGGTTATCGTCGTAGGAATTGGACACGACGATACGAGTTCAAATCCTGGACAAGACTGATTGCATTTCACATAGCACTAATACCCTTGGGAAAGGTATGAATCCAATTATTCTCCCTCCAGTTATGGGTAAATAGTAGGACAGACTTGGTTCTTCAGCCTTGGTGAGGCAACTAGTCTAGGAGAAGGAAAACTCTGAATTCAAACCTGTTAAACTCCGCTTAAAAATTGACCTTGTGTCATATCCTGCCCGAGCGGAGGGGTTGGTAAATATGATATGATAATGATTATTATCAAAGAAAACTAATTTGGTGCTGGACAAAGCTGTTTCACTTTGTGCTTATGCCCCTTTGGAATAGGCACATATAGATCTCTTCTTCAAGCTATGGGTAAGATAGTAGGGCAGTCTGGTCTTACTAGCCTTGTAGGACGATCAGTCTAGGAGAAGGAAAACAATCTAAAACTGGAGTAGTGTTGTCCTGAAGAATCTGTAGCAGACTGGTGCCCTATTCTTCTATGTGAAAAGTATGGCTAGTTCTAAACAAAGCTTCACCACTATAAACTGATGTAATTCATTTACTAAGCTTCAGCTTAGTTAATGATTTTAATGGTTTTAGCCCCTTTTTCTTAGTCTTTTATCAATTCTGTGATTTCTTTCCACTGTATCTTTTCCCTTATTATTAGAGTTTCAATATATCAGGCACAAAACCACAAGTTTGGTGCACTGTAGTAATCCTATTCACCCAACTCCTCCACTCGGGCAGGATATGACACAAGGTCAATTTTTAAGCGGAGTTTAGCAGGTTTGAATTCAGAGTTTTCCTTCTCCTAGACTAGTTGCCTCACCAAGGCTGAAGAACCTAGTCTGCCCTACTATTTACCCATAGCTAGAGGGAGAATAATTGGATTCATACCTTTCTCAAGGGTATTAGTGCTATGTGAAATGTAATCAGTCTCGTCGAGGATTTGAACTTGTGTCGCCGTATCCATTTCCTACGACGATAACCATTACACCACGGGCACCTCCACTGTAGTAATGCTTTATAAGATTATCTTCTAAACTATTGCTCCACATCAGAATATACTCTGCAAGCAAAGTTGAGATTATTCTATCTGTATCCCTTGTAGAAGCCAAATAAAAAATGTCTTTGGCATGACACTAAATTGCATCATTGCTTCTGATGGTGAGGCTACAATTCTAGACTTCTGGGGAGTGTGGAGTCACCCTTTTGTTGCCACTACTCATAGGTTCACTCTAACCTAAAGTAGTAATAACTGCTAGGGTCCCATCTATTTGACAGTTAGATCTGATTGAGGTAATGTTTAAAATGATTTTGAACTACATTATTGTATTGGTTCTGACAGTATTGTTATTGGAAATAAATAGAAAGTGTTTACCTGTTTAGAATGATTGAACTTTATTAAAAGGTTGATTCTTAAAACATTGATATTGAAATTGAATATCAAGTTTTTACCCACTCAAAATGTTTGTGAAAATACATTTTTGTACCTTATATAATCAGTAGTAACAATTATGAAACTGACAGTGGCATAAAATAACTCAACAAGGGTTGATATGTTGTTAAACCCAACAACCGATAAAAGGTATTACTTACTCATCAATGCTCTTCCTTTCTGTTTTTTTTTTTTTGATATTTTCCATTGTAACCTTTTTCTTAATGTTGCCTTCTGCAGAATTTGGAAGATGAAATAAAGAAAGAGGAAGGCACAATTAACCAGCTGAATGATCAAGGCACCAGCCTAATGTCAACTCTTGCTTCAGACAGCACAGCACGCCAACAGCTGCATAAGAATCTCTCCACAATTCGCAGTAAATACTCAGAAATGTTGGAGAATGTTGCTTCTAGTCAGGACAGATGGAATCAACGTCTTAAAGACAGAACAGCTCTACAAAAAGACATGGACGAAGTGAGCAGGTGGCTTCAGAACAAGGAAGCTGATCTTGAAAGATTCCTTGTATTTGGAATGACCAAGCAGGACGTGGAAAGACAAAAAAAGAATTGTCAGGTTGGTACTGAAAAATAATTTCTAACATTTTATTAATTTTTGTTTAAATTTTTTCAGATGTGACAGTGTTTCTATTATACATTGATTTATTAGGACCAGTTTCCATATCTTGGATATCATGCTTCATCACTTTACCTTCTGACTTTGCTTCTGTCTGAATTCTCAAGACAAGGTGTTGTTACTATTATACATTGATTCATTTGAACTATACAAAATAATTCAATTCTTAAAAGAAGACAAACTTTGTACAAAATATATAACCTTTACACCATAAATACTATAACTATATATATTCATACACCAACACTATGTATACAATATCCAGCCAAAATTGTATTTAAAAAAAAAACAATTTTCTGGAAACTTGTTCTGTGATTTCCAATTTTAAATAAGCTCAGTATTGAATAATCCACTGAGGAGTTGATTCACTCTTAAATCAAACCAAGCTTAAGCTATGAGTTTATAGATCTATCAATCTCTGCCTCCATTTTTTTTTCTACTATGTATATAAAGAGTTCTCAATATTGGTGATAGAGCATGTATATCTAAGTTAGAATAATGTAGACACAGTCTTTATTTTTATCCTAATGTTTTATTACTGTATACAGAACTCTTTTCAATTCCCTCTCAGTTAATCAAAGAAAACAACACACACACAATGTTGAAATCCAATGAAGTTAATAGTCTAAACAACTGATTAAATGATAATACCACTCGAAATTATATGGATAATTTTTTTAAGTTGCCTTTATTCATTATAGTTTTGAAATAAAGGCTTATAATTTGATGGTTTATTTAGACTTGTGGTTTTCATACTTGAGCCACATTCTTAATACTCCTGGCAAAAATTATGAAATTAGTACACTTAGAAGATGTTCTTGGTTTTTATTTAGCAGTAAATAAACTAATAATGAATAAGACACAAAACATTTTGAAATGATGGCTTGTAATTTAATGATTTATTTAGACATTTTTTCCTTATTTTACAATGATTTCTTTTCTTTTTTTTTACTTTAGAAACTTGTTCAAGACACAGAAGCTTTCCATCCTCAGTTGAAAAATGTTCTGAAAAAGGGTCAGGCAATTGGTCAAGAGTGTTGCTCTGATTCAAAAGCAGAATTATTGCACAAACTTTCAGGTTAGCTATTGGATTAATTTTTTGCTTTATTTTATTTAAGATTCATATGTATTTGAATATCTGTTAAGATACATATCAAGAGCTGCAATTGTCAGTGTCTATTTTGGGGGAAAATTGGTTGTATAGCAAACATTTTGTTTTCTTTTGTCCTATGACTGACACTAGTGTTCATGTCCTTATTCTACTGGTAGGAGCTAATTAAAATGTGCATTATTACCCTAATCATTGTTCCTATGTAAACAATCAGAACACTGACTTGCCCCTTCCTCTATAGGTGACCTTGTTTTGGCTAAAAAGTAAGTGAATTTACAAAATGTTATTATATCTTAATTAACAGCCTGATTGTATTGTTGCTAGACAATATTGATGTAGAATATGTAGTTATAAGTATTGGCACAAATAATGGCCACTCAGGTTCTAAGAGTTGAGTAATGGATGGCAAACCTGTGGCACATGAGCTTAAGATGGCATGCAAAAATATTTTTTTGCTATGTGAGGAAATATATTTTGTTCTTAGTGATTTGGGGAGAAAAAAACATCACCTTTGATAATATATTTTGTTTGATACTTGCCTAACATAATTTGAGAGAAATCATTTTGGTGATGAGAGTATTTTCTTTTATTCATTGAATCACAAAGCCTAAATTATAAATTTGTAAAACTTTAAAATTCTTATTTCCTTCTTTTAACATCAAGAAAGTGTGTCTTCTGTATGGTTTATTAATTTTTTAATTTTTTTAAGGCTTAGAGTCTCGATATAAGAGCATTAAAAAGCAGTCACAAAACAATTCCAAAGATCTGGGAGTTCATCTTGATCTACTCTGTAAGATCCAGTCAAAATACAATAAGCTGAAAGCTTGGTGTAATGAAACAGAAATAAAATGCTCTACTCCACTTCACTTGGATTGTGCTTCATCTATTCTCCGGAATCAATATGATGAATATAAGGTAAAATTTAATTCATTTTTTTTTATTTGTCCTTAATCTACTAAGCATTACTTACTCTGGCACTCAAGCCTTAAATTGTTTACTGTACTTTGTTTTACTATTAGTCACTCATCTAAGTATGTATTTACCCAACCCCTCCACCATATGCAGAATGTGACACAAGGTCAATACTTAAGTGGAGTAAAACTGATATTTGACAAAACATACTTATTCTGCTCTTGTCTTACAGCAAAGCCCTAAGGTAGAAGTTTAACTCAATGGTAAAGTAAAAGTAAAGTTGGCGACCATAGTCGAGGGTGACCTGAAGGCTCCCTTTTCAATAGCTACTGCGCCAAGGTGTAGGGGAGGGTGCTACTCCTTTCCCTGGACTGCTCCACTTTACCCTTGATCCGTACCTTATAATGCTGAGTGTTAAGCAAGGAGGCATCAAGTACCATTTTTTGTGTCTTTGGTATGACTTGACCTGGGATTGAACCCAGGTCTCCCGGGCCATTGGCGAACACTCTAACCGCTAATAAAACAATGAATAAAAACAATACAAAGAAAATCTGAGTCGGTAAATATAGTGTAAAAGTAACATGTTATTAATATAAAACATAAAAGGAAGAAAAGAAAAAATTAAGAAAGAGTTCAGTATTCTCCAACACCCTCTGGGTTAAAAATGATTATGAAAATGTCAGGTTTTAAAAATTTGAATACTGTATATAGATTCAAAGGAACTGAAAAGTCTTGAAGAAACTGTTAATTTGATGGCGTGTGTACCCAGTAGCCTAAATATTGCCTGTTTTGTTGCATTGTGAGTTTTGGTATATGAGTCTTAAAGACTGGTGACCTTGATGGACAGTGATGAATCTAAAAAGAAAGGAGATATATGTAGAGGAGGAGAAGGACAGTCTATAAAGAAGGTAGAACATATACAAATTCTGCGCTCTGTAGGAGTATCAATCCATAATTAAATAATCTGGTCAGAAATGTATAGATATAAAGATTAAAACTGATATTTGCTCGTCAGGTGTTTCAGAAATAGGATTCAGTATCAGATTTGGAAGAGAGAAAAAAATGCACACATCTGAGTAAAGTTCTTGTGTTTGTCTATACACAACCCTTCCCTCATGAGCAGGAGGTGACACAAGATCAATTTTTAAGCCGAGTAAAGCTGGTTTGAATTCAGTTTTGTTTCTCCTAAACTGGTTGCCTAAACAAGGCTAAAGAACTCATTCTGCCCTACTATTTATTCATAGCTACTGGAGTAGAACAGATAGATTCATTCTTTTCTGAAGGGCATTTATGCAAAGTGAAATGCAAACAGCTTCATCTAGGATTTGAACTCAGATTGCCAATTCCATTTCATACAATGATAACTTTTTAGCAGAGGGTATCTTCACACTCATCTGCGGAGGGGTAAGATCCCCCCACTTATGAGTGTCCTGTATATGACATTAAATAACCCATGAAGGTTGAGATGTCATTAATTAAACAAAGAAACTGAATCAAACCTTTTCTTCTTTCATTAAAAATCAAAACAGAATAAGATTATAAAGTAAAAGTATTGTAACTTTGTGTTTTGGGATTGGAATAATATTCTTGGACTATCAGACTTTCTCTCAACTCAGAATATTATGAAGAATGTCTTTGAGTCCAGAGCCTAATAAGTCCAGTTAGCTGGGGCTGTAGGATACACTACATCTCTGCAGAGAGGTAACACTCTCCCAACAAGTATCCTGGATATAACATTAAACAATATGATGGTGAGGCTGTAGTAATGCTGGAGCTTTGGGGAATATGGAGTACTGTTTTATTTTCATCACTCCCAGGTCCACTCTGGCCTGGAGTGGTAGCACCTGATATGGTCCTACTACTCTATCAGTCAAATAGAACTGTTTAACATTTAAACTAAAGGCAAACAAATGACATGCTAAATTGAATTGTTTGAAATACATGTTTGGTCATTTAACTGTGTGTAAACAAATGACTAATGTTTAATTGAATTGTTGGTGTACATAGCTATACTTGTAACCATTTAACTGTGTGCAAATGAATAATGTTGAATAGAATAATTAGTGTTTATGGAGGTGCCTGTGGTGTAATGGTTATCGTCGTAGGAAATGGACATGGCGACATGAGTTCAAATCTTGGACCAGGCTAATTGCATTTCACACAGCACTAATACCCTTGGGAAAGGTATGAATCCAATTATTCTCCCTCCAGCTATGGGTAAATAGTAGGACAGACTAGGTTCTTCAGCCTTGATGAGGCAACTCGTCTAGGAGAAGGAAAATTCTGAATTCAGACCTGTTATACTCCACTTAAAAATTGACCTTGTGTCATATCCTGCCCAAGCGGAGGGGTTGGTAAATATGAATAGAATAATTAGTGTTGAATAACAATATTTATTACCACTTCACTGTGTGGAAATAAAAATGATTAATATTGAATTGAATTATAAGTGTTAGATGGCAAAAATTGAAACCATTTAATTGTCTAGAAATAATAGCAATACTCGTGTGGAAACAAATGAGTTCTAACTCATTTAAAAATGAAATTACTGATAAACTAATCACTTACATATCATGTATATCTATTTAAATGTGTGCAAACAAATGACTGATGTTAAATTGTTACTGTTATATAGCAATACTTGAAACCATTTAACAGTGTACAGGTAAATGATTAATAGTAGATAGAATTATTCATATTTGATAGCAATACTTGAAACCATTTCACTGTGTGTGTAAAAAAAAAAAAAAAAAAAAAAGTTACCTCAGGCTCATTTAAAAATATTATCTACAAAATGTGTTTGCAATTCATATAAATTTAATATATATGTATAAACAGGATTTGGCATTAAATGACCTACAATTGTTGATATGCCATAAAACTAAACCCCCAAAACATCCTTTCTTTTCTCCTTCTTGAGAGAGACAGAGTTGTACCAAAAAATATGACACCTTAAAACTGGTTAATCTTGTGCAAACAAATGAAATCCTGCTAATAGAAAATTCTACCTACCTTGATATTCATTTTGAAATCTTTGGTTGAATATGTATGTATATATAGACAGAATTTGGCATTGAATGACCTACAAAGGTTTGATATGCCATAAAACCCAAACAACCAACCAGATCCTTTCTTTTCTTTTTACTTATTTTTTTAATATTATTTTTACTTGTGTTATATATTTTTTTCTTTCATATCTTAATTTCATTCATGGTCTTTTTTTTTTAGTTTTTCCATTTGTGTTCATTCATGTATTTAAAAAAAAAAATTTTTCCTTTGTATTTTGATCCTCCTTCTATCAGCTTTATGTCTTATTTGCATTATTTAAGAAGATCAAATATATTTACAATTTTTGGCTAAGGTAGGATAATATTCAAGATCTCATTGTACCGGAGTAAATGTATTGTCACAGTTTGGGGATTAGTGGCACTTACCATTATCTTAATGATAAATAGTCTACATACTGAAAAACTGAGATTTTGTTCTTATTTATAAAAAGAAATTCTTTGGCTGATACATTATTAATACACTGTACTTTATTTTTTTTTCACAGAAGCTGAGTAGTAAATGCAAGGAAAATACAAAGCAATTGCCAGGAATGCAAACTCAATCAGAAAAGTTGCAAACTAGAATGTCAAGTGATGATAAAGACAAAATTGACCAACAAATGAAATCCCTTGCAGAAAGAATCATCAGGTAAGAAAATCAAACTCAGAAAACGATTGAATTATCTTTTTTTTTCTTTTCCTTTTTTTTTTTTTAATAACTCCTCATAGTCCAGGCTAAAAACATGGTAAGGCTAACCTGAAGCTGAACTTTTTTTTTTTTTTTTTTTTTTTTTTTTTTTTTTTTTTTTTTTCAGACCTTATTTTTCTTGATGCAGGTATCATTGTGGAATAAGAAAAGTTTTTGGCCCATTTACCAAAATATTTTCTTGTTCCTAGTGATACCTGCATCAGAAAAATAAGGTCTAAAAATGTTTAGTTTCAGAAGTGTGCTCAATATATCGGTGATAGATTATATGTAGATCTCAGGGTTGCATAGACAGTGGTGCTTGTTAACTATCAGTTTATTACCTATTTGATCATCAGGTTCTGATGATCCCATAGATGAAAAACTGACAGTCACCAAGTATCCTAACTTATATATATAAATGCAATCCTAAAGAGTCATTTAGGTGAAACTTAGGTAAACTCGCTCTTGGCCATGTAAGAATTATTTTCATAATATTATCTCTATCTCGTGTATTGAGCACTTTATTACATTTTTGCTTTGATAATTCTGTTGGTGTTTTTTATTTCGACTAGACATACACATGCTGTTTGATTATTTTCAAGTTGCACATATGTTTTTCGTCTTTTCTTTTTTACTGAATTTTTTTTCCCAGATATCAGTTTGTAGAATTTGCAAATTGTACAATCTGTTTTTTTTTTACACTAACAGAATTATCAATTAGAAATAAAGATTAAAATATATATATATATATATATATATATGTACATTTGTTTTTATTTACTTTTATTTTTTGAAGGCTTGATCAGTTGGCTTTTGACCGACTTGAACAACTGGAATCTGCCCTAAGTCAGCAAGATGAGGTGGATGGAGACATGCACAGTCTTACTTCCTGGCTGGAGTTAACAGAGAAACAAATTACTCCTCTTAAATCTATTGGGAACTCTGTTGAAGAGGCAGAGAGATTGCATGGACATTATCAGGTAAGTTTGCTTGTTTTACTATTTCAATTAGTCAGATGTTTACAGCAAGCAAAAGTTTTTGGACTAATATTCTTGGGAAAAGTATGAACCTGCTTACCCTCCCAGCTATATTTAAATATTAATACTGCTATTCTTTTACAAGGATAGCTTTGGCATTAAATAACCCATGAAGGTTGATATACCATTAAACAGAGAAACCAAACCATACCTTTTCCTCTTTCATTAAATATCAAAACAGAATGAGATTATAATGTAACAATGCTGTAACTTTGTATATTGGCTTTGGAATAATATTCTTGAACTATCAGACTTTCTCTCTCTCAACTCAGAATTTTATGAGGAATGTCTTTTGAGTCCACAGCCTAATAATGAAAAAAATTGATTTTGCACAAATATCTATTTTTCAACATAATCTCTCGCAGTCATTCCAAAATTGATAAAAATATTCTATTCGCCATTGAATAATTATGGAATTTTTAATTACCAAATATAACATGACATAAAATTTTATTTCAACATTACCAAAATAATCCATGTTGGTGGAGGGGAGTCCCCCATAGTGTAGTGGCTAACATGCTGAATTGCAACATTGTAGTAAGCAAGTTCAAACTACAGTCATGCTATTATATTCCCTTTCAAACTAATACTGTTGGCAAAGGTATGAAGGCTCTTATTTTTCTTAGCTATGAGTTAAAAAGTACCACTACTGTTGTTCTACAAGGATAGCTTTGGCAATAGATAACCCCCAAAGGTTGATATGCCATTAAAACAAAGAAACCAAATAAACCAAAAGAATCTATGACATAATACTTTGTTAATTGATTAAACTAGGCTCCTGTCTTTCTCCATGGCAATAATTATTATGTATACTAGTTTACATGTAGGCTTAACAACTACTAGCTTGCTCAGTTCATTAGAATAGCTTTGCATATATATATATATATATATATATAGGTCAATAAAGAGATTCATATTTTTTTTAAATATGAATCTCTTAGTAGACCTATAAATTTTGAAATATTTACTTTTTTCTTTCTTTGGACCATCAAAAAAATGAAAAAAAATTTTTTTTTACATATATATATATATAAAACTGAAACTCATTAATTTACACACATGTTGATGTGAATTTGTAGACAGGTATAAAAATCTAAGTCCGATAAAACTTTAAACTCACCTGCATATATACTTATACAAGCAATTAGCTACATGTCCCTGTGTTTTATAAGGTTTTTGAATAATTTACTTTTCTGATCATTATGCCATATAGCATTAACATATTTTGGCATATGTATATACATACATGTTTATATGTGTATATGATTGTATGCATTTTATTTTCTATTCATATTTCCTATATTAGTCTCATAAAATAACTTTAAATGGTATGACATGACATTAAAATTAATCAATCAACTAAGTTGTGTGACTTTATAAAAGTCAGATTGTATTTTATATGTATTGGTAAATTTTATATTATATTTAATGAATGATATTATATGGTATATTATATGATATTATTACCAGACATTGGCATGATAGTTACAGTGTTCGCCGATGGCCCAGGAGACTTAGGTTCAATCCCAGGTCGAGTCATACCAAAGACTTAAAAAATGGTACTTGATGCCTCCTTGCTTAACACTCAGCTATATAAGGTAGGGATCAAGGGTAAAGTGGAGCAATCCAGGGAAAGAAGTTACGCCTTCCCCTACACCTTGGTGTGGTAGCTATAGAAAAGAGAACCTTCGGGTCACCCTTGACTAAGGTCGCCAACTTTACTTATATGATATTATAAGTCAAATTATATCATGAGAAGATTAGGTGTGTGTGAATTCTCAGTATTCTGTTTTGAAAATTTGAGTGTAGCGAAGTGGGACTGAGGGGTTCAAACTTAGTGTCCTCGACATTTGATTTGTTCTGTCATTGCTGCCACATTGCAGTTCTTTCACTGTGGATGGGTAGAACAAGCTCTTTCAAGACCATCAGTGATTTCCATGGGTGAGCAATAAAAAGTAAGGCACATGAACAAAGGGTAGTGTGAATCTTAAAGCGAGATGAACAAGATGGTTGATTTGTTGATGAAGTCATCTGCTGCAACTTACATAGAGACTGAAAATACTGTTCAAAATTTTTTTGCTACAAACTTTTGTACAATGTAATAAAAATGTCGGCAATAAGAATCTTATTTAAACTCTTCTATTTTCATCTTTCCAGAATTTAAGTTCTGAATTTAAGACAAAAGAATTGGTCATTGCTAAACTTAAAGAAAATACTGAAAAACTGAACAGCAGTGGCCAAACAAGCAATGTGGACACTATTCAGCGTATTCTTACAAAATACTCTCTGTTAAATGACCAAGTTGTTCAAATGCAAGAAAAATGTTTGAATGCTGCCAGTGTACGACAACAATATACCACAAAAGCAACAGACCTTCAGGCCAGATTGGATCAGTGCCGCCAAAGAATTGACAAAATAAAAGAAGAAAATATTCCTGCTTCTGAAAAACTGGACCAATACAAGGTAAGCACTTTACAGTTTTGTTCACTCTTAGTTTTATTTTGCTATCATTCAATTTAGTCTTTGCGGGTGTCCTCGTGGTGTAATGGTTAAAGCAATGGACTGTGGAATCATAGTAAGCGAGTTCAAACTCCAGTCACGCTATTGCATTCACTTTCAGACAAATACCCTTGGGAAAGGCATGAACCCCCTTACCCTCCCAGCTATGGGTTAAATAGTACCATTACTGTTCTTCTCAAAGGATGGCTTTGGCATTAAATAACCTACAAAAGTTGATATGCCATTAAACAAAAACAAACAAAAAATTTAGTCTGCTGTCACTTGTTCCTGACAAAGTTCTTCCTAATTCTAAACTCAGTATATTATAACAAATCTTTTAAGTTCACAACCTAATGATGAAAACAAAGTGTTTTTATATTCATATTTATTTTTCACATAATCTCCTTCCTTTTCAATGCACTTAATAAGAGCTGGTGCTCGGGTCTAATGAGTGCTCCTTCACCCTGAATCTATGATACGGGGCCCTCACTCAACTAAATGTCAATTTTCATAAGATATTCATGGAAAATTTATGAAACCAGGTTTTCCAGGACTCCCAAACAAGTTTGCAGATTTGGTGTTTGGGAGTAGTATGTGCCAGCCTTGCACTTAATTCAATTGTGATTGAACTTTAAGCTGTGAAAATTTCAGTAAAAACTGATAAAATAACTGTCAGGCTTGTTTATTCAACATCATGTATTTCCTAGGGGAATATATTTAAATGTTTGCTATCAGTATTTTATAATCTTTCCACAAATATTTGGTTTTATCCATCTATTTACTGTCTCTTCTATCTATAGTTATGATTGGCGCTAAATTTAGTCCGCATGTTTGTTTACCTCAGAAATATCCTTCCCTGATGATGGGGTGCAGAATATGCCAACTGTATCCCCTGCAGTGGGGAAAGAACTCCCCTTCAACAAAAAAAAGGAATGTCCTAGGTATGACACTAAACTGTATCTGATAAAGAGGTTCAAGTTCTAGAGAACTGGGGAATATGGAGTACCTCTTTATTCCCATTACTCTTAGGTCCACTTTGACCCAAAGTGATAATACCAGTTTAGGTCCCATCTATAAGTTGAACAGATCAGTTTTAAAATTATTTGTATTCAATGTGACTCTGGGCAAAAAAAAAAAAAACTCTCAAGAAACAACTACTCAAAAAATGTTAACATGAACATACAATGAACATGATTACCTAACTTCTTGGAATAAAATAACCATAGACAGGTTGAGATATCATTAAAATCAATCAATCACAAATATTTGATTTTTTCCATTTACTGTCTCAATGTTCTTTTTTCACTCTAAACTCAGCAAGTATATGTTTACCTCAGAAATATCTTGAAAGGAGATTGCATTCTCTTGATTATTTTTAATATAATTCTACTGAAAATCTCAGCTGTTTTACTAAAATTACAAATTAAGTAGATACACTAAAACTCTGTGAAATGATAATTGGCTAAAACTATTAGACGTGCGCAAAAGTTTCCGGCTTTCATTGATAAATATTAGAGACTAAATATACAATTGAAAATAAGTTTTGTCTTTGTTTTTTTTTTTCTGAAAACTTTAGCCCATATCCAATATGTCTTAATCAGCTAATATCTATTTTGATTAACCCAATTTGAAATCATTTAAATGCAGTAAATTATATTTGCATTATTTAATTTACAGAGTGCTTATACTGATCTACAAGAGATTGAAGGATCACTGAATCAGATTGTTGAGACAGCTCACCAAATTGACCTTGAAACTTCCAATAACAACAATGGTCACAGTTTAAGTGCTGAGCTGCAAATTGTCCAGGGAAAGATCAATTCACTAAAGATGTCTATTGATCAGGAAATCCAAGATTGTGAAAGAAAAGAACTTGAAGGCAAGGAAATCAGTAAATCTCTTGATGAGACCATTGAATGGCTTGAACTACGGCTCAAAGAACTTACAACCCACGAGACCCTTGATCTCAGCTTGGATAAGTTGAACTACACTCGTCAGAAACAAGAGGTAAGTCGTCATCATCATCACATCGTGCCATCAGCACAGATATCCCTGACCCCCTCTCGCCACCCTTCTCTATCGTCCATTGCTTCCAGCAGGTCCTCGGGGCTACATCCCATATCGGCACAAATCTGCTGTATGTAGGTACTAGCTGGTCGTCCTACCTTTGCTCATCCATGTGAAGGGGTCCACAGGAGCACATCACTTATGAGTTTGTCCTTACTTCTCCAGTAGTATCCTGCATGTCTGGTTTGTCTAATTTTGATAATTTTTGTGATGGGTGGTAGGTAGCTGTACAGCCACTGCTTTGTGGGGTGCTACCTCCATGACTTGTTCAGTATTGCTCACAGCATTCTTGTGTAGTTGCCATCAAGATTTTCTCCATATGTTTAGTTTGCATCTATACAGCAGTATCAATACAACTGCTGCATTTTATTTTATCAGTCAAGTTTGACTTCCATATGACCGATAGCCTATCGATAGCAGTCCATGCCTTTGCTAGTTGTGTATTGATGTCTGTCTCAGTTGATGAGACACTGTTTCGTAGACACCAATGTTGGCTGACCAGCAAAAATTTATACTTGTCAGTTCTATAGAGATTCTGGATGCCATCTAGTGGTCTTGCTAAAAATAATCGTTGAGAGAGAGCCAAGGGAATCTTTGCTGTCAGCATGCCTTGATGATACATTTCAGTTGTTATCCACGAGAGTTGTTTGCATGAGAAATGTCTTACTCATTTAACTGGAGCTCATTTATAAAAAAGGAAAAAGAAAGCTTTGCATTCATTCTTTTTCTGATCATTTTCTTAGACAATTGTAAAATACAGATGATGAAATTAACTTAAAAATGTATCTAAAAGTAACCAGTATATAAATAACAAAGTTTTATTGCTTCTGTTAATAGTATATTTATTCACCATCACCCAAATAAATTTTGTCCAGTCGGCTGGGGTTGTAGAATACACCAACTACACCTCTGCAGAGGGGTAAGACCCAAATGAGTGTCCTGTTTATGACACTAAACAATCTGATGGTGAGGTTCCAGTGATGCTAGGGCTTTGGGGAATGCAGAGCAGCCCTTCATTGCCATTGCTCCCAGGTCCACTCTGACCTGGAATGGTAGCACCTGATAGGGCCCTATCTATGGGTTAAACAGAATTAAACTGCATACTTATGCTAAACTAAATTGTTTGAATTGGAACTGTTTGACTAAACTGAATAGCTTGAAATAAAAATGTTTTTGACAATTAAACTGTGTACTTAAATTTATACTGTGTGCTTATGCTAAACTGAATTGTTTGAAATGGAACTGTTTTTGACATTGAAACTGTACTTATGCTAAACTGAATTGTTTAATATCGAACTGTTTTAACATTTAACTGTGTGTAAAGAAAATCTATACTTATACTAAACTGAATTGTTTGAATTAGAACTGTTTGACTAAAACGAATAGCTTGAAATAAAAATGTTTTTGACAATTAAACTATGTACTTGTGCTAATCTGAATTGTTTGAAATAGAATTGATTATTTGTATAAAAATGGATTTGGCATTAAATAACCTACAAAGGCTAATATGCCATTAAACCCAACCAACCAAATAATTTATATCAATAACTGGGAAGAGTTTCTCTGTCCTCTATTGATGGTTTTAGCCCTGTCAGTAGGGCTTAGAATATTTTTGATTTTATCGCTTGCAGCAGATTAACCCTCACAAAAAAGAGGTGTTCTGAGTATGATACTAAACTGTATCTGGTGTTGAGGCTCCAGTTCTGGAAATGTAAGGAGTACTCTTTTATTACCATTACTCCCAGCTACAATTTGACCTGGAGTGGTAGTACCTGTTAGAGTCCCATCCAGGTTTATAATCATTGTGGAAATTGTATTTAATATCCATTCTAGCATTTTAGACAATCAACAATGTAGCAATATTTAGATATTTTTGTTGTTTTACATTTTTTTGCTTTGTTTGTAGCAACTGTTTCAAGAAGGGGTGAAGAGGGTGAACATTGTGAAAACCAACAGTGAGCAATCGAAAAACTCTATGGGAGATGACCTAAAGCAGAAACTTACCCATGTTGAAAATCTACATGAAAAGACAAATGTAAGATTATCTATATTTATCATGACTTATCACTTTTGTGTATTTGTGTGTGTGTGATTATTATCAGCAGCAGCAGTTTTGAGTTCACAGCTAGACAAAGGTCTTTTCCAATACCTTCTTTGATGACCTTTATTGTGCAAGTCTTGTTTTCCCAGCAAACTCCACTATCTTATCACTCCAACTAGCAGGTCTTTTCCTACTAAACTTGTTCTTTCTTGGGCACCATTCCGTTAAACTTTTATCCTCCCTTCTACCTATCCTCCCTTTTTCATTTATGTTTGTTCTCTGATCTATGTTTATCCCTTAGACTTACTTCTAGCTTTTCTTTTTATCTTTATCTTTGTGAGTGAGATTTTCTGAGTCATTTAAATTTCCTAGCCACACATTATAACTTGTAATATGCAATGATTATGCACTATATACTTTAAACATATTGATAAGCTACCTGTCATTATATCTCAATTTTTACTAATCGTCCTTCAGACTACTACTGTACATCTCTTTATTTTATTTTTAGAATTTTTCCCAAATTTTATCATCTGTCCTAAGTCGTTATATATAGAGGTCATTCAATTAGATGAATTTTATCCAAGAAGTTGGCAATAGGAAGTACTGTTTATAGTTGTACCTTTTTTCAAGGAAATCAATAGTGATGAGTCCATTCATGTCTCAGAAGATTGTCAATATCACCTTCTTTACTGACAGCTACACATGGAACTTTTTCTTCACAAAAGAGCCTGTGGACTGTCTTTTTTACTCAGACTTATAGTGGCAAACCCATGTTTAGCTTATTCATAAACATTATTTTGACTAAAACGTATTTCTCCATACATATCGCTAATTATTCTGTAAATTTTGTATGGTTTACATTTCTCAGCCAACAAAAATTTTGTGATAGACCTCTGTTCAAGCCTGGAGCACTATTTCATTGGACACCATTTTAAAATAGCTTCAAAACAAATATTCTATGAGATTAGAATAATTTTTACTATAAACCAATTCCTGAATGCATCACGCATTCTTCTGTGAATTTTATATGGTTTGCACTTTTCAGCTGACAAAAATTTTGTGATAGACCTCTGTTCAACCTTGGAGTCCTCTGTTTGATTTGACACCATTTTAGATAGCTTCAAAACAAATATCTTTGCTTGATTAGAATAATTTTTTTACCATAAAACAATTCCTAACAATGCAGAATTTATATTCATGGAAAGAAATTATTTTGCTTTTTAAAAAAAAGATTTCACTCATTTATTGAATGATCCTCATATATATATATATATATAAGTAGATAATGGAGTAAAATCTGACAATATAGAGAAAAAAATTGATGATGATTCATGAGGACTGAAATGCTATAGTGTTGACTTTGTTTCTCAATAAATCTCTCCTTATGCTTGGATTACCTTATTATTAAATTTCTCTCTCTCTCTCTTTCTTATATATATATATATATATATATATATAATTAATATCAAGAAAAATCAATTGATATAATCCATTATAAATTTATTTCACCAGCCACTTACTATAGATAATTGGATCATCAGATGGAAATTCGAAATATTTGGATTATTCCTTTTAGGTAAATTCACAGACTTAAACGATATAGTGTGTATATATATATATATATATATATATATATATACATATATATATATATATAACTTTTTGTTTTGAAATATAGTGTTCAATATTTATAAGTAAAATAATTTAGTTATAAATATGCAGTAACCTGACAAACAGTTTCGACAATGTTAGCACATTTTTTGGACAATCTACAATGTATATAATTACCCATCTTCTGGGTGTCCTTAGTATAACACTAAACTATATTTGGTGGTGAGACTCCAATGCTGATGTTCAGGATAATGTGGAGTTCACCCTTTCATTGCCATTACACCTAGGTTCTCTCTGACGTAGAGTTGTAGTACTTGTTAGGATCCCATCTAAAGGTCAAATAAATCTGTTTGCAAATTATTATTATTATTATTATTATTATTATTATTAAATAGGAATACTTGAAACCATATAACTGTGTACAGAATATTTGTATTTATAATTGTTAATAGATGCTATGAATGTTTACAAAGGATTATTATCATTAAATACTTGAAACTACATAATTGTTTACAAAATAAAAAGTGACTTCAGCATTAAATTTGCCCTTTCTATTCTTGTATGAGAAATACCAAATATCTTCATGCACTACCTGCCTGATAAAAAAACTCACACTCCTATATCCATGGCTATGGACCTTATTGACTTGCTGAGATCATTGTCGATCATGGCCTAGAACCCACCAACAAATTAAGGAATTCTTATTAGAATGAGGCTTCTGAGCTGATGTATCTTCATGATCACTATTAGACTTCTCCAACTCTGTTCAAATCCTCTGCACTGTCCTCAGATTAACACCCAAACACTGTAAAATCTTTGTACTTGAGCTTCTGACATGAATTCAATGCTGTACACCATGTCAATTTCAAATTTCTGAAGGAGGGAATTGCATCATCATGCTGCTTTCTCCACAGAAAGTGCCCAATTGATACTAGTTTGCTGTACAGCTGACAAAACCTGAAACAAAGAACATACATGAAATCAATAATTTAAAATAACAACAATTTACCAATTGCATCCAATATATATATATATAGTGCACACATACCTTTTGACTTTACAAAGTTTCGGTAGCTCATCCGCCTTGAGCTACCAAAACTGTGTTATCACCCTGGTTGGCGGCTGATGAGGCTAGGGTATCGCACGTGCTTTCACACGTTGTATGATGAAAATTCATTCATTTTTGTATTCAACTTTTGATTCAGATGCACTCAAATTATTTACCAAATTATCTATATAGTGGTAAAAATGTTTCATAATATCATGCCTCTTATAGATGTTGATATGTCAGAAATTCATATAAATTTAAATTATTTAGCATGTTATTTATATAGTAATAAAAATGCATTTCATGTAATATCATGCCTCTTGTAGATGTTTATGTGTCAGAAATTCATATGAATTTAATCTTTTCAGTCTGCCTACAAAGAAAAGGAAAAATATATAACTGATGCAATGAGTGATCGGCGTCAGTTGGAGCAGTCAATGAAGCAGGTGACAGCTTGGGTAAATGGAGCAGAGAAACTTTTGGAATGTAGATCTGTAGATGATTCTGACCACCAAAACTTGCAGAATCAACTGGAAGAAATCAAGGTAAATAAAACACAAAATGACTTGATCATACATGCCTATAGTATACCTAATGCTTCCCTTTCACCTACAAAACACAATCAATCTACAGAAGGTTACAAACAGAATATACTCTTCAGATTTGAAGTTGAAGTGTCCAGAAGTTAATATTATTATCTGCATGAACTTGCAGTTTTCTCACACATATTTATCCACACAAGACCTTGATTTCATCCTAATTATTTTTGCCGGTCTTTACACTGTTTGAAGAAAGAAAATGTTACTTCATTGTTTTTGGTGGTTGTTCCATGGGTTGTCTGTAGGTAAAATCATTAAATACCTACATGCAAATTACTGAAGTAGCTCTGTTCAGCTTTGACTGCTTATTGTATCAGTGTAAAATGAGTGAGTCAGAGAAAGTGAGCATTCTCTACCTGTTGCTTATCATTCTGAATGCCTCCACTGTATTCACTGAATTCTTAATTCCTATTTCTATCAACTATCTGGCTCCAAAATGAAGAAAAACCATTGGATTATGATTGACTCTTTAATCACTTTGTCATGTGACTTGTTCTTTATTATATCTACTCAATTGACAGCAGCTATACAAATATATTTAAAAATCAGCTCTTGAAGACTATTCTAATTTTGTAACTGATTTTTGATTGGTTATTTTTTTTTTTTTTTTTTTTTTTTGGTTCAATAATGATTTTCAGTTTTGAAAGGTATAATTCCCATATGTCTGTTATGCTGTGGTTAAACTTAATCTTTTCTCACATTAAAATAACTTAAATGCTTACATAATTCTTCAGGAGGAATATTAAATTATTTCATGGTGTTTATTTATTGTATGATCTCTTTTAATGTTTGCCAGGAGTATCTCTCTGAGGCTAGCCTCTGCCAGGATGAAATGGAAATAATTATGGAAACGTCTTCACGTATGATTCCCTCTCTGGATGCCACTGACAAAACTACTCTAGAGAAGTCCCTAAAGAACATTAAAGGAAGACAGGAGTCTGTCATGTCTGCCTTGCAAGACTTACAAGATAAGATGGAAGCAAGAATTGACCAGTGGAATGAATTCCATGTAAGTAATCAATATGAAAATTCAAGATTTAATCATGATGAATGATATAAAATAATTGATATAGTGTGAGCCTCAGAAGTTTTCTTTATAATGATTTAATATGAGCTATTTATTTATCATGAATAGAGTTTAATAAACAAATATCATTGAATTTAATACATGATTATGTCAAAGCTAATGATTACATTTATAGTCTCATGGTACAGAAATGTATCTTGGGATACTGGTTATTAATATGGAAAATGAATTGGTGAATTGAGTTTTCATCAGGATTGTATTCACTTTGCCTAATTGCTTTTGTGAAAGGTATGAATCCATTTTTCTTCCTGTTGTAATATACCAGCTACCTCCCACCATCACTGAACCTGGCACCTGGCTGTGTCGTGGCCTCCTCCCACACCCAGTGAATCTGATATCTCCCAGTGTGACCAACAGCAAGGAGCCAATCATCAGAACTCTTGCTGTGAGTGCAAGAAACAGTCATATGTGAAAATTGGGGATTTTTGAGTCAGTAAACAGGAGGACAATAACCTAAGTTTTGGGGCCAGCAAAACTGCCCTTCACCTAATTGGGAGTGGGTTACGATTTAGCAACTCAATGACTTAAGAATACCACTTCACATTACCCTGTTTTTGAGATCAGAAGGAGGTTGAAACACCAATAATAAAGTGAATGGGATTTCTTACTGTGACCATGTGTCCAAGTTTTTCCTTTCCTGAAAATTTGTCATCTTGTCTTTGTCTCCACCAGCTTTCTTCTTCAAGACACTATGTACAGGTAAACTGCAGTGTAGTTGGAGTTCTCTTCATCATTTAACTAAAAATTTTACTCTGACAAAAAAGAAAGAAAACAGGAATCCTGAGCCCACATAAAGAAGTAGTGATGGACACAAGACTGGCAAGTCCACACTGTAAAAAAAAAAAAAATCAACCGACAACTGAAACCACAGATGTGGCCCTGTGACCTACAGGAAATTATGGATGATGATAATGAGCATGAAATTCTAAAAGTCTATCAAGAAATTCACTGGAATTTATTTTACTACAGAAAAGCATTGCGAATAATTTTAATCCTCTTTGATATTACGGATTGTAAAGTAAAGTAAAGTTGGCAACCGTAGTCCAGGGCGACCAGAAGGCTCCTTTTTCAATAGCTACTGCACTGAGGTGTAGGGGAGTGCGATACTCCTTTCCCTGGATTGCTCCACTTTACCCTTAATACATACCTTATATTGCTGAGTGTTAAGGAAGGAGGTATCAAGTACCATTTTTAAAGTCTTTGGTATGAAGCAACCTGGGATTGAACCCAGGTCTCCCAGACTATTGGTGAACACTCTATCCACTAGAGCAATGAGCTGGTTATGGATAGTACTTATTAACAAATATGTCAAAACCTCATTTACTCAAATGATAAGACTAACAATGACACTTCAGATTTTAGTGGGATGAGAAATAAAACAATCATGATTATATTTTAAGCAATTTACATTGTCAAAATTTTCTTATTTCTAACCGCAGCCCATTGGTTTTACCTTTATTCTCTTGCTTAGTTGAATCATTTTCTATGCTGACAAAATGTTTCCTGTATCAGTGTTGCTTAATTCATTCTTTACGATTTTATATCTCTTTTTATTTCTTTTTTTTTTAATTCAAGATTTTTGTATGTTTGGTTTTATTATGTATTTTTTAAATTTTGTTTAGATCTTAAAAATTTGATAAAACTTTAAAAAATATGTTGCAGGGATTAATGCAAGACTTTGAAACCATTATGCAAGATCTTCAGAGCCAGTGGTCAACAATTGTAAATGGTTTACTTTTCACTGACCAAAACCAGATATCACGGTCATACCAGAATATTGAGGTATAGAAACTTGTCATTCTTCTTAATTTTACAAAATTTTTCTGTTGAAAAAAACATAATTTTTTAAATAAGTACAAGCACGTTTTACCAATTCTTTAAACCTACGAATTTATGGGTTCACTACAAATCCATTGTCCCACAAAGATTGATATGGCATTAAAAACCAACCAACCAACAAACAAACAAATTTCTTGTCATAAAGATATAAAACTATTTTCCCATATCATTCTGTTCAGTATGTTTTTTCCCCTCTTATTGCCTTATTTGGAAAAATTAAAAAGCTCAATCTCTATTTCAAGGAGGTGCCTACAAAGATAAATATACAAACTAATTTATATATAAAAAATTTAACTGCATTTAATTGGCACAATATTTTACTGAGCACAAAGTTCCGAAAATATTGTTTTGTTATACTGTCTCATAATAGTTCATATATCTGCATATAAGTTTCATACACTAAACATATTACAAAACAGGGATAGTACTTTGTTTTTAATTTTGTACTAATTTACGACACATACACTCATATACTTAGTGTTGGGTATCACCCACCTTTTTCCACACAATGAACTAGTCCATCTGCCATATATAGCAGTAGCTACTAATACCAGGGCAGACTAGAAGGTGAAGAGCAGCTTCTTATAGGAATAGTATTAGAGCATTGGAGACTGGAGATCGCACAAGATCACCTTACTTGCTACCGTAATAACGGAAGCCAATACTATCGTTGGACTATATCTTTATTCTTTATTCACTAATCCTATATTCTTGTCTACTAATAGTCTCTGTATTGTATATACTTTTTCCTGAGAATATATCTCTATTTCCTCTCATATCATGGTTTGTTCTTTATTTAATATTACAAGCATTCACTAATCCTATGTTCTTGTCTACTAATAGTCTCTCTATTGTATATACTTTTTCCTGGGAATATATCTCTATTTCCTATTGACACCCAACAATCTGATGGTGAAGCTCCAGTAATACTGGTGCTTTGGGGAATGTGGAGTACCCTTTCATTACTATCACTGTCAGGTCCACTCTGGCCCGGAGTGGTAGCACCTGATAGGGCTCTATCTATGGGTTAAATAGAACTAAAATGTGTACTTATGCTAAACTGAATTATCTGAAATAAAACTGTTTTTACATTTAACTCTGTGTATTGCCCAGTCGGCTGATGCTGTAGAATACACCAACTACACTTCTGCAGAGGGGTAAGACTTTCTCCTCAACAAGTATCTTGGATATAACACTAAACAATCAGTAATGCTGGAGCTTTGGGGAATGCAGAGTACCCCTTCATTAACATCGCTCCCAGGTCTGCTCTGGCCTGGTGTGGTAGCACCTGGTAGGGTCCTATCTATTGGTCAAATAGAATTAAACTGCATACTTATGCTAAACTGAATTGCTTGAAATAGGACTTTGACATTTAACTGGGTATGTATGCTAAACTGAATTGTTTGAAATAATACTGTTTTTGACATTGAAACTGTACTTACAATAAACTGAATTGTTTGAAATAGAACTGTTTTGACATTTACCTGTGTGTGGACAAAAACGATACTTATACTAAACTGAATTGTTTGAATTAGAACTGTTTGACTTAACTGAATAGCTTGAAATAAATATTTTTGACAATTAAACTGTGTATTTACATTTAAACTGCATACTTATGCTGAACTGAATTGTTTGAAATGGAACTGTTTTTGACATCAAAACTACTTAGGTTAAACTAAATATTTTTAAATGGAACTGCTTTGAAATGTAACTATGTGTAAGCAAAATCTATACTTATATTAGACTGAATTGGTTGAATTAAGATTGTTTGACTAAACTGAATAGCTTGAAATAGAATGTTTTTGACAATTAAACTGTGTATTTATGCTAAACTGAATTATTTGAAATAGAACTGATTATTTGTAAAAAATGGATTTGGCCATAAATAACCTACAAAGGTTGATATGCCATAAAAACCAACCAACCAACCAACCAACCATTATCTTTGATTCCATAATGAATATCTTGAAATTTTAAGATCTTAACCAAACAAAAGAAAAGCATTGGTGTAGTGGCAAATTTGCTGGACTGTGACATTGTAGTGGCTGAGTTCAAACTTCATTTGCACTATTAAGATCACTTTTGGACGAATACTCTCTGGATAGGCATGAACCCTCTTATTCCTCCACAGCTTTGAGTTAAATAGTACCACTACTGTTGTTCTACAAGGATGACTTTTGTATTAAATAACCTACAAAGACTGATATATCATTAAACAAAGAAATCAATCCAAACCAAATTTAATAAAATAAAACAATATATTTTTTGTTTTCTTTCAGGTTATAGGTAGGCCCTCAACTCTCTGTCACAATTTTCTCTACTTTAACAATTGTCAATTTCTTAATGTGTTGACAGCATTTTTTAAAATATATTAATGCAGGTCTTTTTCTATCCCCCATGACCTCTACATAATGTTACACCTGATTGAGAAGTAGACTTAGTCATGAAACATCACTTAAAAGCCACATGTGATGGGAATTGTTGAATTGAAACACACTTTCACTTTGGTTGTGTTTAACTCATTCTGTTTCAACATTTTCTCTTTTGAGTCAGAGATAAAGACTGTATTTTATTGAGGTTTTTTTTTTTAATTTAATTTATTTTCTCTATTTTTACAGTTGTTCATGAAATCTATTGATGCCAACAAGAGTTTGGTTGATAAAATCAATAAATATGGCAAAGAACTGGACATTCCTGACTCAGATAAGGAATCTGTTATTTATCTGGCTGTTACAAATGTGAATGACCAATGGAATTCTATGAAAACACAAACACAAGAAAAGCTTAGAACTCTTTTGGTATGTATCAAACTTTGTCTTTTGGTTTTTCTCCACAAAGAAGAGATTTACCAATAATATTTTTATATTGTCTAATGAAATCTGTTAAAATTTTCTGTTTTTGAGAAATGGTTTTCTATTTAAATGAGTGATACTTAATATTAATTAATCAATTTAAACATTTTTGCTTTTTGTCTATATAATAATGTTAAAATTAATGTGAATAATTATTTAGTAAGGTAACTCATTTTTATCCCATTCAAGTTTGGAAATTTAAATCCTTAATTAGTTATATATCGGCTTCTCACAGATTATAGTTTATTATGAGAGACCCCTTTCCTTATGAACAAAAAAGTTTTACTTTAAAACCTTTCTTTGGTCCACTAAGTATGCATACTATATTTGGTGACTCTAAATCAAACCATTTTACCATCTATAGAGGACAGACAAACCAACTCTTCTCTGTTATTCATATAGATTTCAGATATTTTTTTTAAGGCAGTTTTTAACTTTCTGATATTTATATATATTCTTATATTAACAAAAAACCAAATCAGGCGATGGTGGGAATGATTCTATTTTAGGATTTTCTTTATTCAGTATCCATGTAATTCAAAATCCAACAGAGAACTTAATGTAAAATAATAATAAATCAAAATACAGAGCAAATAATTCCATATAAAAGAAAAACCTCTAAAAATCACTCATATTTGTTTGTGATAATATTTACTTCAGGAGACCCTTTATTTAAAAAAAATTAGATCTGCATCTTTAAATAATATATATATAATCTATGGTCTTTACTGCTGGGCCACATATATTTTACCCATATTAACAGATAGGCTTTTAATTCAGATGAAGAACTCAAAACAATATAATTGCACAAACATATTTTTTAAAAATACAAAGGATTGTTTGCAAACTTGATAGCTTTGCAGCCAGGCTTATCTGCTGAGATCCATCTTGGAACTGGACCGATTTGATTTAACGTCTTGATGGTAGCACTCTAAGTGATGTAAATGGAAAGGAATCAGAAATGGACACCAATCCATGCTAGTGTGCTAATTGGCCCCTTTACTTTATTGGCAGATTATTAATCTTATATTTTCCAATAAACCATAACATAGCAAAAATATTACAAAACCAATACATTTAAAATGATAAACCAATTATCAATCCAATTTGCAACTGAATAATCTTTTTAATCATCGAAATTTGCATTATAATGATGATGAAAAAAATATAATAATAATAATCCATTCTGGGGAATGTGATGCACAAACCTCTCCAGAATTTTGAGATACAAACGGATTACCTAATCCTAAAGACCAAACCTAGTGATAGTGAACAAAAAAGAGAATGTGCAGACCACAGAGTGAAAATCAAAGAAAACAAAAAAAATTACCTAATGAAATAGATAAGTCAAAAAATGTTGATTCCAAATAAGCTTTAATTAAAAGAAATTAAAAAATAAAGATGTTATAGATTTAAAAAAACAATCATTCCGTTTCCTTTCAGGATATTTCTGGCCACTGGGAGTGTGTAAACACAGTGATTAATGAAATGAATACTGTTCTTCAACAAGCTGAGCACGATCTCTCCCCTAAAAATTTAACCATTGATATCACTGCTGATGATGACAATTTGGTCAAACAGATGGAAGCAATTGAGGTAATCTTTAACATTTTTCTATAAAAATTGTTATGGTGAGATATGTAATCACCAACGGAACAGTTTAAATAAGGGACCGTGTCACCAATCACTGAAAATTGGTGAACAGAGACACCCTGGACTGAACACGATAAAGACTACACATTCTCTCTCAGTAAATATATTCATTAAACTTACTTTCTTTATTTAAACCTATAGTACATATTTATTCCTTTATTTCCTTCATGGAATACTATCTCTTGATTATCCTTATATTACTGCCACCACAGGATATATCAAAAATATTCATTTCAGAGAATAAAAAGAATGGAGAAAAAAAATTCTTTAAAATATTTTCTGCATATATTAGTTGCAAAATAATTTCAGTTGATATGTAATTAAGATATGGCATAAAATTTTATTTTAGTTGAAAAAAAATTCATTTTCTATGCTGTTGCATCCAATATTACAAGGATTATTAAATAAGTTTCCAGACTTTTTTCGTATGGGCACCTTTATTGATAGTACATACATGAAACTCTAGTCCCCTTCGAAATAATCTCCTCCAGCTGCAATGCACTTGTACCGTTCCAACAACTTCTGGAAGGCCCCATAGAATTCCTCTTGTGTGAGCATGTCAATAATCTTCGTCACAGCCTCTTTCATCTCCTCAGTTGTCTCATAACGACAGCCTCTGAACTTAGGGAATAACCAAAAGTCACAGGGAGCAAGATCTGGACTATAGGGAGGGTGTGGAACTGTCTTGCTGCCCATCATGCTCAAATAGTCTGTGACACGGATGGAGTTATGGACTGGTGCATTGTCCTGGTGGAAATGCCACTGGGCTGATTTGAAGAGTGCTGGCGTCTTCCCTAGGAATCTCTTCCTGAACTCCCTTAAAACCTCAACATAGTAACCCTAACCCTAACCCTATGGCCAATCAACTCTTGTGTATTGAGTTCCTTACTCATCCCACACCTCTCATCATCCCTCACAGACTCCCTGCCTTCCTTGAATCTCTTATGCCACTCAAAAACTGATGCTCGATTCATGCAAGATGCTCCAAAAGCAGTCTGAAGCATTCCATACATTTCTGTGGCATTTTTTCCAAATTTAAAACAGAATTTTATTGCATATTGTTCTTCTAAAGTGTCCTCACATCCAGATTGCATTTTTGAAATTCACCAGCTGTGACAATCAGGCTTTAGTAAGGTGTATTCGAATTCCTGCTGTAGCTGTTTATTTCAACCTGAAATCATAAAACTTGGTCAGTCATCTCATAAGATGTATAGCAATAACATAGTGAATTTTCAAGAGACTATGACAATTTTAAATGCACCACATATTGTTTCAGACAAATAGAAAAACAATCTGATTGCAAATCTTTTTTTTTTTTCTTTCCTTTTGGACAATTTAGTCTGTTGTTTGTGTTCCTGATATTTTATCTTGTTTTCGTTTTTCTTCACAACTGGAAGATCAAGTTTAAGTAAAAAAAAAATACAACATCCATAAATATAAAATTTCATATTAAACTAGAAATATTTAAATTTTAGTATCTTTGGTTTAGAAGAAAATTAACAGTTTATTAATAATTGCTAGAGGTGTACTTATTTATGGGTTATTATCAATCTATCTATATAAATGTACAGAGATTAAAAATTTCAAGGTCTTCAGGGAATGATTTTATTTATTGAATTGAAAACTGTCAGATTTATTTCGAGTTTTTCCTAGATGTTTATTTTCTTCTAAACCAAAAGATAACAGAATTTTATTATGTCTAGTTGAACATTATGTGTGTGAACAGTATCAACTATATATCTGTACATCTCAGACAATTTATAATAAAATTCTGGTATCTTTTGGTTTAAAAGAAAATCAACATTTTATAAATAATTGTAGGAGACATACTTATTTATGGGTGATGTTGTCCGCTTATCCACACATATATATAAGTTACCTTAATACTTTATATCTTAAGGTTGTTTGTATTTATCTATTTTTCATTTTTCCTCCATTGCAGACGATCAAGCAAAACTTGAAACCTGCTTCAGCTGGCATTGTGAGTCTGAAAGAATCTGCCCATACTCTTCTTCAACGCCTTCCAACTGCTGAAGCCAAAGTTCATTCGCAAGATCAACTCTTATTACTCAATGAAAGATATGAAAGGTAATCTGCTTAGCAAACTTAGTTTGGCTCTGATATATATCAGAATGCCTCATGGTGTCACTTTTGCATTTTTATAACTGATATAAAAACAGTCCTGTTCTGTAAATATTTGTTTTTCTCTGATTCAGTATTTTATCTATCTAGTCATATATATCTATATTTATATATATATGTGTGTGTGTGTTTCATTTATACAAATTTGATTCAAGAAGGATGCATTAAAATTTTTCGGTTAACTTCCCATGTTTATTGTACAAGATAATTATTTCAATGACCTAGGGCAGAAATAAATATTCTGTTGTTCAGTGGTGATTTTGCATTTTTGAAAATCAATATTTTTTCAAATTTTACAAATAACCTGATTAGAGGGAGATCTTCAGAATGCTAAACAACAAAAATTAGTTGTCAAAAAATGTTTTTCTATTTGTTTTTTGGATTTTATTTTATTTTATTTTTTTTTTGCTGGGGAATACATTTGCTTCCAATGTACCATTAAAAATAAATCATTGGCAAATTGTCATTGTAATTTCATAGTTACTTAGATTTTGGAAATTATGACATTTTCTGATTTTCTTGTATCTTAACTTGACAGACTTGAAGGCCAGTGTGAAGAATACTTGACTCTACTTTCGGAGGAGAGAAATAATCGCAAAAGGATTATCTTGGAAATTGAGCAAACAATGGAGTTTTTAGAAGACACTCAAGTGAAATTATATAATTTGGCAAATTCTTCCCAAGATGGTAAAGAAACAGATGGAATCGAAAGACAGAAGGTATGTGTATTTATTTTTATTGTTGTTTTTAATTAATCATTATTATAATGTTTTCATATATATCTCTTTTGGAGACATTAATTTTACTTTTATTTTTTGCATACCTTAATATAATTTGTGGAGGTGGTGTAATGGTTATCGTCGTAGGAAATGGACACGGTGACACGAGTTCAAATCCTGGATGAGACTGATTGTATTTTACATAGCACTAATACCCTTAGGAAAGGTATGAATCCAATTATTCTCCCTCCAGCTATGGGTAAATAGTAGGGCAGACTAGGTTCTTCAGCCTTGGTGAGGCAACTAGTCTAGCAGAAGGAAAACTCTGAATTCAAACCTGTTAAACTCCGCTTAAAAACTGACCTTGTGTCATATCCTATCCAAGCGGAGGGGTTGGTAAATATGGTACCTTAATATAATTTACCAAGTGCCATTTTGTCTATCTGAATGATGGCTAGAGCAAGGGTTCTCTATCAAGGAAGACTTCTGAAGTATGAGGAGAGGAATTTGTACCAGAGATTAGCTGCCTATCAAACTGTGTACAACAATATCTTGAACTGTGAAGTCCAAAATAGCTAACTTACAAACCAGGTTGCCAGCAGGAAAACAAATTCAGCTGATATTTTCCTGAACTCAGTCATGATAAACTGGATAAAATTGTCTATTGAAAAAGTTTCTGATGATTTTCAAGAGAAATTTCTGGAGTTAAAGATTTGGGAACATGAGATATGTTCTATGAGAAATCAATCACAGAATTTTGGCACTTAATGTATGATTCCTATCTAAAAGTGGCAGAAAGGGCTATGCATTCATTTCTTCCATTTGTAACACCATCTTTGTGAGTTGAGTTTTTCCACTTTGTTGCTGATGAAAACAGATCAAGGAAGTAAATAGGTTAAAAATGACCTGTATTAGGGCCTTTTCAAGCATCCTTCTTCATATCTCAAAATTGGCAAAGAAAAAGCAATCACAATTTCTCATTGACTGTAATATTCATTGGAATGAAATGAATTACAGCACCCAGATATTCTTTTGAATTTTTTTGTTTATTCTTCAGTTAACTTTCATCTGCTAAGTAACTAGTTAGGAATATGAAAAGTTACTGTATTTTTTATTCGTATTCAAGTTTTAAAATCCATTAAAATTTTCTCTTTGTATCAATCCAATATAGAAATAATTCATGTAAATTTTTATGCACAAATATAGAAATTTTTATAGAAAAGAAGATTTTCAATATTATATGTATATTATTTGGAAAGCCAATTTTGAAATCAGAAAGTTTTGGAAGGGGTGCATGATATTCTCATATAGTGTGAAAAGAGAAAATAGCATCCTGACATGAGATGCAAAGGGTACATGGCATTCTGACATGTGAAGAAAAGGGTGCATGGAGCAAAAAACAGTTCGGAGCCACTGGATCAGTATTATTGCCACCAAAATTTTTTCTTATCACTAATAGAATCTCAGAGGAAATTTTAACATATTACTTTATGAAAATTCCAAAACGTGAACTTTTTTAGTGAAAGGTTTGATTTACAATGTAAATGTAATTTTGAACTAGATCCTTTGATCTAGATCTGTCAGGGTAGCTAAACCAAATATTTATCTTCTTGTTTAATGGTATAAAGTAGTCATTGAGTTGAATAATTCCTAAACAAAGTTATAATCATGATTTTTTCCTTTGAGTGTTTCTTTTCAGAGGAAAATTGCATGTTTCAATGGCTAGTGAGCTTGGCTTGTAGATGATTGATTGTGAGTTCAATTTTCAGTAGGTGTCCCATACTTCTAGCCTTGTGCCAAATGAGAACCAACGATTGACCTGCTTATCTGGTATCACGATTAACTAGTATACCATTGAGTTTGATTCTCACTGGGTGCTTCATACTTTTCCCTTTATAGCAAACTAAGCTAAATATAGTAAATGACAGTTTTTTAGAGTTGGATTTCCATTCCAGGTGGCATTTTGCTTGTTTGTCTTTTAGTTTATCAGTATTCAAATATATTTCTTGGATTAAGACACATTTACCAGGAGGTCAGATTTATAGAGCACTCAGTGACAATCAAAACCCAGCAGTAATTATTTGCTAAATTTCTTTACTAACTCTTGTTCTATAGAATATCTCGAAGTAAAAATTACAGGTTTTAAAAATTGTTAGATGCAAGGGAGACAATTTTGTTTACGTAAGGAAAACAAGTTATATTATTACCTACCTTGCCTCACTACATATTGTAAACAATCTCTGGTTGTTTTAGTCTAATAAAGGATTAAATGATAGAAGTAAGGATTTTTTAAAAATCATATTCTATGTAAACTGGATGGAGTAAAGGCGGAAGAGGCAGAATCATCTTTTCTTTTAGGTGAAAGTGAAATTAACTAAAGTTTTAACAAATATTTTAAATCAAAAACGTTTAGAACCAACTTATTTATTTTAATTAATGAATTCATATGATTTTAATATAAAAAAATATAATTTTGCCAGTGTTTATAAGGTATCCCAATTGGGGAATGCTAGATATTTTTCTTATGTAATCAAAAGTTATTTGGACTATTGATTTTTTTCATGGGGAGCTCTTTTCTTAGAACCACAAAATTTCGGTATGTCATAGCAAGATTTTTTATTAGAGCAAAACATTGGAATTTCTGTAAGTTAGAGAATAAAGCAATTTCCAGTTCAAACTGCAACTGAATGATAATGGTGTAAGGTTTGCATTTGTCTGAACCTCAGTTTATAATCATCCAAATGCATAGTATAATTATTAACTGCTGATTAGTATATTTCATTAATTAGTATACTACATTAATTTCTAGATAGAAGTATCAATATCATTATGGATCACACTTTTATCATTAGACGTGATCCCGTATAATTCAACAATTCATTTTTTTTTTCTCTTCTTCTTTGCAGAAACTAAAACTGGAAGTAGACGCCAAAATGAAACACATTTTTTCTTTTATCAAAATCCAAGAGTCCAAGTATAAAAATCTTGGCATTGATCTTCCTGCAAGTTTTATGCTGAAGCTTGACCGTCTGAAGACAATGCAGAAAGAGCTTCAAAAGTTAATGACCGACCAAGAAAACCTGTTGCAACACCTTGGCAAGGACCGTCAGAAGTACAAGGAGTTAATGGATGAAATCCGTGATTGGTTAACCGAGGCTTATCTAAAACTGAAGAGAAGAATTAAAGACATTAATGAGGACATGGTCAAACACAAAGTGAGTACTGTAAACTCTTTATGTCTGAGGTAATGGATACTTGCTAGGTATGGACTATTACCAAGATGAATCGATAAGATGGGTGATAATTAAAGACAGAGAGAAAACGTCCCCCGGATGTCGTAGGGGTCGTAACCCCTGTGGCATCAGAGGTTATTTCCCTTTTGTTAGTTAGGAGTACCACTTTGTTTCACAAGTACCACTTGATAATAAACTGTTTTATTTATAGTTATTTATATCTTTGTGCCACATATAACTAGTAAGGGTACATGGTATTGCTCAGGGGGGGAAAAAAAAACATTCAAAATGTTTGGATGAGATATGTAAAATTTTAGCAGAAGTCTATGGTTGCACAAATATAAAGTAAAGTTGGCAACCTAAGTCGAGGGTGACCCAAAAGCTCCCTTTTCAATAGCTACTACACTGATGTGTAGGGGAGGGCGCTACTCCATTCCATGGATTGCTCCACTTTACCCTTGATCCTTACCTTATAATGCTTAGTGTTAAGCAAGGCAGAATCAAGTACCATTTTTTGTGTCTTTGGTATGACTTAACCTGAGATTGAACCCCTGTCTCCTGAACCATTGGCAAACACTCTACTCAAGATATACAAACAGAAGGGGAGTTCCCATGGTATAGTGGTTTATGTACTAGACTGTAATATTGTAGTGAGTGAGTTTAAACTCCAGTCGCACTAATATGATTTTTTTTCTTTTTTTAATTCCCCAAACTAATATCCTTAAGAAAGATATGAACCCTTTTATCCCCCCCCCAGCTGTGGGTTAAATAGTACCACTACTGTTCTTCTACAAGAATGACTTCAGCATTAAATAACCCATGAATCTTAATATATCATTAAACATAGAAATCAAACCAAACCAAAGAAAACGTGAATTTCCAAATCTGTTCTTGGCTACATAGAGAAAATGTCACATTTTCATTGTACAGTAATCTAGGACATAATTTGTCCTTGTACTTTGTTTGCAATCATTCCAAAACAGGCATGAACTGAAAAATGTCTTCTTTACAAGGGAAACAGGTTGTGGGAGGAATCCTTGTGATATAATGGCTAACATACTGGACTGTGGCCAAAAAGTAAGTGAGATTGAACTCCAGTTATGCTATTGCATTCACTTTGATACTAATATCCTTGATAAATGCATGAATCCCCTTATCATCTGCCAGCTATTCATCAAATAGTACCACTATT
>OY757918.1:84006467-84056817 GCA_963585895.1 Sepioteuthis lessoniana
TACATATAAATGT
The DNA here is from genome assembly GCA_963585895.1 of Sepioteuthis lessoniana. NCBI lineage: Eukaryota > Metazoa > Mollusca > Cephalopoda > Myopsida > Loliginidae > Sepioteuthis > Sepioteuthis lessoniana. Next base: position 84,006,481 of record OY757918.1, read on the forward strand.
ACAATGAATTCAGTTCCTTAACCTTGTAGCAACCTCTTGGAATAAAATAATTCTAGGCAGGTTGACATGCCATTAAAATCAATTAAAAATGTGAATATGGAGCAATTCAAAATTTGATATGTATTTACCCAAACCCTCCACCACCAGCAGGATGTGACACAAGGTTGATTTTTATTCAAAATTTAATAGGTTTGAATTCAGTTTTCTTTCTCCTTGGTTGGTTGCCATACCAAGATTAAAGAAACCAATCTGCCCTACTATTTATCCACAGCTGAAATGGGAATAATAGGATGCATACATTTCTCAGGAGGATTAGCTCTATATGAAATGCAAATAGCATCATTCAGGATTTGAACTCAGCTCATCATGTCTGTTTTCTATAATGATAACCATTACACTATGAGTGCCTCAAAATTTTATATAGCTAGTATATGTTCAAATAAAACCTGATTTTTTTTTCTTAGTTTCTAAGTTTCAAACTGTTACTAACTGTATTTGTCCATTCAGAGAAATGACACCTATGCATAAACTTTTAACCTTTCACAGTCACATTATCTAAGCAAGAAAATGACTGTCTCAGAAACCTTTAAATTATTATGGTATTAATCAATATGAATGCTATGTTTGGATTTTAGAAAAATTTAAAAAGATACATTCTGTACAGTTTCATATACTTTGTCTTTTCAAAGTTATTGCGATCACAGTTAATTTTGTAGTTGCTAATGAAACTCAGTTCTGAGTTGGTATCAGAGTCCACTTAAGGTAGCTGCAAGTCAATTGGGAACATATATATATATATATATTGCAATTTAGTGATGTATGGTTATCATCATAGGAAATGGATACAGTGATCGGAGTTCAAAACCTGGACAAAGCTATTTGTATTTCCCATCGTGCCAATATCCTTGGAAAAGGTATGCATCCAACTATTCTCCTTACTGTAATGGGTAAATTGTAGGGCAGACAAGAATCTTTTACCATGTAATGGCAACCAGTCTAGGAGAATGAAAGTTCTGAATTCAATCATTAAAAAATTGACCTTATGTCACAGCCTGCTCAAGTGAAGGGGTTGGGTAAATACACACATTACAGTGTGGTGTTGTATGTGCTTGATGAGCTGTGAGTAGATTACACTCAAGTACAAGGGCCTCCTTCAGAGCAGTAAGTCCAATTGTCTGGAGGCTGACCCTGAGTATCATACATAGTTTCTTCCAGAACTTTCTCAGTATAAAGTGAATGATATCATTTATCCTTGCATGTTTCTACAACAACTCATGGAATAAAAGGACAGTAGTACAATTTGGTGTTAAAATAATGAGAAACTTCTCCACAAAATCCCCCATCAAGTGAAAAATACAAAACCAAAAATGGAAGGTAGTGTAAAATTTGACTATCGTTGCATAATGTAGTGAAACCTTGCTATCTTGCTTTTTGTTTTTATTTTCAGAAACTGTCATCAGAATTAGTTGAAATACAGGTCAAGGAAAAACACTTAAACAGCACTGTAAAGTATTTAAGACAGACATGTGATGCAAATGGACCACTGGCTCGAGTTTCTGCTATCACTCAACGTCTGTTCAACTTGAATAGGCAAGTTGACAGCCATCTTCCCATTTTGGAAGATGCTAATGTGAGGATCAGCAACTTTGAAAGTCAGCTCATGTCTCTGCATGAATGGCTGACTCAGACACAACAAAAGCAACAGTTCAGTGAACCAAGCCTCACTATTCACGACAGCCTGCTGCTGCATGAGGTAATTTCTACTTTTACTTTCACAAATGTTAATATGGATGTCTATGGTATGATATGTACATGAGAGCATGTATGTGTGTGTCTGTAAATTTGCCTTGGGTTTTACAAATCAAATAGTATTTATGATTTACATAAAAGAAAGAAAATTTTCAAAGTGAAGATCAATTTTCATGAGTTATAAAAAAGTATTCAAGTTCTTGATTTTCCACTTGATAAAGATTTAATTTACAAATTGCTAGATTTATTTGGGGATACTCTCTACGTATAATATGTATTTGATATATATTTGTTTTTGGTTGTCTGTGTATATATATGTGTGTGTGTTGTCATTGTTTGTATATGAGTGTGGTTGCATGCATATATATGTGTGTGTGTTGTGGTTGTATATATATATATATATATGTGTGTGTGTTGTGGTTGTGTACATATTTGTGTGTGTTGTGGTTATATGTGTGTACATATATATGTGTATGTTGTGGTTGTGTGTATGTGAATTATGGTAGTGTGTGTGTATATATATATATATATATATATATATATATGTGTGTGTGTGTCTGTGTCTGTGTGTTCAATTATGATTAGAATTTAATGCTAAAAGCATTTTTAATCTGTCAAATATTTACAGTTTTCTATGTACAAAAAAGGATTCTGCTTTAGAGTGGTGGTTAACAAGTTTTCTTCTTTCTGAGTTGCTAGTATCATAAATTTGTCCTCACAGAATACTTGGTAATCCTTTGTCAGACTAAGCCAAGCTTAGTAAATACCTACATTATAGAATTATTTATAACCTCTTTATCTAAAAACCAGCGGACATAATTTTTTAACACAGAAAACATGTCATACAATGTTTTTAGTTTTCCTCACCCATAAGTTATGAAAGTACACTTATATTTACATACTTTTCACCGGACAGTTGAAATATAAATGATCGAAATGATAAAGTATACCCAATTGTAAAGCACTGTCATTATGAGTACATTGGCCCAGCGGTTAGAGTGTTCGCCAATGGCCCGGGAGACCTGGGTTCAATCCCAGGTCGAGTCATACCAAAGACTTTAAAAATGGAACTTGATACCACCTTGCTTAACACTCAGCATTATAAGGTACGGTTCAAGGGTAAAGTGGAGCAATCCTGGGAATGGAGTAGCGCCCTCCCCTACACCTTGGTGTAGTAGCTATCGAAAAGGGAGCCTTCGGGTCACCCTCGACTATGGTCGCTAACTTTACTTACTTACTTATATATATATATATAGGAATAATTTGCTAAATAAAATATCACTTCCATGAGAGTAAATATTTACTTGGTGATTTGGCACCTGATTGAGCCATGACTTTGCATATCAAACTTATAATAGTCACAAGACTCAAAAAGAGTACACATTTGTTCAGTTAAATCTTTCAGAATTTAGACATATTGAATACAAGTGCAACTGAGAATTGACACCACAGAACTCTGAGTCATGGGTTTTTATTCTGTTTTACTATTATATTATTTTATAATGGAAAACTATTCTGATGTTGCTCTGTGTCGACTCATGATACATAATGTGTTAATTTAAATTATCAATTCATTTTTGGAGTATAGTTTTACATGATGAAATGTAATTTAATCCATTTGACTTGCTATAAATTGTGATTGATAAGAGATAGTGCATAGGGAAGTTAGCTGGATATGTTTTTAAACTGAGTTAAAGTTTATTAGAGCTAAGAGTTAATCTGTTAAAATGAATTGGCCATATCTATCAGCTTTTAAAAATAACGGGAACACAAGTGACACAATCAAAACTTAACAAAATACTTTTAACTAACATATTATACACTGTCTATGTGAGCAAATACAAAATGGGAATAAAACTTTTTTGATGGAATTTTATTTTGACTAAAAGAAAATTATAGAATTTGTATCTTTAATTAACCAAGAGGAAGTAACCAAACATTGCATTGCCCAGTCAGCTGGGGCTGTAGAATACACCGACTGCATCTCTGCAGAGGAGTAAGACCCCCCCCCCACCGCCACTCAATGAGTGTCTTGGATATGACACTAAACAGTCTGATAGTGAGGTTCCAGTAATGCTGGTGCTTTGGGGAAGCGGAGTACTCTTTATTGCCATCACTCCAAGGTCCACTCTGGCCCGGAGTGGTAACACCTGATTGCATCATATCTATGGATCAAATAGAACTAAACTGCCTACTTATGCTAAACTGAATTGCTCAAAATAGAACTGTTTGGATATTTAAACTGCGTACTTATGCAAAACTGAATTGTTTGAAATAGAACTGTTTTTGACATTGAAACTGTACTCAAGCTAAACTAAATTTTTTTAATTAGTACTGTTTGACTAAACTGAATAGCTTGAAATAGAAATGTTTTTGACAGTTAAACTGTGTACTCATGCTAAACTGAATTGTTTGAAATAGAACTGATTATTTGTATAAAAATGGATTTGGTATCAAATAACCTACAAAGATTGATATGCGATAAAACCCCAACAACTAACCAACCATTGCAGAATTTTTCGTTACCTTTAGTACAGTTTCTTTTATATACCATTAGCCTGTATGGTCAAACCCCAGTTATTTTCACAATACCCAATGAAGCTGCGTTCCAATTCACTCATGTATAGACTAAAGTCATGCAAATTGTTCTGATAAATTTTGCAGAATTTTTTGTTTTCTTTAGAACAATTTCTTTATATATATATATGTGTGTGTGTGTGAGCACTATATGAACTAACTATCAAGAAAATAAAGTGGGGTTAAAAACTTGTCTTCAATTATCAGGTGACCAACATATATATATATATATATATATATAGTTTGCTATATATGGTCAGTATCAGTGATAGAGCATATATATCTAAGTTAGAATAGTGTTGATACAATTAACAGTGCAAGAAATGGATAATCACCAAGTGCCGTTGATTCTGTATCTACTCTATCTTAACTTGTATGTACCATTAGTCTGAATAGTCAAATGCCAGATATTTGCACAATTGTCTGAGAAAAACCATTCCTACTCATGTCTGTTTTTGTATTCATGAGGTCTATTCCATTCTTAAGTCATAAAAGTTCACTAATACTGTTCATAAGTTATTTTTTCCTTCTTTAAAAATGCTTCCAATTTGGTAGCTTTATTTATTTTGAACTGAACTTATACCTTTGACTTATTTATTCAAATCTTCTTTATTATATTAATTCTTATTTTTTTTGTCTCTCTCACTTTAAAGAAAATCCTTGAGGACATTGAACGGCAGAAAAAGAAGGCTCTTGACATCGTGAAGCATTTGCCAAATCAGATGCTTAAGACACGTTTCCAACACCCACAATATGTGCTACTCTTGAAGAACATTGATGAATTGTACAGTACAGCCAATGACCACCACTGTTGGCTTTTAGGAGCTTTGCAACAGCAGGAAGCTAACAACTTGGAAATGCAACAGATGAACAACCTTGTCAATGAGAATCGCACCCAACTGACTCAGTCCTTTACTCTTGGCAGTGGTGATACCCTCTCTCTAAGAAAAGACCTTGCTGAACACTCGGTTCGTATTTCTATTTTGAAACTATTCACTAATTTGATGTTAGATAAGATTTCCGGAATTGAGCTGATTATAGGAATTGATGATGATTATTATTATTTGTCTGTTAAGCTTTCTTTAACATCTCTGCTTTTTACTATCATCCCATATAAACCTTTTTAAAAAAATCATTACACAGAACATATACACTATTAATCCAATATTTATATACAGATCAAATTCTATTAAGTAATTCATCTCATAGTTCCAAAAAATGCTTTCTTGAATACTTACTGTTTTCTCTGAAACCATTCAATATCATCTTGAAATTTTTTACAATATTGCGGTTTGTTCCAAAAACATGTTAGTCTATTTACAAAAAAATCCAGTTGAGTTGTAGATGTGAACTGAAAATTAGTCTATAAGGTAAATTTGATTTGGGATTGATAGCAATGTTGTTTAACCAACTCCCAAAGTTTTGAGAGTTGTTCAAACAATTGCTCATTTCCTTCAGAATTCACAAGCACCTTAGGCACTGTGCACAATCAACCCAATTCTTACCTTTTTAAATGAGGAATAGTTGCTGCCTGGGGAGAAGGCCTCTTGGAATTAACTTGTTAATTTTATTGATCACTACCTTAAGCAGATGCTTGGTGATATGTCACAAGGTCACTAGAATTTGGTACAGGTTAATTTGGGATCAAAACTTATTTCTTGCCAAATGGAAAGAGATAATGGGTTTACTGTAGAGTATAAAAATCATTAGATTTGCACATCATGTAACATATGCATAGTATCTACATGTAACCACTAATCAGCTTTAAGGTAGCTTGGCATCCTTGCTTATTCAGAGTGAGTTCTACCTTGGAGTTGTAAGTGCCAATTATTTAATTTTCCCCCAAAGAAACACTGGCTGTATTCTAGCTCATATATATTATGTTAATCACAAACTGAATATTTTTCAATCCTGATTCACTGAGATTTATAAAATTTATTTGTTCAAAATCTCCACATATGAGAAGTCTATTGTCAGTAAAGTAAATTCCAGTGTGTATCTTTAAAAGAAATTCTATTAATGATGTCTGGTAAAGTACGTTTTTTGTTTTTTGAGGGTTTTTTTGGTAATTTTTTTAATCTAGTGATAATGCAATTTCACTCTAGTTTTATAAGACTGTATAGATATACATGTTAATGTACACTCCCTATATATATATATATATATAAATATAATTCTTAAGATAACTTAGAAATATCTAACAAAGCTTGGTAACTATCAGTTTCTTGCCTTAGTGATCATCCAACAATCATTTGGTTGGACTATCACATAGATGTGAAACATAGTTACCAAACTCCACTGACCCTGTCTATACTATTCTTGCTTAGCTATACATGCTCTGTCACTGATATTGAGCACTCTTTATTTTTAGATATTGCAAATATATATATATATATATATATATATATATATATATATATATAAGATAGTATTGAAAATAAAATTGACTTGTTTCAGCAGAGGTCTGGCATCACCAGAATTCAAATGGTTTTATGGCCAAAAATGAATCAAAATGTAAGGGAGACATAATTTATTTAGAGTGTCTTAATGTTTAATTTTGAAAGTTAAAGTATATTGTGATGCTTTCAGATATTTTATAGAAATTATTTTCCTCTCTCTTTAAGGTAGATTCATTTTTGGTAATAAAATCAATTGCATTGCAAAGACTTCCAGACTTCTGGCAAAATTTTTTATTGGAATCACAAGGGCCCTTTTATCTGACATTTGTCAGGTGACAACATCAAAAGTTGTTTAAAACAATGTAAATAGATTAACCAATTTTATCTATTTATATTATTTTTATTTATTTCTTGTTTTAAATCATGTCAGATGAAAGGGTCCTTGCAATTCCAATAATTTTTTTTTTCATCTATTGCTATCTCCTTAATTGCATATGTCTCTCAATGTATATATATATATATATATATATATATATATATATATATATATATATATATATATATATATTGAGAGACATATGCAATTAAGGAGATAGCAATAGATGAAAAAAAAAATTATTGGAATTGCAAGGACCCTTTCATCTGACATATAATGAAAATTTTGGTTAGATATGTTCCATGTTCCTGTCTTATAAGAAAAAGAAGTCATGATTTTTCTTATTCATATATCAATCTCAATAAAGTTTTTTTTTTTAAATTCATTATGGTAAAAAAATATTCTTAAAGATTTAGATAATTTTTTTTATTTTTACCAAACAAATTATTCATGGCATGTAAAAGTAAATATGTAATGCTAAATATTATTACATTTTTGTAGAGATTAAAACAATTTTGTATAGGAAGATTTTTTTTTATTTTTATCTTTGTGTAATCAGTATATGAATAATAATCAGTATATGAATAATAATCAGTATATGAATAATAATCAGTATATGAATAATAAAATTCACGGCAGGTGCTGCTTAAAGAAATATATATAAGCATATTAATGTATTATACACAAAGTGGTTGAAAAGTAACTCCTTATTTTGAGATTCTTATGATTAATTTAGCTATAATTGGCCTATTGGGTAGAGTGTTCACCCAGGGCCAGGGAGACCGGGGTTCAATCCCAGGATGAGTCATACCAAAGACTCAAAAAATTGTACTTGATATCTCCTTGCTTAACACTCTGCATTATAAGGCACACATCAAAGGTAAAGTGGAGCAACCCAAAGAAAGGAGTAGCGCCCTTCCCTGCACCTCTGTTTAGTAGCTATTGAAAGGGGAGCCTTCGGGTCGCTCTTGTCTATGGGTTGCAAACTTTACTTACTTATATTGCAATATAAAAATAAATTAAAAGTATTTTAAGATTGGGGGTTACTTTTCAATCCCTCTGTATAATTCTGTATTATTAGCCAACCTTTGATTTATGATAAGCAAATTATTTATGAAACCAAGGGTTGCATCTAGTCCCTTCCATTATGTTAAATTTCAACTGTACAAATTATTGCTAATTTATAGATCAATGCTAATTTTTTACCTAAAAATTAGGTCTCCAATCTTATAAATAAAGAGTAGTGATGATGTAATTGAACTCAATTAAAATATTTCTAGTTTGTTAAATAAAACAAAAAAAGAAACTATACCTTATGTCATTAATAAAGTTTGATGATTTTTATTTTGGTAACTTTTGGAATCTTTCAATCAGGTAATTGTCCCCCTTCAAAATTTGGTTTATTTCAGTTTATTGTTTTCATAGAAAAAAGTTTTAGGTAATTCTTTTTTATGCTTTTAATTGGTAAAATCTCAATATCACATGGAAATTTATTAGTTTTGAGAAATATTAGGTTTTCTCTTTTTAGTGAGAGTGGGGAGCGTTTTCAATGTAAATGAACCCTAAAAAATTTATTTTTCAAAATTAATCTATTTCAGGGGATAGAAAAGTTTTATCAATTGAAAATATAAAAAATCACTTTTTTTTCTAATAAAAACTGTGAACTGCCCAAAGGAAATCTTGCCCTATTTTTTTCTCTTATAATTGTCTGTTTTAAGAGGGAGTTTTATTATGGGTTTATTTTAAATAGATAGATATTTTCTTGTAATCAAGAAGTAATGTGTCTTAATATCCTAAGAGTTGTTTCTTCATTCCTTCTTTTGTTTTTGTTTTTTCAATTCTGTTTCTTGTCTTTTATGAATTGCTTGCATGATTCTAACTTGCATGGACATTTTTATTCCTTGGATGCATTGACCCCATTTGTTTTCAGGCAATTTTTGACCATTTAAAGCATTACAAAGAAAAGCTGAAGAACCTTCAAGAACAAAACAAGATATTATCTGAGATGGCAGTCACCAAAAGATCTATAGTCTATGCGCAACATTCTCCAATTCAGTCCCAAGGGGTACCACAGATCTCCACTTCAACTCCAAGAAAGGAATTTTTGATGGATTCTGGTGTGTCCTTTGCTTCTGAAGATGAAAAATCATTGAGTTGTCCATACTTGTTTGACACACTTTCAGAAGGAAGCTGGTCCCCAACCTTGGCTGCTTCAAGGTCCTTCGATGATTTAGACAAAACCTTGTGTCATCCATCAGGAACTAAATCCCACCAGATAATAGGTCCAAATCAAACTCGGAGTAGAAGGTTACTGCTTCAAACACAACATTCTTCCCCTTCATTTTGGGGTAGGAATGTTTATTTTAGAAGAAACCTAGAATGGGATGCAAATCAAACAATGATACCTCAAAGACTTGGCGTTCGGCGTCAGCTTTTTGATTTACATTCTTCAGTCCCCAAATTCAACGTTTCTCTTTTGAGCCAATCCCTCCCAGATATGAGGGGCAGTTATCGTTTGCAAAATGGCAACTCATGGCATTCTAACCAGCCACTCCCAGAATTTTCAACAAAAGGATCTCCAAGAACTGCCATTCACCAACCTTGTTTTAAAGTTCCTAACATGGTAACTATACTCACAGATAGAAGTTTTTTGGGTTTTTTTTTTTTTTGTTAACAGTCTCCACACTTATTTACATATATGTTTACTTATATCATCCCCAGCTCATAAGATGGTAATGTCGAAAAAAAAAGAAAAATGCAAATATTTATAGATATATAGAGTTAGTGATCAATGTACAGATGAAAAGCAGTTATTGGATTTAGTTGAAGATTTGCAGTAAACAACAAGAAATACATTAACAGCTGAAATAAAAGAAAAGATTTCTATAATTTTTTTTAGTTAGAAATAGTTTTTGAAACTTTCTTAATTATACAATTAAAAAGACTCTATTTTTTTTTTATGAATTACATAAATTAATTTGGTTTGCTTCTTTTTTTTTTTTGTATATCAACCTTCATGGGTTATTTAATACCAAAGCCATCCTTGTAGAAGAACAATAGTGGTACTATTTAACCTATAGCTGGATTTCTTTGTTTTATGGCATATCAACCTTCATGGGTTATTTAATGCCAAAGCCATCCCAGTAGAAAAACAGTTGTAGTACTATTTAACTCATAGCTAGGGGAGATAAAGAGATTCATACCTTCCCAAGGCTATTAATCCAAAAGTGAATGTCAAAGCTTATGATGTTGCAGTCCAGCATGTTAGCCATTACACCACGAAGACTCCCTCCTACATAATCTGGGAATCATTTTTGGTTCCAATGTTGCCAATATGATTGTGGATATACTAAAAAAATTGTACCACCCTGTTGATAGGACTTAGAATATGCTTTATAACCTGCTAAAGGTAAAAACCATCCAAAAAAGGGATGCCCTGGATATGACATTAAACTGCATCTGGTGTGGCAAAGCTCCAGTTCTTGTGCTCCAAGGAATGTAGAGTACCTCATCATTGTCATTACTTCTAGGTCCACTCTGACCTGGAATGCTAGTACCTATGAGTTGAATAGATCTATTTGCAAATTTGTATTCAATATGAATATTTTATATCATATAACTGTGCAAAAAACCCTTAAGAAACTACTTGTCCAATTGGCTGGGGCTGTAGAATACACCAACTGTACCTCTGCAGAGGGGTATGACTCCCCACCCAACAAGTGTCCTGTATATAACACTAAACAATCTGATGGTGAGGTTCCAGTGATTCTGGAGCTTTGGGGAATGTGGAGCACCTCTTCATTGCTATTGCTCCCAAGTTCACTCTGGCCTGGAATGGTAGCACTTGATAGGGCCCTAACTATGGGTTAAATAGAACTAACTGTATACTTATGCTAAACTGAATAGTTTGAGTTAGAACTGTTTGACTAAACTGAATGGCTTAGACAGAAATGTTTTTGACAATTACACAGTACTTACATTTAAATAGTGTGCTTATTCTAAACCGAATTGTTTGAAATGGAACTGTTTTTGACATTGAAACTGTACTTACACTAAATTGAATTGTTTAATATAGAATTGTTTTGACATTTAACTGTATGTAAACAAAATCTGTACTTATACTAAACTGAATTAGCTGAATTAGAACTGTTTTGACAATTAAACTGTGTACTCATGCTAAACTGAATTGTTTGAAATAGAGCTGACTATAAAAATGGATTTGGCATTAAATAACTGACATAAATATTGTTATTTCCACAACGTTTTGGCCGATATGTCCTCCGGCCTTCTTCAGGTGTTTGTCGAACTCAGGAACTTTCATGGAACTTCGAACTATGTCCTTTATTCAATCTGAACTGTCCAGCTGGACACATAGCATAATGGTTATAGGTGTTGGTTCCCTAAGCTTCTAAGGAGACAATCATCTGGAGGTTTCAGGTTCAAGCCAAAAAGTTGTGGAAATAACAATAAAGATGAAGACAATAGTCCGAAAACCCTTAATGATAAAAATCATCAAGCTTTGTCTCAGAAACTTAAACAACTAAATGTCATTTACCATCATTTTAAATAGATAAACATTGTAGAATAACAATAACACATACCTCTGTAAAGCGTCCAGCTGGCAGACAAAAATAAAGCAGGTCATAGCTCAGTGCAGTCCTCCTTACAATGCTAAACTGAAGCTGGTTTATATAATAAAATACTTTCACTTACTTACAAGCAGCCAATGACAATCTATGCAATAGAATAGCCCACTTGTGCACAATGGGATGCCCCAAGGCACCATAAATAGCTCCCGTTCCTCAATCAGGAATTGAGTTTCCTGTCTTCATGACTGATTGCTCTTAGCTAACGCATTTATTTACTCTTGGCTCTCGCAACTAATTGCCATACACAACCTGACAAATCCTACAAACATTTCATTGTTAGTTGCAATATCAATGTTTTAAGAGCTAATGTATTAATCTAGTTCAAAATTATTTTAAACGTCATCTCCAATTAATCTATTTCACCCAACTTTAGGTAAAATAGCATCACTACTGTCCTTCTACATGGATGGCTTTAGCATTAGATAACCCATGAAGGTTGATATGACATTAAAGAAAGGAAAAAGAAAAAATCTATTTCATCCATTGATGAAAGCTAGAAATAATGGCAATGAAGATGTGACTCCACATTCTTTAAAGTTTTAAATATGGAGTCTCACCATTGCATCCTTATGATTGTATGCCATTAACGCAACTTCTCCAGAGCATGTTCAGAATAAATGTGACATTTAAGGATTGCTAGACGGGCATGTGTGAGCCCTTGGTTTGATGGAGGGTCACCTTATACAGAGTGTGTGTATTTACCAATCCCTCCTCACAGGCTGGATGTGACACAATATCAGTTTTTAAGCAGAGTTTAACAGGTTTGAATTCAGCATTCTCCTTCGAGACTGGTTGCCTAACCGAGGCTAAAGAACTCAATCTGCCCTTCTATTTACCCATAGCTGGAGGGAGAATTATTAGATTCATACCTTTCCCAAGGATATTAGTGTGATGTGAAATGCAAACAGTTTCATCCAGGATTTGAACTCAGGTCACCATGTCCATTTCCTACGACTACCATTACACCTTGGCACACGGAGTGTATAGCTTGATTTTTATTCAAAAATTTGGAGCTTCTCTACTATATTGTTGTATTATGGTAAGGAAAAGATACACAGTGAAATAGAGTTAATTGTTTATTAACTCAAGTGGTACAGTCCGACTAGTATTATAAGTTTTGCGCTGTTGGTATTATGTCCAAAGTTAGTCTTACTACTGACCGACGTCCTTCAGAGCTATCTCTCTGCTTCTCTTTCTACTTCTGCTTCACCGTGCTTAAGAGACATGGCGTCTTTTATACTTCCGAAATACTGGAAGTCATGTGGTATGAGCCACTATACAACATATATCAAATTGCCTTGTACAATAATTATGTTTGCAGTCATTAAAATGAGTGAAAGTTTTGTTTAATAAATCCTATCCTTGATATCAGATTTTACAAGCAGCTATTTACTAAAGTATTTATAAATGAGCATTTAAACATTTGAAATAACTGTGACTTGAGAGTTTGAAAACTTTATTAAATTGCAATAAAACTATTGGTGTTGTAGAACTTGTTAATTCTTCTAAGAAAATTCTTATGAGCTGGGAATATACTGATTGTTTTGTGCTTTAATACTATTAACAAAGAACGCTTGAGCTTATTGGATTTTTCACTTAGTATTGAACAGTTTGTATTTAGTGAGTCACCTTTTTATAAAGAATAAATCCTCTCCTTTTTCTTTTTTTTTTCTTTTTTTAAGTTAAAAATCATCTTTTTTATAAAGAATGAGTCATTTAATAAATATAGAGTCTCCTCATTGATAAAACACAGACTAACTATTGAACTATAAATAAATATTTGAATGAAAAAAAAAAAAATCATATCTAAATTGTTGCAGAGAGAAAATATGAATAAGGGGAAAATATAAAAAATAGATCTTTAATATACTGAATAAGTACAACTTGTCATTATTGATATGTAATTACATTATAATGAAATACCATAGATGTTTTTTGCTAACAACAATATAACACAAGGGTCATTCAATAAATAAGGGGAATTTTTTTAATGAAGCAAAATACTGTTTGTTTTGGATTTTTAAAAAAATATAAACTCTGCATTGTTTGGAATTGGTTTATTGCAAAAATTATTTTTGTTGGGCAAAATATTTGTTTTGAGACTATTCAAAATGGCGGCAAATCAAACAGTGCTCTAGGTTTGAACAGAAGTTGAAATTTACTGAAGAATGTTTAATGTCTTTAGAGAAGCATATTTTAGTTTAAAAAAAAAAAGAAAAAAAAATGTTTACGCATTGTCTAAACATGGGTTTGCCATAACAAACCTGAGTTGAAGAGACAGTTCATGTCGAAGAAACATACTGATTCTCCAGTAAAGAAAAAGTTCTTGGCACACCAGTCAGTAAAGAAGGTCATGCTGACTATGTTCTGGGACATGAAAGGATCAATTACTATTTATTTTCTAGAAAAAGATATGACTGTATACAGTTCCTTCTTATTGCCAACCCTTTTGATAAGATTCACCTTATTTATTGAATGACCCTTATATCTTTTTTTTATCAAATGACAAGAAGAATCTAATATTGTAATATAATGCAAATTTCTTACTTAAAATTCTTTGCAATGATATCTCTCTTACTAGTTTTATAACCTTGTTTGGTTGTGGAAACAGAACTCATGCAGTGTTTCATGGGGAGGAATAGCCTAATGGAGCCCATCCCCCTCCAAATTTATATATATATATATATATATATATATATATCGATCATAGTCGAGGGCAACCAGAAGGCTCCCTTTTTGATAGCTACTACACCGAGGTGTAGGCGAGGGTGCTACTCCTTTCCCTGGATCGCTCCACTTTACCTTTGATATGTATCTTATATTGCTGAGTGTTAAGCAAGGAGAAATCAAGTACCATTTTTAAAGTCTTTGGTATGATACGACCTGGGATTGAACCCTAGTCTTCAGGACCATTGATGAACACTCTACCCACTAAGCCAATGAAATTCAGAGTTTTTCTTCTTTAGACCAGTTGCCTTGCCAAAGCTAAAGAGCTCAGTTTGCCTATGACTGGAGAGAAAATAGGTGGATTTTTATCTTTCCCAAGATTATTAGTGCTATGTGAAATACAAACATTTAGGATTTGAACTCAGGTACCCAAATCCACTTCAAACAAACTTGCCAATATTTACCAACATTTATAAATTACTACATTTAATGGCATATTAGAATTCTCTTCCTTTTTTTATATTCAATATTAAGAATTGGGCTTTGTATAAGAAGTGATCATTGATGGTGGTATATGGATGAACCTTAATATGTCAATATCACATATAAGATTTTTATTTTTTTATTTTTTTATAGTCATTTTGAAGATGAAATAACACTGAATTATAAAGTATATTTTTTAAAAGTTTTCATTAACTTGAAAGATTTTTTTTGTTAATATCTAATTAGTGAACACTACTTTTTTTAGAAAGATGGTATAAAAACGTTAATTTAAAAGGAAAGATGACATTTTATTTTATAAAAGCTGACTCTTCTGAAATGCAACTGTTGGAGTACTAAGTGATTTGGTTTAATTTACTTATTGTCTCCTACTTGACATTAGATGTGTGAGTAAATGATCCAACAAGTAGATTTTTTTTAAACTGAATTTTGCATTATAAAATTATTGAACCATGAATTTTTTTGGAGACTTGTTAATTTGAATCTAAGATGTTCTTGATGTTTTTAAGAAATTATTTTTTAATCAAATACTGGAATAATAATCACCTGTAATGTAGTTTTAAATTTTTAATATTAGCTATAATAATATATCTATTTATTACTCATTACTCGACTTAAAGTCCTCCTTCAACAGATAATTTTTTCATATTGATTTTAGGGAATTCATTTTATCATTTTTGTATTGAAGGAAATTATTTATTTATTTTTTGTATTACTCACTTAAAATCTGACTTCAGCAGTCATTAAGCTCACAGGAAATTTATTTTATCATTTTTGTATAAAAGAAAATCAAATAGCAAAATTTGTAGAATTTATAGTATTTAACCCTTCTCAGACTAAATTTATTTCTAAATGTTAATTATATTAACAATTGTCGTTATTAATGATTCTGATTAATGCGGTATACTTGCTTTTTTACATTGGTGAAAAATTGGTACCAAAGAGTACTAGTATACCTATCATTAGTGAAAATAACATTATATTATTTTTTTGCCACCATAAACTGCTGTGTATGTGTCGACTTTTTAAGCCTGAAAAAAATCTCTTCAAAACTAGTAGATTTATATACCAGTGTTAAAATCCAAACTTTTACTTCTGGTTGACTACTCTGTAGTAAAGATTTGGATTTTAGCCCTGCTGAATAAGTTGACCCCTAGTTTTGTAGAGATTCTTTCAGGCTTAAAAGATAAATTTATAAACAGCAATTTAGAGTAACTCAAATTTGAAATAGATTTGAAATGATTTTTAAAAAGTTTCAAACAAATCTTTATAACCCATATTTCTGATTTATAATGAAATTATTCTAAAGAAATACATGAAAATGGATAGTAAGCATACTGAAATATCCATTTAATCTTTATTACTGTAAATATATATTTTTTTATTATTAATTCAAAATATACTTTAAATTAACCTTAATGTAAGTACTTCATGAGATTTTTGTATTTATTTTAACTGTTCTTAAATGAGGATACTAGTTTATAATGAGTTGAATAAATTTATATAACAAATGCATGTTTGGTTAGCAAGATCAAATAAGTTCATCTGGAAAGACTTGATCTGCTAAAAAAGTCTATTCCATTTAATGAAATTTATAGTCATTATTTTATTACTAGTTTTACTCTGACTTACAATTGACACCTTGCAACACATCCCTCTGAGTCAACAGTCTTCATTATTACAATTATTTCTTTACTAGTTTTTCTCCATCTTATTATAAGCTATTTTTTATCACCACAATTTGGGTTGATTTACTTAGTAACAATGAGAGCATGTATTTACTCACCTCCACCATGTGCAGGATATGACAAAAGGTCGATTTTTAAGTGGAGTGAAACTGGTTTGAATCCAGTTTTTCTTCTACTCGACCAAAGAGCCCAGCTTTTTTGTACTAATTACCAATAGTTGAAGAAATAAAAGATGTATACCTTTCTAATGTAAATTACTACAATATGAAATGTGAACAGCTTCATAATTTGAACTTATGTTGCCAAGTTCATTTCCAATGCAACAAATGCTTTCATGAAAGCAACCATTGTGATAATAGAAATGAATTAGTAGCATTTGATAAGGCTTGAACATACATCTCTTACCTTGGCAAGCTGTCATCTTAACTTCTGAGAGAAGCAACAATAGTAAGATGGTGTAAAACTTATAAAATAGTAATAGTAAAAATGTTTTATCTAAAGCAGGTATTGGCAAAATCTTTTGGAAGTAGGCTGCATTATGATAAAGTTTTGGTTTTTTAAAAAGTGATAAGGAAAACAAATGAAATTTTGCAAGCAACGCCACATAGCCAATGAAGTCAGCCAGATTTGGTCATATATTCAAACAAGGCTACAAATGGATTTAGTGACACCTTATTTAAAGGGTATCTCATAAAAAAACTTAATTTCTCACTGCTAAATCTAATTTGCTTATAAATGAGTAAAGGAGTAAATTTGTTGTTCACTTTTTAATTCCTCACAAACTTTTGCTGGTATAGTATGATATCAAAGTCCTTCATATTCTCATAAGATTTGCCTAGGTTTTTTCTTTACTTAGAAGCTTATTATACTAGTGTTATAAAAGTATATTGTTATATCATTTTATACCTTAACTAATTTCTAAGTAATTGTATTGTTACTTTTCCTAATCTGCATTCATGTTAAAACAGCTTTTTAATTCTCTAATTAACTTTATCTTTTCTTATTTCTAATGTTTCATTTGAGCTTTACTATCATTAAATACCAAAACCTTTTATTCTCTACCCTTCTAGAAGAATGCAGGCAAATTATTTCTCTTATTAGCTACAACCAGTAACAAGCTTTATGTGTTATGTCCCTACTACCTTCTACTTATAACAGATTGGGATATAAAACTAAACTAGATTTTTTTAAACAAAAATGTCTGATGTAATCACAGGAAAACATATATGGAAACTGTGGAAAACAAATGAAAGATAGAGACTTAAAAAGAAGAACATAAATGAGTAAATATATGTTTTATGGAAATTTGGAAAGATAAAATAAACTGAGTAGCTGCAAGGATATTCTACTTTACTTTGATTATTTCTTCTTCTTCGCTTTTATTTTTCTCTCTTTTTTCTTCCCTCATTTTGCTTTATCTCCTTCCTCTCTTTCTTTTTTTTATTCTTTTGCTCTCTTTATCTCTTCTTTTTGTTTCTCTCTTTCTCTCTGCTCCTTTATTCTCTTTTCCTTCAATTTCTCTCTCCTTTTACCCCCTCTTCTTTCTCTCTCCTTTTACCCCCTCTTCTTTCTCTCTCCTTTTACCCCCTCTTCTTTCTCTCTCCTTTTACCCCCTCTTCTTTCTCTCTCCTTTTACCCCTCTTCTTTCTCTCTCCTTTAACCCCTCTTCTTTCTCTCTCCTTTTACCCCCTCTTCTTTCTCTCTCCTTTTACCCCTCTTCTTTCTCTCTCCTTTTACCCCTCTTCTTTCTCTCTCCTTTTACCCCTCTTCTTTCTCTCTCCTTTTACCCCCTCTTCTTTCTCTCTCCTTTAACCCCTCTTCTTTCTCTCTCCTTTTTCCCCCTCTTCTCTCTCTCTCTCCTTTTTCCTTTTCTCTCTCTTATTCCACCTTTTTCTTTTTCTCCTTTTACTCTCTTCCTCCTCCTTTTCTTTTACTCTTCCCTCTCACCTTTTTTCTCATCTCTCTTTCTTATCTTTTTTCTCTTCAAATACATAAACTTAATACTTGTATATTTTCTCAAAAAATATTTATACAAACTCAACAGTGAATCTAATGTCTTTCATAAAAAAATGAATAGATATCATATCTTTCATAAAAACAACACATTTTTTTTTTCATCATTTTTATTCATGAACATCCTTGCTGAAATTATTTAGTCATTTATCAATTGATATGTTATTTTGAGATATGAAAACTTTCCCTTCTAATCCTACCGAGTAACTGAAGGCTTATGAATTTCAAAATATTGTCAGTACACATCCTCATTGTTATATGTATTACAATTATTTGATATCCCTACTCCTATTTCTTTTTTATTTCATTTTTAAAGAAATGTATAACTGCTGAATCAGTTTGTTTAACAATCTCTTTCTTTATTATACCAACATGAATTTTAACACCAAAACTCAATGTGTATGAAGCATTTGAAACTTTTGGTTATTGTCTTTTTCATCATCATCTTCATTGCAATCTGCCGCAGACTCTTGGGATGGAATATTCAAAGGCCTCTTGAAATAACCGTTCTTCTTTTTCTTTCTATTTGCACATTTACCTATGAAATGCACATGTTTGTTTTTTTTTGTTTTTTTTTGTTGTTTTTTTTTTATTTGTTTTTGCTTTACTTTTCATTGATCTTTATTTTCATTTTTTTGTGGTGTTTTCATTTTGCATTTGCTCAAGGATTATTTCTGACTAATATCTTCATCTTTTGTTATCAAAAAATTCTAGTGCTTTGGTTGCGATACTAAAGGTGACATAGTCTGTATACCGACATATACATTGTACTTGATTAATAATCTGTTTGTCTTTTATTAAAAAAAGATTTTATATTTTTATTTTTCATGTGACTTTTACACAATTTGAATCAGTTTTGCAAGATTTATGTATGGGATAGAGAGCAGAAATAATTGGGCAGTCAATAACAGCATAATACGAAAGTACTTACCTGTTAATTTTGCCCCATCCTCTATGGATTGTTGATAACTTCGTGAAGCATATTTAGGCAATACTTACTTTGAATAATAACCCGTACAAATAATAACAAGTTATTACAATATCCATTATCAGTCATTACAAATACTAATACAGTAATACATAAGTAATGTATTGGGTGCCTTACCTGTTCTGATGGTTTATAAGATAAGCAAGATCATGACTAGTGAGTTTGATTCTTACTGGATGCCCCATACTTCTAACCTTGTTCTAAAATAAGCAAAACTTGATTAAATACTACTATATATAATTTTCATTCAATTTACTGATTGGCATATCAACTCTTTTAAAAACTTTTTTTTTTACTTCTGATTTTAACTTAAGGTTGAAACTTGTATAATACACTAACTGCATTTCTGCTGACAAGTATGACCTATCCACCAGGTCAATGTGTGTCCTAAATAAGACACTAAACTACATCTGATGGTGAGGCTCCAGTCCTAAAAATTTGGGGACTGTGGAATACCAAATGCCAATTTTATTTGTTATATCACTTTTATTCATCTTTATTTATATATATATATATATATATATATATATATATATACCAACCCCTCCAAATGAGCAGGATGTGACAAAAACTCAGTTTTTTTAAGTGGTGTTTAACAGGTTTGAATTCAGTTTTCTTTCTCCTAGATTAGTTGCAATACCAAGGTTAAAAAGCCCAGTTTTCTCTACTATTTACCCATAGCTGAAGGGAGAATAATTGGATTCATACTTTTCCCAAGGATCTTGGCTCTGTGTGAAATGCAAACATCCTTATCTAGGATTTGAACTTGGGTTGCTCTCTCCATTTACAACAACAAAAACTTTGTTCCATGTAAACCCGAGTTTATGTCTTTCTTCCAGACCCTTTACTGGTCCACAACAATAACATCTCCCCAAAAGATTCTACTGTTCTTCTCCTCTAAAAAAGTATAAACTGTATTATGATGTATAGTACTGATGTATTCATCATCAAGGGATGCTGATGGTGCACACTATCTCTCTCTCTCCATCCATTCTGATATGTCATTGCTATTGTTTAGTTTTCTAGATAGCATCCAGTATCTGCACAAAGCTAATGAATATAACATTTTGTGAGTCAACCAACTCTGATGTGTCCATATGTAGAAGTCCATTGAAAAATTGATATATTAACAGATATTAGATAATATCAATGTATCAAATTATTAAAGAAGTATATCATGTATTATGGTGTATAGTATTGATGCCACCTGAAGTTTGTAGAATATGCTTTTTAAGTCTTTTGCTTATGTTATAAAGTAAAAGAAATCAGAGGTAAATCTTTTGTACTAATATTTTTTTGGATGTAGTAAGTATCTGTTAGTATTTAGTGTAATGTTTTTTATTTAATCCTTGGAAGTATTTTCTGCCTTTGACAATACACAATTTCATTTGGAATATAAGATAATAAAAATTTTAAAAACCCAGTAAATTTAGGTTATCATTAATTTATTAGATGAGATAAAGCTCTGATAACAAAACTGCTAATATGAAATAATATAATTTGCAGAAATTATCCAGAGAAAAACTTAAATGTTGTCATTTTAAAGTCAGTGTTTTCGTATCTTCAAATTGTCATCTTTCAAAAGCAATTTTTTGTTTGTTTGTTTTTCTTTTTGGAAGATAAAAATATTTACAAATATGAATGACATGCATGAAAACAAATTACAAAGAATTATAATCAAAAGAGTGAAGACAAGCATTTGTTTACTAACTTATTCAAAGAATTTAATGAAATGCTATTATATCTAGCCTATGGTTAATTAAGTATATTTTTTTGTTTTATGGAGATCATTGAATTTAAAGAAACTCTTCTTTTAAATAAACACAAGAATAATTACATATATATATATATATATATGCAAGTATGTAAATATGAAAAAACAAGATACTCAAAGGATGTATTCCTTTATATATGAATATGCCAGTATCATTTATATATATATATATCATCAGCCGCCAACCAGGGTGATAACACAGTTTCCGCCTTGAGCTACCGAAACTGTGTTATCACCCTGGTTGGCAGCTGATGAGGCTAGGGTATCACACGTGCTTTTACACGTTGTATGAGAAAAAAAAAAAAATATGCCAATGTTAAATGTTTCAATTTTGAAACCATCATCAGGGTGGTGATGTCTCCTCTGAAAAATTGTTTCTAAATGAAAAAAATGAAACGCAAATTTTCTTTTCTTTCACTCAAAAACTATTATTGGATGAGACACTATCACTTAACATCATCCTCAATATGATTCAAAAAATCAAAATGTATAACATTAATATATTATATATAACTTGATATATCTTTTGAATATCTTGTTTTTTCGTATTTATAAACCGTTGAATTTATTTCCATTTTTCTATCATATATACAATATTATATAAACCAAAAGAAATTGAAATTTCACCTTTTTACTATAATTTTATGTATCAACTCTGAAGTAGAAGACACTATCATCAGTAAAATTTCATTGGATGATTGTCTTCAGAGTTGATATATAAAACTTTTGGTAAAGAGACAATAGTAAAAAGGTAAGATATTAATTTCTTATAGTTTTTATATTTCTTTACTGGCTTGTATTTGAACATTTTTTGGTTTATCAAACTCTTTTAAATGATTGCTTATTTTCATCAGTTCACTCATATATATGTATATACGCAGTGAATAACTTTGTATTCTTTTTACATTACCAGACTTTGAAAATTTTACCTGATGATGGAGTAGTTACCATCAATGAACAACAGGTAATTATCATTTTACTAACTTAAAAAAAATGTGGGATCTAACTGATATCATAATTATACTTATTTATCTTATATTGGCATTATTCTTATTCATTATGTTTTGTATGATAATTACTGTTTCTTGTATGAAAACATATCTTCTTATAAGATATTTGGAAAATAGAATTGAATACTAAAAAGATAATTGGTATCTAAATGTCTTGGAAAAGTAGTTATTTTTTTTAAAAAAAGAAAGAAAGCTTAAAAATTTGTCAATACTGTTTGGAGAGACTAAATACCATTTTCAATACTTTTACAGTATAAGCAATTAAAAAATAACCCATACTAACCCGGTATTTGTACAACATAGTATTATTTTACCTAATGCTTTTTATTTATTCATTTCCCACTTTCAGCTTGATCCAGAATTGAATGTTTCAATTCAACGCATCAGCAGCAAATTACAGTTCCTTCTCACCAGACTGTCTATGCAGCCTCCTCCTAATCATTCAGATATACAGCACTATGTCAGTGAACACAAAGTAAGTTTCTTACAAAATTGTATTTGAAGATGGTATAGGTACATTAAAACACACACACACACACACATATATATATATATATATATATATATATATATATATATATATGCATTCATGGTGTAATGTTTACTCTCTTAGGAAATGAACCCAGCACACCCAAATTCAAACCCTTGATGAGGCTGTTTGCATTTCATATAGTGATAATACCTTATAGAAAGGTATGAATCCAATTAATCTCCTTCTAGCTATGAGTAAATAATAGAGCGGACTGGGTTCTTTAATCTTGGTAAGGCAACCAGTCTAGAAAGAAAACTCTGAATTTAAACCTGCAAAACTGTTAAAAAATTGACCTCCTGTTGCATCCTGCTCATGCAGAAGTGTTGGCAAATATATATATATATATATATATATATAGGGGGGGTTACTGGCATTTCTTTGCAGAAGAAGGCCATCTGCTAGATTTTTTTTTATTGTCATCACTTTGTTTTCAAGATTATATACAAATGCTTGCCCTCATAAGCTATATGCTCTTGAAGTCTCACCCTGAGGTTCTGCAATACTTACCTAATTGTTGCCTCTGGTATTGCTGTGATTTCATGACAAAATCTTGCAGTTTATCAGTTATTTCCAAAAATTGGAGCCTTTAGGTATCCCCAAAGGAAGTAATCATAAAGGGAAACATCTGGTGAGTGAGCTAGCCTCAGGATTTCATCATGTAGTGAGATGATACAATTTGTAGATAAAAAAAATATTACACAAACTGATATCTGGAGGAAAAAATTCAATAAAAAAAGACTAAAAAAATTCATAGTGCTTGAAAATAATCAACCAATACCACAATACCTAGTCAAAAGAAAAATCACTGACAGAATCACTTAAGCTGAAAAGTTAGAGTGCTCAATACACTAAGTAGAGCAAAATTGAAATACCTACAAAACCAAAAATAATCCACCTACGTTTCACCTACCAGAGCATTAGGATGTATATTTGTATACATACACACACATAGAAAGATGAAAAAATAAAACAAATAGGTATAGTTTTTTGTAGTTGTTTAATTTTTAATCATTCTCAACTGTTTTTGACCTATGGTTATCATCAGGAGAAAAGTTTTTGTAAAAGTTTTTAAGAGATGATATAGTACAAAAGAAGCAACAAAAAATTTAACTGGTAACACATATCCATTCATTGAATGAAAATTATTTTACTTACGAGGATCGTTAAATAAGTTTCCAGACTTTTTTCGTATGGGCATTTTTATTGATAGTACACACATGAAACTCTTGTCTCCTTCGAAATAATCTCCTCCAACTGCAATGCACTTGTTGTACCGTTCCAACAACTTCTGGAACGCCCCATGGAAGTCCTCTTGTGTGAGCATGTCAATGACCTTCGTCACAGCCTCTTTCATCTCCTCAATTGTCTCATAACGACAGCCTCTGAGCTAAGAGAATTAGCAAAAGTCACAGGGAGCAATTTCTGGACTATAAGGAGGGTGAGCAACTGTCTTGATGCCCATCTTGGTCAAATAGTCTGTGACAAGGATGGAGTTGTGGACTGGTACATTATCCTGGTGGAAATCCCATTGACCCGACTTGAAGAGTGCTGGCCTCTTCTGACGTAATCTCTTCCTGAACTCCCTTAAAACCTCAACATAGTAACCTTAACCCTTTGGCTAATCAACTCTGATGTATTGACTTCCTTACTACTCCTACACCTCTCATCATCCCTCACAGACTCCGTGCCTTCCTTGAATCTCTTATGCCACTCAAAAACTGATGCTCAATTCATGCAAGATGCTCCAAAAGCAGTCTGAAGCATTCCATACATTTCTGTGGCATTTTTTCCAAGCTTAAAACAGAATTTTATTGCATATCGTTCTTCTAAAGTATCCTCACGTTCAGATTGCATTTTTGAAATTCACCAGCTGTGACAATCAGGCTTTAGTAGGGTGTATTCCAATTGCTGCTGTAGCTGTTCATTTGAAGCTGAAATCATAAAAATTGGTCTGTCATCTCATAAGATGTATAGTAATAACATACTGAATTTTTAAGAGTCTACAACAGTTTTGAATGCCTGTACAAAAAAGTCTGGAAACTTATTGAATGCACCACATATATACAGAGTGTGTGTAGGGGAGGGAGTATTTACTGTTTGTTTCGTATAGTGCTAATACCCTTTGGAAAGGTATAAATCTGACTATTTTCCCTTCAGCTATGAGTAAATAGTTGGGCAGATTGAGCCCTTTGACTTTAGTATGGTAACCAATCTAGAAGAAAAACTCTAAATTCAAACTTGTTAAACCTTGCTTAAAATTGACCTTGTGACAGATCCTTCTTGTGTTGTGAAGGGCTAGTAAATATATGTTGTGTGTATGTGTAAATGTAAAATATATATATATATATATATATATATATATATATATATATATATATAATGCTATTGAAATATGTCTGCTACCTTTGGTTTCATGAAGTTTTACAAGTTGCAGACAAACTTCCATGGTACTAAATATATAAATCTAATATATATTTATCTATTATTATTATTATATAATAGCTCTATCTCAGATAATGAGCATTCTGAAAATTATATCATACTTGGTTTACCACAAACCCACAAGGTGAATTAGTGACAACCAACACTATTACAATACTATATATATATATATATATATATATATATATATATATATATATATATATAAAGTGTGTTCATAACTTAGATTGATGACCATTTAGTAGCGACAGATACTATTAGCAAGCTAAGGTCTGTGTGTCAAATGGCAAAGATTAGTTATGACAACAACAATATTATGGCGCTAATGCAGAGTAAACTAATTACTCTTGTGAAGGCTGGCTTGTAATTGCTCTACAGCTGATATCCATCTTTTTCTCTAATGTATACATCAAATCTGTTATCTATTGTGTTAATACAAAATTATCTTTATCAGCTGAATGTTTATTCTGTACTGAAAATCAATGTCTTAGATATGAATTTTTTTTTTCTTTTTCTATCAGGATTTGGTACAAGAACTGAACAAAATCCAAAAAGAACTTAAGAATATCCAAGACTTAGAAACTTCCAAATCTCACGATCCTCAAGGCTCTGAAGCAATGCAAACCACTCTGTCCATCTTGACTGATCGTATCCAACATTTAGAGGCAGAAATTGCTGATCGAGACAGAAAGTTACAGGTAATATTTTCCTTTCTTTTTTATGAGATCTTAACAGTTTTTAAAACAAAGGTGAAAGTACAGTATTGAATTTTTAAAAAAAACCCTACAAAACAGACTCTGAAAAAAAGCTTATTATTTCCACAAATTTTGATGCAGCTTTAATTTTCCTTGATTTTTGTTGTCAAAGTTCCCTTAGTTGTAGAGAAAAGTCATTAGCAAAAGACTAATCACAAATTAGAATATCAAATCAAGAAAAAGATTCTAAGAAATTTTCTCATTTTTGTATTTATTAGAATTTTCTTTTTAGAAAATTGTGACTTTTTAATAGAATTTTGACAATAATGATAAAAAAATAACCACTTATGCGTGTCTAAGCCATTTAAGTTTGATTAAGATGATTTTAAAAAAAGGTTCAGCTTTTCACTGTTTATATTTTTTTTGTCCATTACTGCAGTTGTAGATGATGATTGTATAAAATCAATGTTATCTGTGAGCATGTTCCTTGAAACTAATTTCATCCCTTACATTATTTTATATTGTCACCAATAAATAAGCAGACTGGTTAGAATTTTTTATAACATGTTAATTTATTCTTAACCAAAGATAGCAGGATTTTATTATTCCTATTGGAACATTATAGAGTCAAAACAGATATTATTAGGTATTGTTTATTACCAAACTCTACAGCTTTAAAACTCTGTAGCAAACACTAAAATTGCATGAATATATAAGGTATCTACTTTTTTTGACTACTACATCTTTGTGTTTTTGCATTATAAAAAAAATTTGTCAGGGGTGTATTTATTTATAGGTGATACTGTATATATGTATATATTTACCTAATTTCTATGTCACAGTCAGGATGTGGCACAAGGTCAATTTTTCAGCAGAATGGTGCTGGTTTGAATTCATAGTTTTTTTTTCTCCTAGACTGGTTGCTGTACCAAAGCTAAAAATTCCAATATGTCCTACTATTCATCTATAGCTGGGTGTGTGTGTGTGTGTGTGTATATAAACAAATATGTGTGTACCCACCAAGGATAATGAATATTCTATTTGTTTTTATAAATTTAATTTTCTCATTCTTCACTATTATTGTCTCTCTTGGTTTTCTGTCTTCTAAAATTCACTAACAAGTTAGTACCACAAGGTGTTAGGGACCTTGAGTTTCTAGTTTTGAATTCATAGTTGTACTTCTAAGATTGGGTAGCCACCCAAAAGAGACCTTTCAGCCATTCTATTTTACCTGTTGCCAGTGTGAAGTGAATGTAAACAACTTTAGTCAAAATCTGACCTTGGCTCATTACTTTAATTTTTCATGCTAATAACTATTGTATTACATGTAGTGTGTGAGCTTTTCAGTGTTATCAATCAGATTAATGTCAATAAAATTCTATTAAAAATGACATTATGTTTTTGCAATGATATTCACAGTTGTCTGAATTGTATAGGCTACAACTGTAAAAATTTGCAAAAAAGATGTTTGATAAACCAATGAAAGATAGCAGTTTATTGAAATAAAAAGACATGACACAACCTGTCAATACAAATGCTGAAAAATCACACTCTGATTAGATTAATTTCTTCACTGCGGATCCATCTGTTTTCCATTCCATAAGAAGACTTTTGTTTTGTTTTTTGTTTTTTCCAATTTTGTAATTTTCTGTTATATATAAAGCTGCCTGTTTAGATATTTTTAAAAAATGGTAAGTAAACATTTCTATAATTTTAAGAAGAGAAATAATCATTCAGAGTTGTTTGAGTTATTTGATTTATTTCTTAGTATTTCATACTGTTCTGGCTGATCCACTCTAAAAATCTTCTGTTATAAAAAGGAGAATTAGTATGTTTCCTTCTGAGTTGTTCAGATTGATTTTATCAAATAAAAACCTTTAAGTCCCTGAACGACAATATCTTCCATGGCTCATGTAACTGTACCTGCTAAATGACTCAACTCGCATTGTGTTTTGTTGTTAAGTAAAAATTTGCAAAAAATGTAGCCTTTGGGTATCCCCAAAGGAAGTAATCATATGGGGATACATCTGGTGAGTGAGCCAGCCACAGGATTTCATCATGTAGTGAGATGATACAATTTGTAGATAAAAAAAATATTACACAAACTGATATCTGGAGGAAAAAATTCAATAAAAAAAGACTAAAAACATTCATAGTGCTTGAAAATAATCAACCAATACTGCAATACCTAGTCAAAAGAAAAAACACTGACAGAATCACTTAAGCTGAAACGTAAGAGTGCTGCAGCTGCAGGTTCTGGTCAAAACCTTAGGGAAACCAAAATCAATTCTAGAATACACATGTATTATCATTTTTATTCACTAATTTATCCAGGTGGAAGATAACAGTTAGCAATATGGGTTTTGGTACTTGATTGTTTTCTATTCCCACTCTGTCTAAACAGCCATATGCTAACTTTTTCATTCTTACCAACCCACTGCTGCTTACTACACTTGGTTCAAACTCCCTCTGTTCTGAGTTGCAACTTTTCTGATTCACTCCTGGTTGTTCTCTTGAAATTTGGAGTTCTGACTTCTGGAAAAGAAAACTGCTCCTCCAACTTGGATCTCCCAGAACTAAAGTACAAAAAAAAATTATATCCTTGTCTCATAACCTCTGACCATACTAGCTCAGAAGATTTAAATTTATTATGGTAATTAAAAAACTAACCCTTTTATCTCCATCAAGAAATCCTAATCTTTCTATTTTATTATCAATTAAAATCTTCCACCCTCTATAACATGTTTATTTATCCTTTTGATACTACTATACACACTCAATTCCTAAATTTTCATATTACTCAGCTAAAAACAATAATTTTTAAATTCAGCTGTTAGTATCCTGTTTGCAGGGTTTATAATATGTGGAGTGTATAACCTGCAGAGGGGTAAAACTGTGGTATCCTGGGTATGACACTAAATTGCAAGTGATGCTAATGTTCCTGTTCTA
Source organism: Sepioteuthis lessoniana (assembly GCA_963585895.1). Taxonomy (NCBI): domain Eukaryota; kingdom Metazoa; phylum Mollusca; class Cephalopoda; order Myopsida; family Loliginidae; genus Sepioteuthis; species Sepioteuthis lessoniana. Next base: position 84,035,490 of record OY757918.1, read on the forward strand.
GAGCTCTGGGGAGTGTACAGTACCCTTTTGTTGTCATTACTCCCAAGTCCACTCTGTAAATTATTTGTTTTAATAGTCTCTTGAAGCTATAATTGTTTACAAAGGATTGTTCGCCAATGGCCCAGGAGTCATACCAAAGACTCAAAAAATGGTACTTCATGCTACCTTGCTTAACACTCAGCATTATAAGGTAAGGATCAAAGGTAAAGTGGAGCAATTCAGGGGAAGGAGAAGCACCCTCCCCTACACCTCAGTGTAGTAGCCATTGAAAAGGGAGCCTTCTGGTCACCCTCGACTACAGTCGCCAACTTTACTTTACTTATCATTAGTTACTTAAACTATATGACAGTGTTTAAAGAAATGGCTATCATTAAATAGAAATAATTACTTGAAATGATATAATTGTTAGTATTAGGTAGAAATACTTGAAACAATATGACTGTGTGTCAATGATTTGTATGAGATAAAAATACTTGATATATAACTGTGCAAAAAAATTTAAGAAATAACTACACAAAAAATGTAAATATAGATGTACAATGAAAATGATTGCCTAAACTCTTGGCATCATGTAACTCTAGATAGGTTGATATACCCTTAAAATCAATCAGCTTTTAGTATTTTACAAAATCTTTATTTTTAGTACACTTATCTCAAAGACAAACCAGAAAAGTAATTATTACTCTATCTCTTAACACTAATGTCATGGGGGTGTCCTCGTGGCGTAATGGTTAAAGCGATGGACTGCAGAATCGTAGTACGCGAGTTCGTACTCCAGTCGCGCTATTACGTTCACTTTCGGGCAAATACCCTTGGGAAATGTATGAACCCCCTTATCCTCCCAGCTATGGGTTAAATAGTACCACTAATGTTCTTCTAGGAGAATGGCTTTGGCATTAAATAACCTAAAAAGAGTTGATATGCCATTAAATAAAGAAACCAAACCAAACTAATGTCATGATTTTTATGGAATGGTGATATAAGCAGTATCTGATCGCTTTCTGTTGAAAATAAAAGAATTACAAAGTTTAATTCTAATTTACATCCAATAATTGGCTTTCTCTCCAAAATTCTTGTGAAACTGGTAGTGTAGTGTTTAAAAAAATAAACAGGAAATTAAGAATTAGCCCATTAAACCCTAAGACCTGAGCCCACTTTTTTGATGCTTTTTCTTTCAACATTCTAAGTAAATTTAATTAGAACTACATTTATGCAAATGAATCATTATCTGTCTGAATTTTTGAGATGAAGCTTGATGTGCAATATTTTGTGTGATTTTTCAAACTGTTGTCTTCATCTTTATTGTTGTTAGTTGTAACATAACATTTTGGCTGCTGTATCCTCCGGCCTTCCTCAGGTATCCCTTGTTTATCTGGGTATGGAAATGATTCAACCTGGGAAATCATTTCTGTACCCAGATAAACAAGGAACACCTGAGGAAGGCTGGAGGATACAGCAGCCGAAATGTTGTGTTAGAACTAACAACAATAAAGATGAGGACAACAGTCTGAAAAATCATGTACAAAATATTGCACAAACAAATCAGTATTGTAGAACAGCCAATGGCTCATATGAAGTTCATATTAATAGATTTATTCTACTTAAATGTCAGTTTGCATCATTCTTTTTTGATATGCTAACTTGTCTAGCATTATTTTATGCCCAGGGTTAAGAAATCACATTCATTGTACATTTGTATTCACATTTTGTGTGCTGTTGTTTCTTAAGAAGAGTTTGCACGTGGTTATATGATTTCAATATCACAATACTGCTATCGAGGGGGTTGCTGGAAAATGCTGGAGTACCAAGATGTCTTGTACTCTTCCTTGCAAACGGTTATCTCTTTTTGAATCCAATGGGTAAAAATCCCAACTTTGACCCATGGGCCAGGAATTCTCTTCTCTGCTGGCTGGAAGTCAGTCTCTCCTTCCTTTAGTGATGGAACTGACTTTTATATCCATTGCCAGGCTGTAGAGTTTCCTAGAAACTTCAAGACAATTCCACTACGTAATCATTTTCTACTTCTTTATTTTCATTTCAGCTAGTTGCCTCGTGCTTACTTATGGGTTACAAGGTCATTTCATTTATGACCAATATGAATTGATCATGATACATTACACTGATCCCATCTCTACTCTGTAGTGATGGGGGGGGGTGTCAAATAACAAAAGGATTCCATTTAGATGCTTCTAGAACTCACCAGAGCCCAAAGAAAAAAAATTGCTAATAAATTTTTTCTTTTAAAGCATGATGAACCTCCAATATATATATATATATATATATATATATATATAAAAACCAAAATCCATCTCAATGCCCATTATGCTAAATTAAGTATTCCTATCTGATACAAATAATTTGCACACAATTGTATGGTTTCAAGTATTCCTATCTAATACAAATAATTTGCACACAATTGTATGGTTTCAAGTATTCCTATCTGATACAAATAATTTGCACCCAGTTGTATGGTTTCAAGTATTCCTATCTGGTACAAATAATTTGCACCCAGTTGTATGGTTTCAAGTATTCCTATCTAATACAAATAATTTGCACACAATTGTATGGTTTCAAGTATTCCTATCTGATACAAATGATTTGCACACAATTGTATGGTTTCAAGTATTCCTATCTAATACAAATAATTTGCACACAATTGTATGGTTTCAAGTAATTATTTCAATTTAATAATAGTAATTTGTTTGTACACTGTTATGTAGTTTCAAGTAATTTATAATGATCCTTCATAAATAGTTATAGCTTCAGATAACTATTGAAACTGAATATATGTGCTATAATCACACAGGCGACATTTCTACACTAGGCGGAACCTCTCTGAAACTGGTAGACATGTTCACCTACCTAGGTAGCAGTGTCTCATCAACCGAAAAAGACATTGACACGTGGCTAACGAAGCCATGGACAGCTATCGATAGGCTATCAATCATATGGAGATCTGACCTGGCCGATAAAATGAAACACAGTTTCTTCCAGGCAGCGGTCGTATCGATACTGCTGTATGGATTCACTACTTGGACACTCACTAAATGGCTGGAGAATAAGCTGGATGGCAATTGCACAAGAATGTTGCGAGCAATATTGAACAAGTCCTGGCGGCAACACCCAACAAGGCACCAACTATACGGCCACCTGCCGCCCATCACGAAAACTATCCAAGTTAGACGAACCAGACACGCAAGACTGCTGGAGAAGTAGGGACAAGCTCATAAGTGATGTACTCCTATGGACCCCCACATATGGGCAAGCAAAAGCAGGACGACCAGTGCGAACATACATACAGCAGCTATGTGAGGATACGGGATGTAGCCCAGAAGACCTGCTGGAGGTGATGAACGATAGAGAGAAGTGGCAAGAGAGGGTCAGGGATATCCGTGCTAGCGGCACAAAATTATGATGATGATGATATAGTATCAAGTAGCCCTGTTTGATATTGTTTTTTAAACAGATTTATTTGACCCATAGATGGGACCCTAACATGTACTACCACTCCAGATCAGAAGGGACCTAGGAATAGTGGCAATAAAGGAGTACTCTACTATTCTTCAGATCTGGAACCTCACCATCAGGTGTAGTTTAGTGCCATACCCAGGATATCCTGGGGTGGGGGGGAATCAGAAGTCTTACTCCTCTGCTGAGGATACAGTCAGTGTGTTCTATGACCTGTTGACAAGGCAAAATTCTTTTTCGTTAGATACCAAATAGATCCTTATTTTACTCAAAGATAATGATGACAATATCTATACCTGACAGAACTTTGCTGGTATTTAGATCCAGCATTGCTTTCAGATTATTCCCATAATAATTAAACAGAGTTGAACCTTTTAAATTTACTCATTTCAAATGATACTACTGAGCAGCATTAAACTGAAAACTATATTTCAAACTGTTTTACAAACTCTAAAATTGAGATATATGATCTTATCAGTTTATTGGAATTATGTTGATAAGAAACTGAGACTTGGTACCAGTAATTTGATACTACAGATACTAGTGGTTAAACTCTCCCTTGTCAAGTTTTCCAGTCCAGAAATCCTGTTCCTGCTTGTTATTGTTGTTATTAGAACAAAATCATTCTCTTTACTTGCCTTTTGATAAAATCTAAACAGATTGCCTAATACTGACAAGTTATGCTTTGTCATAACTTTATTTAAATATCTTTTAAGTTGCAATAAAAACATTCAGAATGACTTCCCTTTTCCTATTTGACATGTGTAAACATTTTGATGTGATAAATTTGGGGAGAGTCCCTGTTGCATAGTGGCTAATATGCTGGACTGTATTTGAACTCGTCATGCTACTAATACACTTGGGAAAGCCATGAACCCCTTTATCTCACCAGTTATGGGTTAAATAGTACCACTGCTGTTCTTTTACAAGAATGTCTTTGGCATTAAATAACTCACAAAGGTTGATATGCTATTACAAACAAAGAAACCAAACTAAGACGAAGTCATGATTTCTTAATTTTAAAGATAAAATTATACTTCATTGTAGAAATCTTTTATGAACATAAAACTGCAATTATTTTGTTTTTGACTAATTTTTCTTTAATCTTTTTATTTTATAAACATGAAGTAAGCGGCATAGATTTAAAATAAAGAATGGGGTTTAAAATTACTAGAGTATTGGGGTAATAAGACATCAAAACTGAGATGAAAAGAAATAATTTGTCCAAATAACCAAAGAAATTCAATGTAAAACTATTACTTTTACTAATACAAAGTGCAAACCAACAATGTTATATAAGTAAAATTGTAATTAGAAGAAAGTAGCAATATGTTTAAACTTGAACTCCTTACAAGCAAGTTCAAAATTTGTTGGAAACTTAACCTATGATTTATGATAAATAGCCAAAAATATAAGATGATGAAAAGAAGAATCAAAAATCTTCTTTGAAAGTTGTACTATCTTATATATATATATATATATATATATATATATACTCACACACACACAGATGACTGCAGAAGTTGGTATACAGTAATGAAAAACAAAACTTGTGTACAAAATGTATTTATTATACAAACATATCAATAATAAAAATATTTTCTCAAATATTCAAACTGTTTGCCCCCAGCATTCACACATTCTGATAGTTGAATGTGAACACCTTTGCACAGTCTGGTATAAAGGTCTTTGTCAGCAGCATTTTCTCTTTTCAACATGTTTGATTAAAAAAGTCAGACACTTTGTGTCTGCCTATTTTATCTTTAGTCTGTTCAAATCTTCATATAAGTCATTTGACTTCTGCATGGAATGAATTTCAGGGAAGTGGCATATTTTCCCCTGAAACTTTAGGCCCCTTTTCCTCAATAGCACTAGTGAATGACACAATCTATAACTAACCTTCCAAAATAATTCCATACTTTATTTTACTTATGAACTGAACACCTATAATTAGCTCCCACTTCTTAATAATTTAAACAATACGATAACACTTACACCACCTTCCCATACCAAAAACCTACTAGTATTAATCACTGCACTCTCAATTATAAAAGCAAATGCTTCAAACAATATAAAATACCAATAGTTAAGAATATAATATATTGTGCCAAACTCATATCCACCTTCAAAACAATCTTCAACTCTGAACTTAATAAAATTGAACTAACCCTCATTAACAATAACTTCTCAAACCAAATTGTTGTCAAACAAATAAAATGTACCATTAGAAATATCAACTGTAATTGCAATGGAAATAATACACAAAATACCCCTAAATACATTAAACTATTTAATAACCAGATTCACAAATACTACAAACTAGATGAAATAGCACTAAAAAATCTAATACATAATAATGTAGCAATAAAATAAAACAAGTCATATATTATCCCAAATTTAATACAATACAACTAACCTCATCCTCGATAATAACTTCTTACCTTTGACTAGTTACCTTAGTATGATCAATGTAGTGTACCAGTTTAAATGTCCACTAGGAGAATGCTTCTCCAATAAAGTAAGTACCTGCATAGACCAAACTAATAATACAACTCTGTTGAGATGTTAAATGTTTTATCTATCTGACTTTAATTTCTACTGTCAACACCTCAAAATATATTCGTGCTCCTCTTATATACAGAAAAATTCTGTCTGAAAATACCTCTATATTATACAAAGAAAAAAACAAAAACTTTTAATTTTTGAAGCTCTGTATATAAAGATTAGCAAACATTCCTTTAACAAGATCAACTTCGAATATAGCAGCCACATTCTAAAATGCCTTTAACACTTTTATCACTAATTCTTCCTCTCACCTCAAGTGAAATTCTTTTCTTCCATAAATTCTCCTCTCATTTGTTCTTCCTCCTACTCTTTATATAAATGTATATGACTCATCATTGTGTTTGTCATTTCATTATGTGTTCCTTGAAGATGGCTCTAGTTAAGGTTGGAAATACTTGGAAAAATTATAGTGCCTTCATGAATTTATTCCATCCAGGAGTCAAATGTATCATGCAAAGACTTGAATGGATCAAAGATAAAGTGTTTGTCCTATTTAATCACACACACACACACACACATATATATATATATATATATACTAGCCCATTTGAATAAAGGTTAGAGTGTTCACCAATGGCCCAGAAAGCCAGGGTTCAATCCCAGGTTGAGTCATACCAAAGACTCAAAAAATGGTACTTGATGCTGCCTTGCTTAACACTCAGCATTATAAGGTACAGACCAAGGGTAAATGATGTAATCCAGGGAAAGGACGAGCACTCTCCCTACACCTCAGTGTAGTAGCTATTGAAAAGGGAACCTACAGTTGGCCAACTTATATTGTAAAGTTGGTAACCGTAGTCGAGGGTAGCTCAAAGGCTCCCTTTTCAATAGTTACTATGTAGAGGTGTAGGAAAGAGTGCTACTTCTTCCCTCGGATTGCTCCACTTTACCCTTGATATGTACCTGATAATGCTGAGTTAAGCAAGGAGGCACTGAGTACCATTTTTTGAGTTTTTAGTATGGCTTAGCTTGGGATTGAACTTCAGTCTCCTGGGCCATTAGTGAACACTCTACTCACATGGGTAGTGTATGTGTGTGTGTGTGTGTATATATATATATATATATATATGTATAATACCAGGCCATTGGTTTATTGGGTAGAGTGTTCACCTATAGTCCAGGAGATCAGGGTTCAGTCCCAGGTCGAGTTGTACCAAAGATTAAAAAAAATGGTACTTAATGCTACCTTTCTTAACACGCAGTATTATAAGGTATGGATCAAGGGTAAAGTGAAGCAATCCAGGGAATAGAGTAGCACCCTCCCTTACACATTGGTGTAGTAGCTATTGAAAAGGGAGCCTTTAGGTTGCCCTTGACAATGGTCACCAACTTTACTTATATATATAGCTAAGTATTTACATTGCATTGGGATAGTGTTCTTGTAAATGGACCTGATGACCCAAACTAACCTTGTTTGAATTTGGATCATTATTCTAAAATGTTTCTCTGTCCAAAAGAGTGCTTGGTAACCTTGCTGGTCAGAATTTTATTTTGCTTTTCATTGCTCTGTTACATCAAGTGTTGATTAATAATTGCCTGGCATTTCGACAGGTGGTATTAAAAGGTACTTGCTGAGACATGATCTTTTTCATTTCTGGCCAAACAAAATCTTTACTTGCGGCATGGACAAAAAAAATTGTTGACAGGGTTCCAAATTGAACCCCTCTCTTCTCCACCCTCACTTCATGTATGCACCTCACACCACATTTTCCTATTCACTTACGAACATGTGTCAGTATCTGGAATAAGCTGCTAAATGCTAAAACACACTACAGTCTTTGGTTGATACCATTTGCTGTTCTTTACTTCAAGTTTGAAAGACTTACTTGACTGAATAATAATAATTATTATTTTCACACCAGCGTAAGCTGATGATTTTTCACTGGAGTCTGAGTGACCAAAAGTCTCCAGGACTCCTCTCACTATTCTGGCCGATTTCAACAATGCTGTAGTTTGGATGGTCTCCACTTGTCTGGGAAATATTAGTCGCAAGAGTTTTGACCAATATCCAGACTCCATTTTGTGACAAGTAATCTAAAATAACTTGTATTTCTCTTTCTCATTTGGAAATATATTTACATATCATTACTTTATTTAAAAGTTGTAGTATCTATTGTGTTAGGGCTTCATATCTGGGATACAGCATATATACACTCTGTGTGTGTATATATATATATATATATATATATATATATATATATATCTTGAACAAAAGGGATCAGACAAATACAAATATTTCTTTTGTGTTATTTTTTTTTTTTATTCTCAATTAGTTTCAGGAAAAAAGGTTTTCAGAAAAAAACGTTTTGTAAAGTTTTTAAAGTAGTTGATATGCTATAAAAGAAACATTGAAAAAGGAACTGGTAGCATAGTATATCTATTCATTAAATGAGAAAAAAATTTTTTTCGTTTATATATATATATATATATATATATATGGGACACAGTCATAAGAATTGATGAGAGCTGTTTGGCCATCATACAATAAAATTAACTAGTCTATCATTTTATATATGTGTGTGTGTGTGTGTGTGTGTATATATATATATATATATATATATATATATATATGAGGTGGGACTGAAGATGCAAAATAGTTTATTTCCTTCCAAAAAAATGTTAAAAAAACTTGATGTACTTTATTTCATGGTAGTTTAGTGATTTTGAGAAATGTTTGCAATGTTTGATGAGAGAAACTACAAGGATATTTTTTTTTTACAAAAGAAACATAGTCATCCATTCGAATTACCCCAAATTTTTTAGATATGAAATGATGATGATGATACCAGTCAATTACCGGTAACTGTTTTTAACCAAAAATACTGGTGTACTCACATCAGTAAAATTTTATGAGATTGCATTATTATCGTAATTAGTAAAAGATCATTTATTAAATTTAAAATACTTTCTTGAGAAGGTGAAAAAAAATTTGAATATTTTTATGGAAAGACCTTTTTCATCTTCCAATATGACAAAATCAAGATTTAGTATTGGTAAATGTTTACCAAATCTTCATTGTATTTTATTATTTTTCAACTTGTGGAGATGTTAACAAATATAAAGAATTCTTTTGTTTCTTTCTTTGGTAAGAGAAACAAAATATTAAGATATATTCTATTATTATCAACCTATAACTAGTTTTTTTTCTTATTATTAATTTAATGATAAAACTTTAGTAAAACCAAGATAGTATAGTTAAATCAGAAAAGAAAATGAGGTAAAATGATTATAGATTATTGTCAGATTTGATAATACAAACTACTGTGGCCTAAGAGAATGTTGCCAAACGATTATAGATTATTGTCAGAATTAATCATACAAACTTCTGTGGCCTAAGTGTTATTCATGAAAGATATGAGATGTGAGTTCAATTTTTTTTTTTTTTTAAGAATCTACTTATTTCTAAATTCATGCCATATACTTTTGTGTAATAACAAAAAGCAACTAGAATAAGAACAAGTATAACTTGTGATGAAATATTTACATTAAAAATGTCTAATTGAAAAAGCGACTATACAAAGATGAAGTAATACTTGTAATGAAATAATGACATGCTTCATTCAAATTAGAGAATATAATGTTTGCTTTTTATGACCCACATACATGTTAATATGCCAGAAAATCATGCTTTGATTTTGCTCAATGACTGATGCAAATATATATTTTTAACTCTTTCTTCACTTTAACTTATAAAATTCAGCGATTAAATAGAAATATTTTAAGAAAAAGACTGAACTGTATCAAGGTTGATATTAGAGATAGCAGCTTCCTTTTTTTTTCACTTCCCTGTAAAAGCTATTAGTTTGCACTCACTCATTTTTCCAGCAACCATCATGACATGTTATCAATGAGATGTTTTTTAAAAGTATTTAAAGATTGGGCAAAACACAAGAAGAGGTGAATTCATGACTTCTCACAAGGTCATGCGTGCAAAGTGGGCATCTGAAACTCCAACCAGAATTTGGATAGTTCAATTTTTGGGGTAGGTAGGGGTTATAAGTATCATTACAATTACCAATACCAAATATGCAAAGTCAATAAAATTACTTGATTCTTTTTTATTTTGTTTTTCTAGGAAATTGTTGAACTAAAGGAACAACATTTTCAAGCATTAAAAGAATACATCGAAAGATTTGCCACCATGGAAAAATGGTTAGAAGAAAAGCAGGTTCAATTGGACACTTCTCAGTCTTTAATAGGACAAGAACTTTCTGTGGAAACTCTTTTGCATGAGATAGAAGATAACAAGGTAAGCTCTTATATTCATTATTTCTTTTTCTTAATAAGATTCTTCATATAAGACATGTCAATGTTAATATATATAGTATTTGCAAAAGACTATCATGAATTATACAATCCTGTTGACAGGGGCTGTAGAATACATCAATTGCCTCTCTGCAGAGGAGTAAGACCCCTCCCACCAATGAGTGTCCTGAAGATGACACAAGACTATCTGATGGTGAGGCTCCTGTTCAGGGGAATGTGTAGTACCCTTTAATTGCCATTGCTCTTAGGTCAACTCTGACCTTGAGTGGTAACACCTGATAGGGTCCTATCTATAGGTCAAATAGAACTGTTTAGCATTTAACTTGTATGTAAACAAATGATTTATGTTGAATCAAATTTTTAGAAATTGAACTGTTTGACCATTTAACTGTGTGTAAACAAATGACTCATGTTTAATTGAATTGTTTGTGATACATAGCAATATTTAGAACTATTTAACTGTGTGTCAATGAGTAATGTTGACTAGGAATAATTGAAACCATTTGACTGTGTAGAAACAATAGCAATACTAGTGTGCAAACAAATTAGTTCTAACTCATCTTAAAATGAAATTACCTACGCACTATTCACTTACATATCGTATGTATAGCCATTTAACCGTGTGCAAACAACTACACAAAAATGTAAATATAAATATACAATGAATGCAAGTTCCGATCATCGAGACATGAATATAACTCTATGCCATTAAGATCAATCACTCAGTCAGTGTAAACATGTAGTAGTAGGCAACCTTAGTTGAGGGCGACCTGCTGGCCCCCTTTTCAATAGCTACTACATGGTGGTGCAGGGGAGGGCACTACTCCTTTCTCTGGATTGCTCCACTTTACCCTTGATCCTTAGCTTATAATGCTGAGTGTTAAGCAAGGTGGCATCAAGTACCATTTTTTGAGTCTTTGGTATGACTCAACTTGGGATTGAACCCTGGGAGACCGGACCATTGGCAAACACTCTACTCATTAGGCCAATGTAACATGTACTTGAGCTCATAATCTAATAATTATTAAAAAATCCATAGTTTATATATAAATCATAAAAAAGATTCCTTAAAATGATTTTTTTTTTTTTATCTGTAGCAACTTCAGGCCAATGTCCACCAGAAAATGAAAGAATTATCCGAAATGGCTGTTCAGTGTGATAGAGTGTGTGAATTTGAGTCCCATGACTCTGCTGAGGAACTTCGAACAAAACTGGTTGATCTCCAAAAGAAGCTGGGTATATTAAAGTTAAACATTGTCAAGCATCTAAACACTTTGTGTCAGGCAGTGAAGGAAGCTCAGGCCAAGCAGAGGGCCCCCACAGAGTATGAGACTGGCATGAAATCTCTTGAAGAATGGTTTAGTACAAACAGATTTGATACTACAGACAATAAAGAAAACTACCCCAAGGAATATAAAGGCTCTGGTCCAAAACTTTCTGAGAAACAACAAGAGGTAAGTATACTGTCAATATTTTTGAAAGAAAATGTTACCATTTTAAATCGATTTCAGCTACTTAACTGATTTTTGTTGTGACTTTGATATTTTGGCTGGTTCATTCTGCAGGCTTTTTAAGGTGTGCAATCCATCCAAAAAAAAAAAAAAAAAGAGAAGGATCCATCTTTTTTCTTTTCTTTTCTTTTTTAACAAAAAGTTGGAAAATAGAAATGTTTTGTTTTTTGTTTTTTTTAAATGTTCATTTGTGCAGAAATGCCTTATTTTATTTAAAATTTTTTTTTTCTCTTTGGGGAATCTGAAAATGATTGCCAACAAAAAATGTTAAAGTTGACAAAAAAAATGATCCTTTCATCTTTGCATCCTTGGGTGCATGCTTGGTATACACTGTGACTGTATCATCTACAGAAAGAGTAAGAACCACCCAAAAAGAGGTATGCTGGGTATGAAACTAAATCACATGTGATGATGAAGCTCCTGTTCTGGAGATCTGGGAGTGTGGTGTACCTCTTCATTGCAATTACTCCCAGGTCCACTTTTAGTTCAGAGTAGTGGCACAATATAGGGTGTCACCTATGGGTCTAATAGACTAGTTTAAAAATTATTTGTATTAGATGGGAATATTTGATATTATATCACCATGTGTAAAAATTTAAGAAACTACATAAATATAATCATTCTATGTATACAAGTCCCTAACCATTAGGCATAAAATAACCCTAGACAGGTTGACATGCCATTAAAATCTGTCCCTCAATCAAAAATTGAAATTATGATATAATAAAATATCCATTCAATAAAGATGATAATAAAAAATTGCGTCTTACATAAGTTTGTTTTTTTTATTTATTTTTTTTATTTTCTATTTATTTTTTATTTTTTTTGCTTTAATAATTCTGATTTATGGCTCATGTTTTTCACTTGCAGAAATTACATAGCGATTTTTCAGAACATAGAAATCTGGTTCAAAGTCTTTCAATAACTTTGGTCCAAAGGCCTTCAGAAACAAGTCTCCAATCTGGTGATCTGGTTTCAAAACCTACTGACAGCACAAGCCAAGAGATTCCATGGAGTTCTCTCCATTCACGTGTTTTGCAGTCAAAACAGTTACTTTTGGATCGTGGACAGGCCAAGCCTCTTGCATTGGTAATACATTATATTTCTGTTCCTTATTTTTGAACATCTACTAACAACACTACCATAGCCTCTTTTATAAAGAACATTCACTAAATATTGAAATCTTTTCTTTTCTAATAATTTGCATTACAAATAAGAAAATGTGATCATATAAGCACTCTTTTTCTTTTTCTTTTTCTTTTTTATAGAGACCTGAATACATAGTAGAAAACTGATTTTTAAAAATACTGGAAACTTTTGCATATACCTAATATAATAAGAATTACTATTAATTAAGGACTGTTAAAGATAATTCATATTGAAAGCCAAGATTGTAACTTGGATAATATGCGAATTTGTATTAATCAAATTATTTCACCCTCATTAACTATGGCAGTACTACTGTATAGTTGCCCCACTTAGACATTAACAAAATGTCTTGAGAGAAAGTTAGATTGGAACTACAAAAAGATACTGCATGCTGTTTTGATAAAGTCCTGGAAGCAGCATCAGCAAAACAGCAGCCATACAGCCTCTTGCCCCCCATCTCACTAACTATCCAAGTAAGACATACTGGACACTGCTTATGAAGTAAGGATGAACTCATAAGTGATGTTTTTCAATGGACTCTTACATTCATCAGCTCTGTGTGGACATTGGATGCCATCTTGAGAATTTGCCAGGAGCAATGACCAATAAGAACAGATGATGAGGGAAAGTCAAGGGAATCCAAGCTGCAACTGATGAAGATGATGATGGTGGTTAATTTGTGCTTTAATATATTTAGATTGAAGGTTCAATTGACTGCTGTTACTCAATATACATATGTTGGTATAGTTTCCATCAAAAGTATTTGTAAAATAGATATAAACAAATCTCTTAGCTCTTCATTTGCAAAAGTAAGTTATGATATATATATTTCCGTGTGTTGATGTTTGTATTTATATATACATATGAATGTGTGTATACATTTTTGGATGAGGGTTTGTGTGTATATATATATATATATATATACACGCACACATATCCAAAAATGTATATACAGACACACACACACACATATATATATACATATATATATTAACTTTGTTTTATCACAGCATTTTTTCTGCTTGTATAACAGTTGCGTGTGTGTATATATATATATGTGTGTGTGTGTGTAAAAAAAAAAAAAAAAAAATTATTTTGGTTGGTCCAAAGAGAGAAGACAGTAAATATTTCGAAATGAATAGGTCTAGAAAGAGATTTAGTTCTTTGGTAAGTTTCCAGCTTGTGGCTTTCTTCAAAGAACTTTTAATGTTTTTTCAGGTGTGGTATTTGGTTTATATAGAGGTCACTGTTTTGGTGGGATGGTTGTTTCTTGTAATTTCATGATAGATTCCTTGTAGGGGTTGGTTCTTTCTTTCTTTCTCTTTTTCTTTTTTCCTTCCTTTCTCAGAGTGTGTTTCCTGTTTTCCCTCAGGGGTACTTGGGTGAATGTCTGTGGGAAAGACATGAATCCATATATCTCCCCACAGCTATGGGTAAATAGAAGAGCAGATTTAGTTCTTTAGCCTTCATAAATTAACTAGTATAGGAAAAGGAAAACTTTGAATTCAAAACAGCTTTACTCTGCTTAACAAATGGACCTTATGTTCCATCCTGCTCATGGCAGAAGGATTGGGTGAATAAAAATATATACTTACACACACATATTTTCTATGAAAATTTAAAAGAAAAAATATTTTTTTTTTTTGGTTGGGCTGAGATCCTTTTAGCACACTCTTGTAATCATTATATATTATTCTGATCCATTGGCATGATGGTTAGAGTGTTCGCCAATGGCCCGGGAGACCTAGGTTCAATCCTAGGTCGAGTAATACCAAAGACTCAAAAAATAGTACTTGATGCTGCCTTGCTTAACACTCAGCATTATAAAGTACGGATCAAGGGTAAAGTGTAGCAATCCAGGGAAAGGAGTAGCACCTGCTACTACATCTTGGTGTAGTAGCAATCGAAAAAGGAGCCATTGGGTCACCCTCGACTATGGTCGCCAACTTTACTCACTTATACTGATCCAGTCTTTAGGGGCATGTTACAATAACAACAAAAAACACATTTAGACAGTAAGAAATTGGTTGTGTGTGTCATATCTGCATTTGTACATGCATGTTTAAAAATAAAAGTATTTGTGTTTCATTGTCTATTTTTTTGTTTTGTTTCCTTTTTTAACTTTTTATTGCAGCACTTTTCTTCTGCCCGATACCAGTACAACAGCGGTGATGCCATGAAAGATGAAAAGTCTGTCACTCAAGCAAGTCATGTGGAGCAGGCATTGACAAACTTAAATGACTGTTGGAAGAAAACACAGACTTTACCAGCAAAGGATCCCAAAGCCTCAGTTGTTGGTGAAGAACTGAAGAAAACCCTATTGACCATTTCTGATTGGTTAGATCATTATGAAATGTGCCTTTTTACAGTACCACCAAAGAATGGAATTCCACAAAAGCTAAAAGAGAATGAGGTAAAGAATTTTGTAACAATTTTCTGAGTTCTGAGGAGTAATTTACTTCTTATATTAATGTAAACTGAAGCACAAAAAACTAATTAAAGGTTGTTTTTTTAATAACATGTAAATTCTCCCTTCACCTGAATAACAGCAGCTATACAGCATGACATGTATGTTGATTTATCTGACTTCCCACCAAGTCAGATTTGACATGAAGTTAATATATAGTGGAGGAGCATCCATGAATTGAAATGCATGCATTGCCAGCAAAAAAATCCTTGATCCACTTGACATTCTTATTTGGGGGCACCTCAGGTGCATGGCCATAAACTTAACTTTCCTAAGCAGGTACTGCCTGGTGGAAAGGTTTCGTGGGATCAGGCAATCAACTTATAATGGCCCACCTGGCATTGTGCCAGGTGAGCCCTGGCTTAAACCAAGTAAGTTACAATGTTACATTATCAATTTATCAAGTCTTCACTTGATTCTAAACAGGACCCATAATAATTGTCTCACAGCAACTATTAAATTCATGCCATGATCTGAAAGATGACAAACAACTTATTTTCTTGTTTAATCAACCACTTTATTTGTAGTTCATTTTTCAGACCAGCTTTGATAGTGTGTGTGTGTGTGTGTTTTCTTCTTAAACCATCATTTTAGCTGGAAGAGAAATCCTTATATTGTTCTTACTTCTCCCTTCTCTTCTCTGGGTAGAGCAGAACACATCTACTCACTTTAAGTGCCAAGGCTCCAACTGAATGTGACCTCCATGAGAAAACTTTCTCATTTAATCTTTCTCTTAAAAATGTAACAATCCACTAACCAATCACATAATTTCCCTAATGAGAGAGAAAAATCCATGTTTCCTAAATTACTTTTTTTCTTATCACATGAACAAATGTGGATAATACATTCACTTTTTTTTTTCATCCTGTACTTCAAGACATTAAGGTTATTTATAGGTCATCTCACCAACCAGCTATCTTAATGCAGTAACCTAACACATTTATTAACCATTACATTGCATAAAGTTTATAAGCTGCTGAAGTTGTTTCATGGATATATCTATCTAGGGCTCTCTGTAACCAAGTTTTGTCTTGTTTCTAATTTCTTGAGAATATACTATATCCTTTGTAGGAAGGTAATCCCCCTCCAAAAAGGGATATCCTGGATATGACACTAAATTGCATTTGATTGTGAAGGTCCAGATCTGGAGATCATGGAGTACTCCTTCATTGCTATTACTTCCAGGTCCACTCTGACCCAGAGTGGTAGTACCTGTTAGAGTCTCATCTATGGGTAAAATAGAGCTGTTTAAAAATTATTTGTATTCAATAGAACTGTGCACAAATAACTACTACCCAAAAAATTTAAATATGAACATACAATGAATGTGATTCTCTAACCTCTCGACATAAAATAACCCTAGACAAGTTGACATGCTGTTAAAATCAATCTACTGATTTTTTAGGAACTTGTGTTTAGTTTTTTTTTATCCACCATGAAGATATTTGAACCTATTGGTTTACTCATAGAAATGTAGGAATTTTTTCTAGGACTGTATTTTATTTTTCAGGCCATTCGAAAGAATATTAATGATTTCCAAGAAAAAATGAATTCTTCAATATCACCAATAACCAAAAGACTGAAACAGGATTTGTCAGAAAATGATAAGACCTTGATGAATGACAGCTTGACACAAGTCAGAGACCGAATGTTGCTGCTTACATCTCAGATTGAAATTCATGCTGATGACATGAACACCTGGAAGCGTTATGAGGTAAGACAGATACTAAACTGCATTTGGTGGAGAGGTTCCATTCCTGGAGTGTAGGTAGTGTAGAGTTACTATTACTTCCAGGTCCATTCTGACTCATATCAAATAGATCTGTTTGAAAAATATTAGTATTGTATAGGAATACTTGAAACCAGATAACTATATGTAAACAAAAGACTATTATTGATTAGAAATAATTACTTGAAAGCATATTATCAATAGTATTAGATGGAAATACTTGAAACCAGATAACTGTATACAAACAAATAATAATAATTATTATTACAAAGGAACAGTTACTTGAAAATATATGTCTTTATAAACTATTTGTATTAAATAGGAATACTTAAGCCATAAAATTTTGTACAAATTATTAGTATTAAGAAGAGTTATTGGAAGCTATAACAATTTACTAAGGTTTATTACTAGTTACTTGAAACCATATGTTTCCAAAAAGAAAGTTTAATTTCGGCATTAAAAAAACCAACAAGGGTTGCCTCACTGTTAACCAACCAACAAACATAGCATAATAATGAAATACTGAAATACTTACATTTACTGAAAAAAAAATAGTTCAACTTATTGGTCCACCTTAGTGTGTATATATATATATATATACATACACACACACATATATATGCCATAATGTGTACATGTCTATCTATACAATGGTCAGTTTCATTTTTTTTCTTTGTTCATTCACCTGTAACTTTTACTAGGATGAAAGTGTAATATCAGTTCATTCTGCCTAAAATCAATAAAAATCTCCACAAAGAATAATTTAATCTATACATTGTAACTTTTTAAGTAAAAATTCTTGGTTATATCTATTTTATATATCAAGTAATTATAGTGTCATGATAATGTTTGAATTTGTATTATATCTGCAGGTTCAATAAAATCTGTTACTGAAATGTTCTGTTTGCAGGAAAAGATTACCAAGCTTAAGAATGAAGTGAATAACTTTGTTAACAAAGTTAGTACACCAAATACAGAGGATTCATTCAACACTGCGATTGGACAAATGGAGGTAGGTAATTTTTTTGTAGTTTCATTTTCAATATGAGTGCCAAAAAATTAGAAGTGAATGGTATGATAGCAGAAAACAGAGGTTACTGACTGACAAGTAATTTTAAGTGATCCTGTCCTGAGTATACTTCATCTGATTCTGCAGTGAATTGATTCTGGATATACATGCTATAACATTGTCAGTTCATGGTGGCAGGGTAAGAATAAATAAAACATAAAAGAAAAATCCTGCAGCCAGAAGAGAGACAAGTTTGTAAAGTTCAAAATATCATCCAGTGGGCTAGATGTAACAAGATATACTTGATCTTGTAGCCTGGACTAAAAACAATCATTAACCAAGACTAGCTAAAGTCACAAGACTCTATTGGCCATCTAAATGATGGTGGAGGCTGGCCGGAGAATTCAGTGAACACGAAGCAGAAATAGGGGTTTGGTGTCCTGTGAACCCCAACAAAAGAAGCTGGATTTTTTTCTCCTTCATTTTTGGTAGCTGGGGACATAAAGAGACCAGCAGTAATGTGGATGGAGAGCAACTGAACCCTACAAAGATATGAGAAGAGCTGGTTCCTACTATAACAAAGCTACTCTACTCATTGTACTCATTATCCATTTCCACATACTTCCATAGCCTCCAAAACTCAACAGAGGGAATAAAACAATGGAGTTTCTATGTTTGAAATGAGTTGAGTCTTTGCATTTCTCCTTCCACATCAGATATTTGGACATCATTAAAATAGCAGTCATTGGTCACAATGCTACACTGATTGAATCAAATCATGTAATTTTATTTTTATTCTCTTTTTAATAACTTAAATCTTTATTAAAAACCAAACATTAGTTAGAATTTGAGACTCCTTTTTTTCTCCCCAGGATATGGAAAGTCAGCTCAAAGAACTGGAAACCAGTCTATCTGAGTTCAAATCTTCAGATGAAAATCTTGACCCAAGCATACCAAACTGGGTGGTCAGTGAATTTACCAATCTACAAATGGCATTTATGGATGCTAAAAGCCAGGTCAGTAGTCATTTTTAAGTCTAGATCTGTTATATACCCAACCTATCAACATTAATGAGTATGTCCCATTCCTCATAAATACGTTCTACACTATTGTGAGGTGAAATTATACTAAGTAGTCCCCATTAATAGAAGTTACTTTCTTCACACCACTGGCAAGTATTGTATTTTGTTAATGTTATAAAGATTTCCATTTCACTTCCAACCTCTGCTTTGGTTATTTCTCATTCAGCAACTTTTTTGTTAGGTTATAACAAGACCTTAACTTGATAATGGATGTAAAGGGAAAATACCTTACACTAGCTGATAGTTCAACATATATAGTTATATGGTTTACTATATTTATAAAGAAAGATGCTCAATATCAGTGATAGATTTGAACTGTTTAGACACTGAGTCAATGGTGCTTGGTGACTATCAATTTCTCACTGATGTGATTATCAGACCAAGGATTCAAAATTACCTCCATTATATTGAGAATTTTAATTTAGAATGCAGAGCCCACAAGATTATCATTCAATTATGAATTAGAATAGAAGTTGCTTTATTTTCTAATCATTTTAAATGCATTGCTCTACTAAAAATCTTGCTATAATGTGTTATTTTTCTTGTTTTACAATTTAAACCTAATGAGAATTTCATTGATTATTAAGTATGGTGTGAATTTAAGTTTTGGATAAAAAAAATTGATATGGTAAGGGGTTAATAACTAAATTAGTAAATAATAGCTACATCTTTCTCAGATTATTTTGATGGTGAGGCTCCAGTTCTGTAGATCTAAGAAGCATAGAGTACTCTTTTATTGCTATTAACCACAGGTCCATTGTTGACTAAGTTGAGTAGTACTCCTTGTTATATTCATAGTCAATAGGATCATCTGCAAAAAATCCTTCTAAGTACGCAGAAAATGTACACATGAATGTACAAGGAAGATGATTCCCTAACCTCTAGGCATAAAATATCCCTAGATGCATTGACATACCATTAAAATCAATCAAATTATTTAGTTTTCAAAATTATTGATACACTGATTTTTATGCTAGAACTAATTCCTATTCAAATTTGGTGTTTTTTAAAAGCTTGTGTAAACTAGAGTGGTTTGCAAATTGTTAGTTGCTCTCATACCAAATGAATTAAGTGCTTCAGATACAAAAGGCCACTTTTAAAAAGTCCTTTGTGTCAAAAAAAAAAAATCAGGGACAATTTATTCAAAAAAGTTAGAAAAAGAACAACGCAGAAATGTGATTACTTTCTTTTTCATGAATAAAGAGAATTTACACTTGACAAGGAAAATGTGACCATTGTCAAACCTGAATGGTAGATACTGGAGAATAAGATTTTAAATTACATAAGGTCATTTCACAGCAATGTTAAAAGATTGTCACGACTACGCTATTTTTCCTGTGAGTGGTTTGAGTATTGTTTGCTCTCCAAAAGTGAAGTTACATTTGCATTTACAATAAATGTTACTTTAAATCAATATTAAAAAAAAGAAAAACAACTTTATTTCCCAGTTCTTTACTAATGTTTTTGACCCTACCTACACTTACAATTCACCGCCCAAAATCATGGACAGACTCCTACAAAGAATATTTATTGCGTTTCATGGCAAGTCTCAGCAAATTTACTTATCTGCATAAACCACTAAATGAGTCATAAATTCTCCTCCGTCTTGCAACAAAGATAACCACAGTTACTTGACATAAAACTGGCAAAAGGAAATGTGGTTTTAATTTTCACAGGTTCCGCATGTGGCAAGTTATTGTCTGCAAATCATTTTATTGAGATCTGCAAAGTAACAAATACTTTTTTTTCTTTTTTTTTTAATGCTTGTGGATTTTATGTGCATGAAATTAAGAATACATTTTGTTACTTTGGCCATACTGTCAGTAAAGCTTAGAATACACTGACTATATCTCCTGAAGAGGGATAAGACTCAATCCAAGAAAGGGGTCTCTTGGGTATGACACTGAGTCTGATGGTGAGGCTCCTGTTTAAGAAATATGTGGAATATGCAGTAGCCCTTCATTGCCATTACTCCCAGGTCCACTCTTACTTGCATCACCAGCATCAAAAGCTGTTTGAAAATGATTAGCATTAGATATGAATTATATATATATATATATATGTATGTATATATATATGTAT
>OY757918.1:84057017-84094517 GCA_963585895.1 Sepioteuthis lessoniana
CACATGGACGCTTACGAAACGGCTGGAGAGGAGGCTGGACGGAAATTACACAAGAATGTTGAGAGCAGTATTAAACAAGTCCTGGCGACAACACCCACGAGACTCCAACTATACGGACACTTGCCCCCCATCACAAAAACTATACAAGTCCGACGAACCAGACACGCAGGACACTGCTGGAGAAGCAAGGACGAGCTCATAAGCGATGTACTCCTGTGGACCCCCACTCATGGATGTGCAAGAGTGGGACGACCAGCACGAACTTACATACAGCAGCTATGTGAGGACACGGGTTGTAATCCTGAAGACCTGCCGGAGGCGATGAATGATAGGGAGAAATGGCGAGAGACGGTCAGGGATATCCGCGCAGGCGCGCGACATGATGATGATGATGATATATAGATATAGTATTATATATATATATATATATATATATAGATATAGTATTATATATATATATATATAGATATAGTATTATATATATATATATATAGATATAGTATTATATATATATATATATATAGATATAGTATTATATATATATATATATATATAGATATAGTATTATATATATATATATAGATATAGTATTATATATATATATATATATATATAGATATATAGATATAGTATTATATATATATATATATATATATAGATATATAGATATAGTATTATATATATATATATATATATATATATAGATATAGTATTATATATATATATATAGATATAGTATTATATATATATATATATATATATATATATATATATACATAGATATAGTATTATATATATATATATATAGTATTATATATATATATATATATATAGTATTATATATATATATATATAGTATTTTATATATATATATACTATATATATATAGTATTATATATATATAATTATTTATATATATAGATATAGTATTATATATATATATAGATATAGTATTATATATATATATATATATAGATATAGATATGGTATTATATATATATAGATATAGTATTATATATATAGATATAGTATTATATATATATATATATATATATAAGATATAGATATGGTATTAAATATATATAGATATAGTATTATATATATAGATATAGTATTATATATATATATATATAGATAGATAGATATAGTATTATATATATATATATATATATATATATAGATATAGTATTATATATATATATATATATATAGATGTAGTATTATATATATATATATAGATGTAGTATTATATAATATATATAAATATATATAGTATTATATATATATATATATAGTATTATATATATATATATATAGTATTATATATATATATATATATAGTATTATATATATAATTATTTATATATATAGATATAGTATTATATATATATATATATATATAATTATTTATAGATATAGTATTATATATATATATATATATATATATATAGTATTATATATATATATTATATATATATAAATAGAATTATTTGGTCCAGTTAAACCAGAGTTGGGAGTAATTTCTTCAAGACAAGAAAATCATTCAAAAGCTGAACATTTAAGTTGAACCAGACATGCAGGACACTGCTGGAGAAACAGAGACGAACTCATAAGTGATGTACTCTCATGGACCCCCACACATGGCCGAGCAAAAGCAGGACGACCACCACAAACATACATTCAGCAACTATGTGAGGATATGGGATGTAGTTAAGAAGACCTGCCAGAGGCGATGAACGATAGGGAGGAGTGGCGAGAGAGGGTCAGGGATATCCGTGCTACCAGCACGACATGATGATGATGATATTTTTCTTCGTGTTTTTGGTTTACATTAGAAACGCAAAACAGAATGGAAATAGATTTATAATCCTAAAATAACCGGTCTTTGGTTTTTCTTAAAGAAAATATATATATATAATGTGTATTTGAGATGAAATAAAAATAAACCTGGTATCAGGTCTATTTTTAGAAGAGAAATTACAGACAGCCAGATGCTAATTTTGGAGGGAAAACAGGCCTAAGCAGATATAGTTATAAACAAACCACAAGATTCCAAAATCAATATATTTCAGCCAATGGTAATAAGAAGGCAAAAGTTTGAATTTTGATTGAACTAAGTTTATTGGTTTACTATAAAAGCAGGAAACAAAAATCTTTCACTACAGATTATAGCAGACATCCAAAGGTACAATAAATCACATTTGCTCTGCAGTAGTCTTTCTGGCTGCTATGTTGTAGCAGACCAAATAAACAGCAGAAGAGAACAGCAGACAACTTGTATTACTTGCAATCAACCCACATAGCAGACAAGTAAACTACAGTTTGCTGCAGCACACATAAGATTATTGGTAGAGACACATTCACCAGTGCATTGGATATTGATTTGAAGATCCTTTTGACATGCCAAGTAAATTGTATGGGTGGCATAACAGGAAATGCACCTGTTTCCTAAAGTAAACAGAATGTAGATGCCCCAGCAGAAATGTTGTATAAATTGTGCACAAAGTATGCAAGAAGGAAGTCAGACACTGGAAACAAAATAACAAGAATACATTTGTTTCCTAAAGTAAACAAGACATAGGTGTCCTGGCAGAAGTGCCACTTAAATTGTGTGGGTTGCATGCTAGAAGGATATGTGATCATGTGCATTATGTGGGTGGCATGCTAGAAGGAGACATATCCATGTGAAAATGTCAGCAATGGGTTGGATGAGATGTGACCATGAGAATTTGCATGAGCATCTGGAATATTATGTAATCATGATCATTTTCAACCTGAGAACAATAAAGAAGAAAGGCAGAAACGTTTTGCAGTAGATCCATACTGTCTGTAGCAGAAAGAATTTCAAATCATTATTTAGTGTGGGAATTGTTTTGCTCATTGGAGTTTTGAATTTATATATTTCGTCCAATGTGAATGACTGATGCCATTCTGTCCGGGTCACGTTCCCGGGCAACATAAAAGGCTGCGCTAACCATTCTTGCTCTCTTCGCTTCCTCACTTGCTGGCAGCAGGACAGACCAACCAACATGAAAGAGCATATTCCTTCTCTTCTCTTCCTCACATACTTTTTCAGTAGGACAGACCTGTCCTCTCTTTTTCGTTAAAACCAGCAGCAGACCACATCACCATCTAATTCATGGACTGGTGGTTTCTAGGAATTAATTCTATATCAACCCTCCTAGACAATGGCTTCCAGAAGCATTAAATTGGATGTTTTATTCCACCTCTGACATCAACATTTCAATTCCTGCTCTGTTTTCAGCAACTCATCTTTTGTCTTGACTACAGAGACTCGATTCCTGCTCTGACATTCAGCTACTTTATTCCTTCTCAACTCTACAACTGTTTTCTTTTTCCTGCAACTTACAGTACAAGGGTTCTTTCATTCAGGCTGCCATTAAATCATTGTTGAAACTTAGCAATATTCTCATCATTTTATTTTCTTTTTTTAATATCATCATCATCATGTCGTGCCACTAGCACAGATATCCCTGACCCTCTCTCGCCACTTTTCCCTATCATTCATTACCTCTGGCAGGTCTTCAGGGTTACATCCCGTATCCTCACATAGCTGCTGAATGTATGTTTATGCTGGTCGTCCTGCTTTTGCCCGGCCATATGTGGGAGTCCATACGAGTACATCACTTATGAGCTCATCCCTGCTTCTCCAGCAGTGTCTTGCATGTCTGGTTCATCTAACTTGGATAGTTTTCATGATGGGAGGCAGGTGGCCGTATAGTTGGTGTCTTGTGGGGTATTGCCACCAGGACTTGTCCAAGATTGCTCGCAGCATTCTTGTGTAATTGCCGTCTAGCTTCTTCTCCAGCCGTTTTGTTAGCGTCCATGTAGTGCATCCATACAGCAGTATTGATACGACAGCTGCCTGGGAGAAACTGCGTTTCATTTTATCGTTAGGTCTGATTTTCATGTCTGTGTGTGTATGTAAACTTATCCATTTCTACTCTCTCTCACTCTATGCTATTTAATAATTTACTATACAAGAAACCAGTTAACTGTGTGCAAACAAATGAGCTCATTTAAAAATAATGATACCTGTAAACTATTTGCTTACAAATCATATATATATATATATATATATATATATATATATATATGTATAAATAGAATTTGGCATTAAATAACCATAACACACAACCAAAACCAATTATCTCTTCATTACTTTCTTTTCTTTTCTTTGGGGGAGTCCACATAGCATTGTGGCTAATGTGCTGGACTGCAGTGTCATTGTAAGCAAGTTCAAATTCCAGTCATGCAATTTCATTTTCTTTCAGATTTAAAAAGATATGAACTCATTGCTCTAGATATGGGTTTAATGGTACCCCTACTGTCCTTCGATAAGGATGTTTTTGGCATTAAATAATCTACAAAGTTTGATTTGCCATTAAACAAAGAAACCAAACCAAATCAAACCAGTTATACACAAATAATCATATAGGAATGTAATATTTATATTCACCATCAAGGTAAGACTAAGTTTCAGTCTTTTTTCTTCATTTTTTTCACTGAATAGTTACATTTAGCAATGCCCTACAAAACAACAGCTGTATGGTTACTTACCTCCCATCATACAAATCATCCAAGCAAGGTATGCTGAAGAAGTAAGGATGAACTTGTAAGTATTATATTCCTAAATGTTTTTTGTTTTTATTGTTTATTGCTGAATTTCTGCAATATTCTGTACATGTTTTTTATTTGTAAAGCTGCTCTTCCATACTTTGTTTTTAAAATAAAAACTCCGCTGTATAACCCAATTTATTTAGTTGAAATATCATATTTACCCAACCCCTCCATCCGGGCAGGATATGACACAAGGTCAGTTTTTTTTTAAAGTGGAGTTTAACAGGTTTGAATTCAGAGTTTTTCTTTCTCCTAGACTAGTTGCCTCACCAAGGCTGAAAAACCAGTCTGCCCTACTATTTACCCATAGCTGGAGGGAGAATAATTGGATTCATACCTTTCCAAGGGTATTAGTGCTATGTGAAATGCAATTAGCCTGATCCAGGATTTGAACTCGTGTCGCCGTGTCCATTTCTTACGACGATAACCATTACATTATATGAAATATAACTGGAAGAAGACTGTAGAATGGATGAAACAAAATGTTATGGTAGCAGCAAAAATAATTAAAAAACTCTGAAGAGTGAAGGTCCTTGTTATGACACTAAATTGCATTTGGCGATGAAGTTCAAATTCAGTTTCATACGGAAAACACTTGTTTTCAACAGATTACATCATACAGTCATCTGGTGCTATTGTGGTGTTTAAAGGTTTTTTTGCGTCGAGGTCACCAATGTGGAGTTTGAAGGTATTTAGGAGGTCAGTGGCTAAGGGCAAGGCTGTGTTGCCGTAAGATATCTGACTCCATATTTTGGTTATATTATTTTACCCCACGTTGACTGGCTGGCGCAATGCCTTGCCCAAAGAAAGTCCAAAAGAAATATACAAAAGGAAAAGATAAAAACAGATAAGAGACGAAAATATTTCTTCCATACTTTCCTTTATTTACTTGGTGAATGGACTAACCAACGCTACGTCCCAAGACGCAGCGTGGTGCCCAAAAAACACCAGACGGCAAAATCGGTGTTGTCGGTTCGACGTCACTACCCGAAAAAGAGGTTGGTTCACAGAAAACCTGAGTATTTATCTCTCTCCACCGGCTCCAAATTCGTCACTCCAAAATCCTTCTAATTTTGGCGCGACCGCTTCCCATTGGCTACTTTACTTTTTATTATTTTTCTTTTTTCTGATTTTTAACCGGATGGATGCGTGGAGCCTTATGCGTGGCGACGCGTTTATACATTTTGTATCTGGCAGCCGACGAGTCAATATCCGGTTGGGAGTTTTACTGTTAATTCCTAAATCCCCACACTATAGAATATACAGACTGCATCTCTGCTGAAAGGTAAAATTCCTTTAACTAATATCCTGGATATGATATACTAAACTGCAGCTGATGGTGAGGCATTTTGGGGAAAAAGGAGTACTCCTTCATTGTCATTACTTCCAGGTCCACCCTGATTCTCTGTGGTAGTTCCTGTTAAGGACCTATCCATATTTACCAACCCCTCCACTTGTGCAGGATATGACACAAAGTCAATTTTTAAGATGAGTTTAACAGGTTTGAATTCAGAGTTTTCCTTCTCCTAGACTAGTTGCCTCACCAAGGCTGAAGAATCCAGTTAAAGTCCTGTCTATGAATCAAATAGAACTATTTAACCATTTAACTGTGTGTAAACAAATGACTGATTTTAAATTGAATTATTATTGTTACATAGCAATACTTGAAACCATTTAACTGTGTACAAACAAATGATTAATATTCAATATAATTATTAGTGTTAGATATCAATACTAGGAACCATTTAACTGTGTGCAAACAAATGAGCTCCAGCTTGTTTAACATTTTACTCACAAACTATTTGCGGACAAATCATATTTAAAATCTATATATAAACAGGATTTGGCATTAAATAACCTATGAGGGTTGATATGCAATAAAATCAGATCAACTAATAACAGATTACATCTGCCCAATCAGTAGAGTCTAAAATACACTAACTGCATCCCTTGCAGAGGAGTAAGACCACCCCCTCCAAATAAGATGTTCTAGATATGATACTAAACTGCAACTTATGGTGAGGCTCCAGTTCTGAAGCTCTGGGAATGTGGAGCAACCCTTTTTATTATTGCCCACCTGGCTGGGGCTGTAGAATACACTGACTGCTTCTCTGCGGAGAGGTAAGACTCCCCAATGATTGTCCTAGATATGACACTAAACAATATGATGGTGAGGTTTCAGTGATGTTGGGGCTTTGGGGAATATGGAACACCCCTTCATTGCCATTGCTCCCAGGTCCACTCTGGCCTGGAATGGTAATACCTGATAGGGCCCTATCTATGGGTTAAATAGAATTAAACTGAATACTAATGCTAAACTGAATTGTTTGAATTGGAACTGTTTGACTCAGCTGAATAGCTCGAAATGGAAATGTTTTTGACAATTAAACTGTACTTACATTTAAACTGTGTGCATATGCTAAACTGAATTGTTTGAAATGGAACTTTTTTGACATTGAAACTGTACTTACACTAAACTGAATTGTTATATATAGAACTGTTTCGACATTTAACAGTGTTTAAACAAAATATGTACTTATACTAAACTGAATTAGCTGAATTAGGACTGTTTGAATAAACCTGACTAGTTTGAAATAGAAATGTTTTTGACAATTAAACTGTGTACTCATGCTAAACTGAATTATTTGAAATAGAACTGATTATTGGCATAAAAATGGATTTAGCGTTAAATAACCTACGAAGGTTGATATACCATAAAACCCAACCAACCAACTTTTTTATTATCATTACAACCAGATCCACTCTGACCTTGTTAGGGTTCTATCAATAGGTCAAATAGGTCTGTTTGCAAATTATTAGTATTAGATAGGAATACTTGATAACTGTAAATTATTTTCCTTAAGAATAGTTACTATAATTGTTTACTAAGAATTATTATTAGTTACTTGAAATCATATAACTGTGCAAATGAATGTTAATATTATTAAACAGAAATAATTACTTGAAACCCTACAAATGTGTACAAATTATTAAGTAGGAATACTTGATATCATATAACTGTGTGCAAAAATATATGGGCATAAAATAATCCTAGACAAGGTGACATACTGTTAAAGTCAATTGATCACGCAATTGAAACAAGTTTATATATATAAGTAAAAGTTGGTGATCATAGTTGAGGGTGACCCAAAGTGTCCCTTTTCGATAGCTACTACACCAAGGTGTAAGGGAGGGCGCTATTTACCCTTGATCCTTACCTTATAATGCTGAGTATTAAGCAAGGTAGCATCAAGTACCATTTTTTGAGTCTTTGGTATGACTTGACCTGGGATTGAACCCAGGTCCCCCGGACCATTAGCAAACACTCTAACCATTATGCCAATGTCTGGTACAATTATGTATATATATATGTGTGTGTGTGTGTGTGTGTGAATGAAAAATGGATAAGCCGAAACACAGACAACGGATTTTTGAATCTGTTGTCAGTGGTTCGGTTTTTTCATATCCTGTTGGATTTACCAAATCTACCATTTCTCCATATATAAATATATATACACAGTAAATTTAAAACTATATCAAACAAACTTATATTAATCAAGTATTCACAGATCTTGGTTGCCATTTTATGTTGTTTTTTTTTTTTTGGTTTTTCAAGCCTAAAAGTGACCAGGGAAAAAAAAAACAAATAAAGAATATTTTTCCTAAATGATTATATCACAATAAGCCAACTTATGAAGAGGACAATTTTGATGGAACTTCAGAATTTGTGATCAACTGTCCTGCACTTTATTTAAGTTCAACACAGATGTTTAAGTAATCAGCTCAATTAGAGTCAGTAATGTCCTTTTTTTATTGTTTTATCAAGATTTGCATACCATATGGCATGTACAGGTAACAACCAATCAGCTTTAAGATTGCTTGGCACCCCTGCTTGTTGGCAATGAGTTATGCTTTGAAGCTATCTTAAAGCTGATTGGTTGTTATCTGTATATGCCCTATGGTATGCAAATATAACAATTACTATGGAATAGTTCTGATGTTTAATTTTAACTGAACATCAACTTGAAAATCCAGTTCTACAATTTCTAAGGCCAACCAGACATTTATTGAAAAAATTCCTGAACTTTCTTCCTTTTGTTTTCATATACATTTCAGAATTGGAATGACTGTAATTTCCTTTGTTTTCCATGGTTTATTTCAGTGCTTTTAAGTAAGAACTAGAAGTACGTTTGGACAGACACAGGGAATCATATCACATACAATAGTATACCTTTTTTGTTTACTTCCTTTTTATTTGTTTTTTAGAAAATTCAAAAAATTAAATGAAGTAACGGATTTAAAATATATACATACATTTCTACATTTGTTTAAATAAATATAACCGGTCTATTGGCATAATAGTATGTTTGCCAATGGCCTTGGGTTCAATTCCAGGTTGAGTCAAAGCAAAAACTCAAAAAATGGTACTTGATGCCTCCTTGCTTAGCACTCAGCTTTATATGGTATGGATCAAGGGTAAGTGGATCAATCCTGGAAAAGGAGTAATACCCTCCCCAACACCTTGGTGTAGTAGCTATTGAAAAGGGAGCCTTCAGGTTGCCTTTGACTATGCACAGCCAACTTATATATGCATGTACACATATGCATATGGGAGTAAATAATGAGGTAGAATCTGACAATATAGAGAAAAAATTGATAACAAGGTAATCCAAGCAGAAGGAGAGATTTATTGAGAAACAAAGTTGACACTATAGTGTTTTGCTTCTAATGAACCATCATCAGGACTGGGAGGAATGATATTAGTGATGTTATATCAACAATTAATGTTTAAAAAATTATTAAAAAACCCTCAGGAAAATCTATATATCAGGAAAAAGTTGTCCATTTAATGAGTAAACCAGCATTTGTTTTAAAAATTACATCATGTAATTTATTGGGAATATTATATGGAATTTATATATTCTATTTGTTCATCAAGGAAAATTTCAAATCAAAAGAAAGAAAAAGAAAAAAAAAAAGGAAGAGAGAAGAGAAGACAGAAGAAATAGGAGATAAGAGGATAAAAGAAGGGCGGGTGGGGAGAGAAATAAAGGGAGAGGATAAAACAGGCAAAATAGTCCTGATAATGGTTCCTGAGAACCAAAACATTTAAGTGTCAACTTGGTTTCTCAATAAATCTCTCCTGCTTGGATTACCTTATTATCAATTTTATCTCTACATACATATATATGTACAGGGTGTATATGTATATATATATATATATATATTCACACACACACACACACAGTCTGATAAAAAAAATTTGAAACTAAAGCTTTGTCTATTTTTAATCCTAAAATTTAAATTAGAGTTCCATGCCACCTACTAGAGAGAGGTGTTTGGAGTTATGACAGGAGACCCTGTAGAATGACGGGAGAGTCTTGAGGAGAGTAGTAAACAAATTTTTATATCGTCATCAGTGAAGTAAAGGTAACTAAAGAAAAATAGACTATTCTGCTAGTTTGATTATATTCACTGTTTTTTTCATATTTTTATATTAAAAAAATGTTTGGTTTAAAAATCTATTGACGTCCCAATGCGTTATTAATACTTGAGTGTTAACCGCATATCAATACTCAGCATTGATTTTTTTTCAAACAGGCTCTTAGCTCAGTGATGTAAACCAGAGTGGATCTGGCAGCAATATCAATGAAGGGGTACCTCCTTAAAGCTCCTGTGTTACTGGAGCCTTGTCATCAGATTTTTTTAATGTCATATCCAGAACACTTGATGGTGGGAGGTTTACCTCTCTGCAGAGATACAGGTGGTATATTCTACTGCCTCCAGCCAACTTGGCTGAAAATGTTTTGGGTTTTATCAGTTATAAGTTCATTTACTGCTAAATAATAAAGAAAAAAAACCCAAGGTGAACATCCACTAAATATGCTAATTCCATAGTTTTTGCCAGGTGTTCTAGACAAATCACTGCCAATTTGTGAAAAAAATTAAGAAACTAGTTTTGATACTTTTTGATTAACAGTTTTTGGCCAAACACAAATTTTTGCGAGTGTAGTCCTCTCCATACTCACCAAATTTAGCCCTGTGTAAGTTTTTCTTGTTTCCTAAACTGAAAATTCATCTCAAGATTTGAGTATGCAGAGGACTATAACAGTGCTGCTTAACACTAGATTAAAAAATAAGTTAGGTGCTTTTTAACCAATAGAAAACTCATTTGAATAAGTGTGTTGAATGTTAAAGGAGTTAAATACAGTCTCAGTTTCAATACTTTTCAAACACATCTAGTTTTTTTGTTTGGTTTTGATTTCTTTGTTTTAATGGCATATCAGTCTTCATGGGTTACTGGATGCCCAAAGCCATCTTCGTAAAAGAACAGCAGTGATACCAATTAGCCCATAGCGAAAGGCTAACTTTTTTTTAAGAAAGTTAGCATTTCATTTATTGTTCATTTCTCTCTGGGTAAATATAGTTTCAGTCTTTGTTTTAATGGCATATCTGTCTTCATGGGTGACTGGATGCCCAAAGCCACCTTTGTAAAAGAACAGCAGTGATACCAATTAGCCCATAGCACAAGGCTAATTTTTTTTTAAGAAAGTTAGCATTTCATTTATTGTTCATTTCTCTCTGGGTAAATATAGCTTCATTCTTTATTTTAATGACATATCAGTTTTCATGGGTTACTGGATGCCAAAGCCATCTTTGTAAAAGAACAGCAGTGATACCAACTAACCCATCGCGGAAGGCTAATTTTTTTTAATAAAGTTAGCATTTAATTTCATTGTTCATTTCTGTCTGGGTAAATATAGCTTCAGTCTCAATAATGCAACAATTCACTCACTGCTCAATACACAGTGTAGCCAATGTCATTAAAATAAAATTCATATGAATATACTGCTGTATATTCTCGTCATCTCTCTTTTTTCTTTTAGTTACTAAAAATGTTGAGATCTCACAAATGAAAAGTTGTTAATTTTGTGATTTTATCACTAGATAAACAACTCAGTGTCAAAAATAGGACAGACCTGTTCTGGATATATTCAAGGCTTGAAATATGTTTCTGTATTTAGAAACATTTACATAGCAAATTAAAGAGTTAGTAACAGCACACTATTATGTCATGGTATACAGTTTGAGAACCTTTGGGCTGAGTGTCCTGGGTATGACATTAAACTTCATCAGATAGTGAGACTCCAGTCTTGGAGTTTGGGGAATGTAGAGTACCTCTTCATTACCATTACTCCCATGTCCACTCTGACCCATCTATGGGTCAAATTGTTGTGGACTAGCATATTGTGCATTTTCTGGGAGAAGTTAAACTAGTGAATGACTACTTGTTTACTGCTGTTTAGAGGGGGACAAGACATATCAAGACCTTTATATGAACTGTCTCTTCTGATACCAATTTTTAGCACTCTGCTGCAAACTACTAGCATGTACTACTATACCAAAACATTCTTGGATCTGGTAGACAACACAAATAGAACTGTTCAATCTTTTACTAGGGATTATCATTAGATAAAATTATTCATGTTCAATAGCAATACTTAAAACCGTTTAACAGTGTGCAATTAGAACTATGAATATTAGATAACAATACTTGAAACCATTAAACTGAATGCAAATAAATCTGCTCTAACTAATACAAAAATAAAGTTACCAACAAATTATTCACTAAAAAATCATATATATATATATATATATATATATATATATATAGGATTTGGCATAAAATAACCATCATGAGTTGATATGCCATTAAACTAGATAACTTAACGTAGCCTAACCTTTGAGCTGAGAAAATAAATTCATTTATCTTCTTTACATAACATGTTACTTGGTGTTATTAACTATGTGGCACTTGAAGGTTTTTCGGGTGGTGGCAAATTGTTGGTATTGTTGGGAAATTGTGAGGTTTTTGTCTGACTCCTTTTTCTTCTTATCCCATTCGCTTGTTATCTCCTTATATGTATGTCGAACTGCAAGGGAATTAAGGACAGAAGGAAAATGACAATGATTTTTATTTTTGAGGTTTATGACTATTTTGCGGTGTGAATATTTTCATAAACCAGTAGAAATAGTCATGCTCCCCCAAACAAGGCTTTGGAAGGACATTATGGCATCATCAGAGGCTGCTACAAGTAGGAGACAATTTGCTGCTAAATTCTAGACTTACCAAGCATGTGTGCTTCCTACTAGCAGCCGAAAGAAAAAAGATGCGTCTGTCTAAGTCAAGATGATAAAAGCTTCTTAGAAAGAGTTTCTTTTTGGTGCCAGGAAGCCCATCTTTTCAGCCATGTGCAAATTGTGCTTCATGTCAGAGGCCTCCCGGGAAACTGTTACTTTTGCATTTATTTATTTTATTCATGTTGTTGTTTTTTTATTTCTTTTTAATCCCATCAAGACTCAAGCGTAAAACACCCAGTTGGCAGAATATGTCAACTGCATCCCTTGCAGAAAGGTAAAACCCCGCAAAAAAGGGAAATCTTGACTATGACACTAAACTGCATCTGATGGTGAGGCTCCACTTCTGGAGATGTGAGGAGTGTGAAGTGCTTCTTTATTGCCATCACTCTCAGGTTCACTCTGACCTAGAGTTCTATTTGAAAATCTTTTGTATTACATAGGATTACATCAAGCTATATAACTATGTACAAATTATTTGTATCAAATTTCACTATAAAATAACCTATTGATGGTTGATATGCCACTAAATAAACCAAACCACAAAGATAGAATAATTGTGGAATTAAACTTAACTTTGTCTGACATTAGGTTACAAATGTGTAAGGATTGAACTGAAAACTAACAGTAATGGTTTTCATGACTAGTTCGTCAGCCATTACTCTTAAGTAGGCATGAGTTCATCTGTTTTCCCCAGCAATGGTTTCGCAGTTAGTCTAAGAAAGAAAATTCTAAATTCAAACTAGTTGTATTCCACTTAAAACTGACCTTGTGTCACATCCTGTACATGATTGAGTGATATTTACTTAGCTTGGTCTGACACAAGGCCACAAGTGTGAAGACACCAAATGAGGATTGAACTCACTACTAAGTCTCAATAAGGACAGAATTTAACACAAGATTTTGTTGAAAGTGAGCAGCCTCTTGCCTACATGAAGGTAGGGATAAAAATTGCTCATTTCTGTCTGTATTTCCATCATGACCAAAATAATGCACATTTAGCCTCATCTCAAAAAATCAGACAGTTGTGAACTAGTTTACAAAAGAATCTTACAAATAACCACACAATGATAAGTACCAATCATTAGTTGTTTTCGGACTATTGTCTTCTTCTTTATTGTTATTTCCACAACGTTTCGGCCGATATGTCCTCTAGCCTTCTTCAGGTGTTTGTTGAACTTGGAAACCTACATGGAACTTTGAACTCTGTCCTTTATTGAATCCACAGGAGTCTCCTGTTCTGATTCTATTAGCCATAACTGGGGACAAGTGTTAAGTATTCCTGTATTGTTACTTGCCTGCAGTCTGGATTGAACCAGCAGCCTCCAGATGATTGTCTCCTTAGAAGCTTAGGGAACCAATGCTATGTGTCCTGCTAAGGAGGTTGCAGGTTCAGTCCTGACTGCAGGCGAGTAACAATACAGGAATACTTAACACTTGTACCCGATTATGGCTAACGGAATCAGAACAGACAACCCCCGTGGATTCAATGAAGGACGTAGTTCAACAAACATCTGAAGAAGGCTGGAAGACATATCAGCCGAAACGTTGTGGAAATAACAATAAAGATGAAGACAATAGTCCGAAAACCCTTAATGATAAACATCATCAAGCTTCGTCTCAGAAATTTAGATAACTGATAAATACTAAGCAATCAATTGCCTCAGGTGTCAGGGATTGACCCTTTATGTGCCATGGATGTGTGTAACTTTTAGCAGTAGCTCCAAAATGCTGAACCAAATGGATGACCAAAGTCACTGGCTATTATCCAAGAGTGAAGTGTCTTAGTTATTTAGTTTGGTACAAGGCCAAAATATTAGAGCACCCAGTAAGGATTAAACTCTCTGCAGTTGTGAAACTATTTTGGTTGTGATTTTTTTGACTGTTGTCCTTATCTTTATTGTTGTTAGATGAAACATAATATACCGGCCATTGTATCCTCTGGACTTCCTCAGGTGTCCTTTGTTTATATGGGCATAGAAATGATTCAACCAAGGAAATCATTTTTAAAGTTTATCAAAGAAGAAGTTAAAGAAATATATCACTTATTTCTTGGATGCCTTGTTTGATCAATGGTCAAACTTCAAAAATGATTTCCCGAGTTGAATCATTTTTATGCCCATATAAACGAGGGATACCTGAGGACGTCTGGAGGATACAATGACTGAAACATTGCAACCAAAATAATGCACATCAAACCTCATCTCAAAAATTCAGACAGTTGTGGATTAGTTTACAAAAGAATCTTGCAATTCACCACACAATGATAAGTACCAAGCTGTCAAATATTTGCTATTGTAACTGTCAATTATCATTGCTACAAATTAGAGAGATCACAGTATAATTACATTGTAAGTGATTTAATGCCAAGTATTAAATGTTAAGAGATTTTTTTTTCAGGTATGTGAATTGCAGGCAAGCAAGGCATGAAGATAGAACTAGACTCACTATCAAGTGCTTGTAAGAGTTGCAGGCATCCCACTAGGCATGATGACTTCTTACAAATAGGAAACAAGCTTAAATAAATTAGATCAGTTGTGTTTTTCCTGGCTTATGGATAGTAGTATTCATTCAACTTCTCCGTTATGAAAAGAATGTGATACAAGGTCAATTTTTAAGTGAAATACCACTAGTTTGAATTTAGAATTTTCCTTCTAAACCAGTTGCTATACCAAGATTAAAGACTCAGTCTGTCCTACAATTTACCTATGTTATATTCTGAGTTGTGGGCGAGAAATGCGTATGGTTGCAAAACAAAGAACGTATAGATACTCACAATAACACAGTAATGATGTTATAGAAATTTTTTATAGATAGATTAAGTACAGAGAGTAGAACGGAGAAATACATTCACAGTCAAAGAATGAATTCAGTGGCAGTAGCTACAAAGTTCATGTACTGTACTTGTCTTGTGGTGAAGGGATGGTTTTCTCGGAATCAGGATACGTTGGTAGCTGCGGAGAGCGTTTGATGTATCGGATGACAGGCGCCAGACGGGGTGAAGAATCCTTAACACGGGTCGTGTGAGGGAACAAGTCTGTGGTGTAGGAACGCAACTGCACTGATGATTGTTTGGTCCGTCTATTTATACGTTTTCTGTAGGCTCAGAACGGCAATTTTTGTGCCCCGCGGGAAGCGTTCCGATTGGATATTTATTAATGTATTTTTTTTTGTTAATTTATCGCAAACGGAAGTTCTGCGCGGAGCCTATGCGTGAGCGACTAACTTTTCATTTTTAGTTGAGAACTCGAAGTGTTAACTTCCGTTTCTTTTTTCTTTTCTTCTTTTCTTTCTTTTTGTTTTTTCAAATCAAGGCAAGATCTCGTCTTGTAACACCTATAACTGGAGGGGAGGGAAACCTGCTGGATTCATACTTTTCCCAAGGGAATAGTTCATAGAGAGTTGTGATTTACAAACTTTTGAATACTAGAGCTGTACTGTATATTTTACACATTTCTAATAAATAAAAGACTCCAAACATTAACTAAAGCATTGACTAAATAATTAATTACTTAACTGCTAGTTTAAGTCAAGTCAGGCATCATTGCTGGCTACTGGTACCATGTAACACAGTATATCTGTTGCATATTATTTGGAGAGAGGATAGGCACTATAGCGAGGGTAAATGTTTGTTATTGTTTTTGGCGAAGAAATGTATTCTTGCACGTGTGTGTTATTCCCTCACTAATTGTTGTTGTTAATATAGGAGGATAAAGAAGCAAGAAGATGAAGATGCCGTTAGGTTTTATATGAAGGTTTTTAATGGCAGCATGGAATAAAGAGTTTACATTTGTGCAGCAAGTCTCGTAGTAAGGAAAGAAGTAAGTGAACGATTTGAAGTTATGATAGAGTTGAGAAAGCAGTGCATGTTGTTGGATGGGAGAAGGATTATGTTCGCTGTATGTAGCAAAAGTCATGTTTGCTGTTTGAGGAAATAGACGTTGAAGTCACCGTGAGTTTGTGTTTCTGGTTGTTTCGGGGAGAAGCATGAATGTCTCCAGAAAATGTTGCCCAGAGGTGAAGTAGTAACTAGGTGCCGGAGCGGAATTAGACATCACAATCGACATAGCCAATTTTGGGGGTGACGTCAAGTTGTTCCTGTGTGTGGCGGGTTGAATTGATCTAATTCATATTCAACTGGGAACCCTTGGTCTCAGAGAAATAGATGCAAGGGATCCATAAATTAGATAGCTTCTCTCATTGTGTCCATGCTGCTGCAGCTATTGAAAAGCAGCCAGTGAGACGTCTGAACTGAACGGAGTTGTTCAGCCAAAAAGAGTGTTTGACGGTTTTCCCCAATTACTGCTGCCCAGAAAGGTGATCGGGAGAATAGTATAAGTCATCCTGATTGGGTGAAATTATGCATCGAATTAGATTATGCGCGAAACTAAAATACGAAAATTCTTTCTGCTACAGCACTACCCAGTGACCCTCTCAATACCCTCAGAAATGTAAGGGAATTTTTCAGCATGGCAACCCAAAGACCTAAAAATGGTTATGGAACTATAAGAATGATATTTCAAGTGGTCCAGATAACATTTTTTGGTTAGTCAAATGTGAACTGTAGGCCAGTGTTTGAAGAAATTTGGTGTATTTTAATTAAACAATTAAGAGATAATAGTTTCGAGGCATTTTGTTATATTTTGACCTTCGGTCCGAGCAAACATGCCATTACAAAGTGATGTACCGGAAGGAAGTGATACATTCCAATGGTCAGTAATCAAAAGAGATTGCGTGGATGGATTTGGCTGATGAAATGGGACAAAGTAAAGCCCATGATACACTCATAGACTGATGCACCGGAAGAGAGTGACCTGTGAACTGCATGACAGTTATTTCCGCTGGATGACGATTAATCATGCCATTCCAAAGATTGAGTGGGCATTGAACTATTATATAACTCAGTCAAGACAAAAGTCAAGTGACAGTTGCAGTTACAGTTGGAGATGGAGTTATAGACGAGATGTGGTAGGGAAAGCCACACCCGGCCGAGGGGGCCCTCGGGAACCCTGATGGAGTTTGGGGACCAGAGAAGTTGCTGATAAGATGCAGTAAAGAAAGCCAGCACGCAGAAGAGTAGACACCAGGGCCTCCGGTTGAGCATCATGAGAACGAAAAAGACACAACGTTGTTGGCTATAAAAGTGGAGGGCAAAATATTAAAGTTTCTGTTCGGTCTCCAGCTCCCTCTCACACGCAAACCTTGAGTAACCCTTTTCGAACCCTTGCAATAAAGTGAGAGGTAAATATTTTGTTAAAAAAGTCTTCCTGCATCTTTATTATTGTGTAGTTATGATGCTGTAGATGACAATATAACAATTTACTTGATTGTATGTACTGACCCAATTCTTCCGTAATAAACAAGGTCAGTTTTTAAGTGAAGTTAATTTGAAGTTCAAATTCAGAGTTTTTTTTATATCTAGTTGCCCTATCAAGGCTAAAAAACATAATCTGCCCTACTATTTACCCATAGTTGGTGAGAGAAGAGAAGGATTTATACTTTTCTCAAATGCAAACAGCTTTGGCAAGGTTTTGAACTCAGGTTGCTGATTCCATTTCCTGCTATGATAATCATTACACTAAGTGTGCCCCCTTATTTATTTGTAAATCATCCTTTCAATTATTAAACTTCATTTGCAAAAAATTTATATGTGTGGGTTGACTGAAAAGTTCATAGAATGACCAAGATATTCTCATGGAATGTGACCAAATGAGGTTTATTTTTCAACATAGTTCCCCTTTGCAGTCCACACAGTTCTTTCGTTGGTGTTACAATGCTTGGATCCCACTGGTAAAAAAAAAAGTCATCACCAGCACATAATATCATCAGATGAACTTTTCTGGCAACCCACATAGAAATCTAAAGAAATAAACACTATATATTCATTTGTTCAACATGTAATTAATAATTTTGATTTAACCTTTAGAACCCTGAGATCTCACATACCTGTACCCTACAAGCTCCCCATACCTGTGCCCCCCCAACTCCCTAATGTAAAATGCTGTAATCTGTTATTTAACAGGTTTACAGGACCAGGTTAGCTTTTAAAATTAATAACTGTTGATTGTCATTTCTTTTTTCATTTAAAACTTTTTTTTTGTAAGTTTGGTGAATTAATATCAGCTCATACTAATGATTTGTCAAACACTAGCTCCTACCTAAGCAGAATGTGCCCCTTATTGACTAGCATGAAAGAGTGTATGGTTTGAAGATCTGGTTTATGCCACCCTTACAGATGAGTAGCAGTCATTTCCAGACCCTGAACTATTTGATCCTGGTCACTGTCTTATGAGGTTCCTCATCACATCACATCACAGGACATGTGTTCATGACCCACAATTGGATTTATTCACCTTAATTCACATCCACCATGTTGCATCCCATAGTTTTTAATGTTATACGCACATACACCTAACAAAAATAAATGAAATATGACCTTAGTAATAAAACAAAACAACTTGAATGAAAAAATTAAAGATTTGGTTTTACTTTTGTGAAAGGTTAGTATCAACATTTTGCTGCCAATAATAATCAGCCAACCATTTTACAGAGGGGTAAGACCCCCCCCCAACGAGTGTCCTGGATATGACACTAGGCAGTCTGATGGTGGGGTTCCAGCAATGCTGGGGCCTTGGGGAATACGGAGTACCCCTTCATTGCCATTGCTCCCAGGTCCACTCTGGCCCGGCATGGTAGCACCTGGTAGGACCCTATCTATGAGTTAAATAGAACTAATGGCATACTTATGCTAAACTGAATATCTTGAAATAGAAATATTTTTGACAATTGAACCGTGCTTACATTTTGAACTGCGTGCTTCTGCTAAACTGAATTATTTCAAATAGAACTGTTTTTTGACATTGAAACTGTACTTACATTAAACTGAATTGTTTAACTTAGAACTGTTCTGACATGTAACTGTGTGTAAACAAAATCTGTACTTTTACTAAACTGAATTTGCTGAAGTAGAATTGCTTGACTAAACTGAATAGCTTGAAATAGAAATGTTTTTTACAATTGAACTGTACTTACATTTAAACTGTGTGCTTTTGCTAAACTGAATTTTTTTAAATTGAACTATTTTTGACATTGAAACTGTACTTATACCAAACTGAATTGTTATATATAACTGCTTGAATAGTTTGAAATAGAAATGTTTTTGACAATTAAACTGTGTACTTATGCTAAACTGAATTGTTTTAAATAGAACAGATTATTTACATAAAAATGGATCTGGCGTTAAATAACCTACAAAGGTTGATATGCCATAAAACCAAACCAAACCAAACCAACCATTTTACTATTTTGAGAGCCACTTGTAGCCTTCAGTGTTTTCTGTGACATGTTTGAGAGCCATATGTGACTCTCAAAATACATTTAAAAATAAAGAATAAAATTTGTGAAAATGTTGACTCGGCTAATTTGCCTTGAACAGTGAAACTAATGAAAATTAGTTCTACCAATATTAATGAAAATTCATCATCATCATGTCATCCTGTTAGCACAGATCTCCCTGGCCCTCTCTCACCACTTGTCTCTACCATCCATCATTCCGAGGAGGTCTTCTAGGCTATATCCTGTATCGGCATAGATCTGTTGTATATACGTTCCTTCTGGTCATCCAACCTTTGCTCATCTAAGTGCAGGAGTCCAAAGGAGTACCCTACATAAAATTCTTATATCGCAATTTGTATTGTGCTTTTACATTTTAGTAATTTTTGTTTTAGTTTGAGTTCTGTAGCTGATTTTTCATACACTGGGGCCAGATCTCTAACCTCAGCAGGATTTGCCTCCTTTTTTTTACCTGCGCGAAGGGCAATACAGTTTTGACATGTGGGTTGAGTATGAGTCATGGTAATCTTTTGATGGCTGTGTTTTATTCTCATCTATTAAAGCCACCCTAATAGATAAACAGCAGTAGTTCCCTGATCGAACGATTTGATCCTGGCCATTGTCCTGTGGGATTTGTCCGCTCAGCACCTGGTTTGGTCATTGACATGTCGTTGGGTTTGTCCGCCTTTACATCTACCACACTGCTTCCTATGGTGTCCGAAGAATATCTAAAAAAAAATCCATTTTCTTCCCCTGCCCCTAGCATGTATTAAATTTTCACTTAATATAACTTCACTGTTATTTTTTTAATTTTTTTAAAATTCATCGGAGAGTTATTATTTATTGTTCATTGCATCCTTGGGGGGAATCTATTCTTACTCGAACTTTGGTTTTCAAACACTGTAATAAATTCCAAAAGTATGAAAATCTTTTACCTCATTTTTCATGGTTCAACAGCAACTTGGATTTACCATAATAGTCTTTTACATTTAAAGCACAGATGATATACAGCAATGATTTTACACATAATAAAATCTTTCATGCATTTTAAAATAGCAATATAGTAAAAAGACAGGCTAACTATATTTACCAACCCCTCTACTCGGGCAGGATATGACACAAGGTCAATGTTTAAGTGGAGTTTAACAGGTTTGAATTCAGAGTTTTCCTTCTCCTAGACTAGTTGCCTTGCCAAGGCTGAAGAACCTAGTCTGCCCTGCTATTTACCCATAGCTGGAGGGAGAATAATTTGATTCATACCTTTCCCAAGGGTATTAGTGCTATGTGAAATGCAATCAGTCTCGTTCAGGATTTGAACTCTTGTCGCAGTGTCCATTTCCTACGACCAATACACCACGGGCACCTCCGAGCAAAGACAGGATAACTAAACGTTTGTTTATCAGTACCAAAGTTAGAAAAGATTTGTTTTTCTTTTTGCCTCCTTACTTTCATGTCGATTCTATGGTGG
Organism: Sepioteuthis lessoniana; assembly: GCA_963585895.1. Classification (NCBI taxonomy): domain Eukaryota; kingdom Metazoa; phylum Mollusca; class Cephalopoda; order Myopsida; family Loliginidae; genus Sepioteuthis; species Sepioteuthis lessoniana. The sequence goes on from OY757918.1 coordinate 84,078,598, forward strand.
ACTGGTGTGTGTGTGTCGGCGGGGGGGGGGGATTTTTCGTCTTTTATAGAGATATACATGTGTTTTCTAGCATTTTCTTTTTTCTTTTCTTTTTTTTTTTTTGTTCATTCATTTTATCTCCTTCCCTCTCCTCCCTTTATTTCATCACCTAACACAAAATTCCAAAATTATTCTTACTCTAACTTTGGTTTTCAAACATTCTGTAATATTTCCAAAAGTATCAAAATCATTTACCTCGCTTTTCATGGTTCAACTGCAAATTGGATTTTTAAAAATTAGTTCAACCAATATATTAACCTTTTGAGTGCCATATATGGCTCTCAAACTACATTTAAAATAAAGGATAAAATCTTGTGTCATGCCACCAGTGTAGATCTCCCTATTGTCCATCACTTCCGGTAGGTTTTTGAGGTTACATCCTGTATCAGCACAGAACTGTTATATGTAGGTTCTAGCTGGTCGTCCTGCCTTTGTTCGTCCATGTGAAGGGTCCACAGAAGTATGTCACTTTTGAGTTTGTCCCTACTTCTCCATGTCTGGTTCATCTAACTTTGATAGTTTTCATGATGGGTGATAGGTGGCCGTACAGCTGCTGCTTTGTGGAGTGCTGCCTCCAGGGCTTGTTTAATATTGCTCACAGCATTCTTGTGTAGTTGCCGTCAAACTTTTTCTCCATACGTTTAGTTAGCATACATGTAGTGCATCCATGCAACAGTATTTGCTTGTTGATGTCAGTCTCAGTTGAAGAGACACTGCTTCCTAGGTAGGTGAATTTTTCTACTAGTTTCAGAGAACTACCCTTTTGTGTGGAGATGTCGCTTCTTTGATTAAAGCACATGTATTCAGTCTTGTGTCAGTTGACATGGAGGACAATGCCTGCAGCTGCTCATTCCAGACTATGTAGCAGAGTTTCGGCTTGGGTGGGTGTACTTGCCAGAAGCGCTATGTCATTAGCATAGTCCACATTCGTAATTGTTTGTGCAGAATACCTGCTTCTTTCCTTTGTTAGCTTGAAACCGTTGTCTTTCATTTTATCAATAGACGTTCTAAGCACATAGTCTAGACAGATGATAAAGAGATATGAGGCAAATGTGTCTGCTTGCAGCACACCTGCTACAATGTCGAAGTGGTCTATGTCTCCATCCAAGGAGTGGACTTTTACTTTCATGTTTCTATATAGCATCATTATGGCTGCAACGGTTTCTTTGGGTAGGCTCTAGGTGAGTAGTATTTGCTCCATCTTTTTTCTGTGTATGGAGTCAAAGGCCTTGGCGAAGTTGACAAATAATATTGTTGCCTCTAGGATTTTTACATGTATACCTTCAAGAATTTGATGGATAGTCAAAATTTGTGACATTGTGGAACTATTTCTTCAAAAGCCATTTTAGTTCTTCCTAAGTATGTTCTCAATGTGTGAGTAGACTCAGCTAATTTACGTTAAACAGTGAAAGTGTTAAAACAATCACTTAAAAAAAAAACAAGTTAAAAAAGAGATTACAAATGAATAATAAAACAATCTAATTTTTTTAATGACTTCTTTTATTATAAGCAGTTTTTAAAACAAAATATGCAAATTGCTAATTTTTTTTCAGACAATATGTCTATTATGGTTGATATATATATAGCAATTGACTTTGATTTTTACATATAACTGTAGCCAGAACAACTTCTTACTTTAGCCATGATTAATATTCAAACCTGGGAAAACACACAAACACAGTTACTTTATAGATATAAATACGTTTTGCTCCATATTGCATGTTTTGTTGTATTTTGCATTTGTCATATTATTTTAAATTTGATTTAGATTACATAAATCTGAGGTGTCCAAAAAGAATGAAGTTATTTGAATAGTCAAGTTACAAAATCAAAATCAATTTAGTTTCAAAGAAAATTAAAATGCTGAATATGAAATTGTGAAAACTGGGATCATGTTTATCATCCTTTCGACCCCTAAAGTTTTTCTCAAAATAAACCCTAAAAATCTCTAATGATTATTAAATGCTACTCAACACCCCAAAAACACCTATAATTTTTTCCTTATGACTAATTCAACAATAGATATTGTTTTTAATCTTATCAATTCAAAAAGGGCTAATTTTTCATTATTCTGGTAAAAATCTAACATTCAGAAGAATGTCTCATATGACTTCTCTTAAACCTTGGGGCCCAATTGGCTGGGGCTAGAGCATACACTGACTGCATCTCTGCAGAGAAGTAAGACTCTCCACGATGAGTGTCGTGGATATGATACTAAAAAATCTGATGGGGAGGCTCCAGTAATGCTGGAGCTTTGGGGAATGTAGAGTACCCCTTTATTGGCATCACTTCCAGGTCCACTCTGGTCCAAAGTGGTAGCACCTAATAGGGTCCTATCTATGGGTCAAGTAGAATAGTGTATTCATGCTAAACTGAATTGTTTAAAATAGGAATATTTTGACATTTAAACAGTGTACTTATATTAAACTGAATTGGTTGAAATAAAACTGCTTATAATTCTATCAATGGATTTGGCATTAAATAACATACAATTGTTGATATGCCATAAAACCAAATCAAACCAAACCTAATCCTTAAATCTAAGTGTTAAATATAGAGAATTGAGACTACAACACTCAGTATACGGAGAGACACCCTTTTTTTTATTAGTCCTCGTTCCCCTATCACATAAACAAATATGGCTGTCGCTTCTCCTCCGGTCCCAGCAAAAAACACCCTTTTTTCTCGAGAGTATCAGGGGAAGTAACTTACATGATTTAACAGTTCTTCCCCCTTTTTCTTTTCATTTCTATAGGGCATAAGTTCTGCAGAAGAAAATAAGAGAGTGTAACAACATTAAATAGAGGATTCTTTCAGCTCAGATATGAACCCCCAGGATCTTAAATGAAGGCACTCCTTTTTTTGTCAAGGAGTCTGCAATTTGTGTGTTAGTTGGTACCCAAGAGATCTCTGCAATTTTTTTTCTGGTCTAATTTCACATGCTTTCCATTCTCTTACTCCATGCTCAAAATCTAGCCAAAATGATTCACCCTGTTCCATAGCCACAGTCATTAAATGCTTGTTCTTGCCTGTGGCTTTGCCTGCCCTACTTATGACATTCAATTTTTTCAATTCCGAATCATCATGTTTGGCAAGTTTACACTCAATTGTTTGTCCTGGTTTGGGAAGCTCAATTTTTTTTTTGATTGGAGTTTTGTTTTGGTACCCCATTTCTCACAGTTTGATGTTGTTCAACATGATCATTTAGGGTCCCTAATTCTTCTTCTACATTATTCTCTCCAAAAATTGAAATGTTTGAAGTTTCTTTAGGCCCAACTTGTGAAGTAGTGGGTTCAACCATGGATTCACTTTCAGAGGAATTTTTATATACTTCTAGATGAGGCACTAGACGAGAAAGGTGCACTCTTACATATGTGCCCCTATGTTTGACAAGAACCTGTTTGTGCTCCCACCCTATAACAGGTCCTGGACAAAGCCATCTATCACAGAGATTTCTCTTATAAAAAACAACATCACCATTTTTGTATGACAGTTATACTTGTTCTCACTTGATGTCGAAGTGCACGTCTTAATTTTTCTGAAGACTCACTCATTATAAACTGCTTTCTAGCAGCATGCATAGCATTGAGGTTACTGGCAACAACCTCACTGGTGGAGACACCTTCTAATGCAGGGAGTTTGTCAATCAGAAAGGAGGGTAGGTTGGGATTCCTACCAAAAACAAGCTGGTTTGGACTAAATCCGTGAACACTGTGCAGTGTATTTTTGGCACTTATAGCCCATGCTAGTGCTATTTCAAAGCTACAATGTGTGTCCTCTAGAGTCTTCTTCACCATTTCTCCCAATATCCCATTATGTCGTTCATTTAATCCGTTACTCCATGGGCTTTCAGCAGCAGTAGTATACACAATATTTAAATTCTGTGCCATGTCCCGAAATGACTGGTTGTTGAATTCCCTGCCATTATCAGTCAAGATAGCTTCTGGAGTTCCAAAATGTTATCCAGTGCTTAAATATAGCCCTGATAATGTTAGAACTCTCTTTACTAGAAATCCTGACTCCAACACTGTATCTAGTTGCATGGTCAACCAGATGCAGTACTTTGTTACCACTTATTTCTTTGATATCCATGGCAACATTTTCATTAAAATATGATCCTAATGTAAATCCAACCATAGGTTTAGGTTCAGTCTTTTTGTAACGAATGCATACTTCACAGGAACTTGGGAGTGTTTGCAAAATTTTTATAGATTCAGGATCTGTCACTCCTGCATTTTTAACTAAGTCACATAATTTCTTACAACAAGGATGACTAAATTGTCTATGTAACTTTGTTGCAATTTTAATTTTTTCTGCCGTATTTTTAGAGGAGATTTCTTTAATAAAAAGTATGTGTTTGAACTTACGTTTGTCCGGTAGAGGTTTGGTAATAGGAATGTAGTAATGTCCAGACGATGTGCATCTCAATGGAATTTTCTTTTTTAACATCGTAACACTGTCATTCTCAAAGTTGAGGCAAGTCCCAGCTCTTTCCATGGCGTCTTTGCTCAAGAGAAGTGGGATGTCAGAGTCCCCAACATCAGTGATAATACTGACTTCAATATCAGCGACAACACATGGTAGAATCACCTTGTAGAGTGAGTTCAGTTTATTTCTATCGCTGAATTTAAAGGTTCTCACTCCTTTTTGTTTTTACTATTTTTTCTTTTCTGCATCCGTTAATGTTTCAAGAAAACATTTATACCATTTTGTTCCACAAATGGTGCTGGATGCACCATTATCTAGAACCGCGGAGACAATTGTCTCACCCAAAAGAGTGTCGCTGCTGTTCTCGTGTTTTTGATGATTCATAAGAACAACATGAGCCATGGAAAGATCCTTCTCGTTTTTGCCGCCATGTTCATCCCTGCTACTGTCAACGTAAGGATAGTCATAAGACCAGTGAAACTTGCAGTCACAATTAAAACATACAGTAGTGTTGTCTGCTTGATCTAGTGGGTTTAACTTCTTTTTATCAGTGGAGCGTGTTTTATTCTTATGGCCCTGTCATCTTCCACCACGGTTTATTTTTCCTTGCCAACTATTGAAACGTGAACCACCTTGATATGAGGAGCGACCATAATATACTTCAGTAGGGTCCATTTGGTTATTTTCTGCATAGTCAATAATATCCACTTCATTCTTCACCACGACAAGTGAAGTGTTGGGTGATGAAGCATCAGAAGAATGTTTATGCATAATCTTCCATAATTGTCCTGACATGGAAGATAGCGTTAACTTGCCGAAAGTAGCCTTGACCAATTTTTCGTTATCCAGAGTGAGGTTGGCACTCTTTAGTGCTCTAAAGGCAAGTACAGGTTCTGGTAAAAGAATGTTAAAGTCTTTTAATTTGGTGACATGTTGGTCAAAGTCAATCAGAAAAACTTCCAATGAAGTCTCAGGTGGTCTCTGATAGCCTTCAAATGTTTTGTATGCCTGAAAGGCAGACTGGTTTATGTCTTCCAGAAAAAGTGTATCCAGTTTTTCATACAAATTTTTCATTCCATCCTCAGAATTAAGAACCGCAGTGTCCAACTCCAAAATAGCTTCTCTGGCTTTTCCTTCCAATGATAAAAATACTATGGGGGCTCGTTTTGTTTTATCCAGTGATATCGCCATGTCCCAAATCTGCATCTCTTTCTTCCATGTACTGTATTTATCCTTACGTAATGCGGGTGGAGAAAAATACTTTGAAGCCATAGTGTCATTTAGCTCTGCTACCAATGTTAAAAGAATTGAGACTACAACACTCAGTATACGGAGAAACACCCTTTTTTATTAGTTCTCATTCCCCTATCACATAAACAAGTACGGCTGTTGCTTCTCCTCCGGTCCCAGCAAAAAACGCCCATTTTTCTCGAGAGTGTCAGGGGAGGTAACTTGTATGATTTAACACTAAGGTTTCATTTAAAACAACTAATTTAACTCACACAAATTACTCATAGATAACCGACAAACAAACAGTAAAGTAACGGTGATAATATGATAGATATGAACAGATTGAAACCGAGAAATAAAAAAATAATGTTTGATATGTAATTAATATTGACTATGTAATTAACACAATAAGACCATTGTTCTATTTATGTGACATTTACAAAAATTGTTATGTCTATATTTTATATCCTGCTTATATCATATAAATGGGATGGAAATTACTATGTACATAAAACATTTGTACCAATCTTAAACTGTGTATACATCATTTTTGGTAGGTCTCCCAGTAAATTATTAACGTAAAGATAAACATTTTTCCTCTTGAATAATTCTAGAGTATATTGGATTTTCTTTGCCAAAAAAGATGATGTTGAAAAATAAATATTTGTTGATTTAAAAGAACTACTTTTTCATCATTAGGCTGTGTTGTGTACCAGTAAAAGGTCCGGAAGAAAGACACGAACTCAGGATTATGTGAAATTATATATTAAACGAAGTATAAATACAGTATAGGTAAAAGAGTGTTGAACGTCAGTCTGCCTGCCAAAGTTTTAGGCTGGAGTTAACTTAACACTGAGATGAATATTTTCCCGGTATTCATAGTGTGACGGCAAATTCTTTAAAGTCCCAAAATGGGATTTTATTTTCGCACGTGTGAAGACGGGGCAGACTGGCACTTGATCCCTTGTAGAATAAGTCTTCGTTCAGAGTTTATTCTCAGGCACATAAGAACTGACATATTATGTAGGGGATTAATTTAGGGCTAGACTGACCGCCGCTGGCAAGGGGTTCCAATTTTCACACTATACACACACCCACCAAGGCCACTAGACTTCCTCCCCTAGAACAATGGAAGACATGGAACTCTAGGTTTAGACGTAATAATATCATGTTGTAGTAGTCGGCAATTCCAGTTTCCCGTGTGATATTTTAAAGGAGTTAATAGGACAACTTTTTTAAGCAAGATAACATGAGGCGAATAGAAGCTAAAAAAGAAATATGACACAACAAATTCGTAGCAGAACTACAAATAACAACATCGACCACGTGGGAACATTAAAATATATGAATCTTTTACTACGCATTTTCAACGGGTCAAATATATCATACATGAATAGTGCATGAACATAAATGTCTTTCTTCTTTTCTGTTCTTTCGTTTTTCTTCAAATTGTGAGAGAGAGAGAGAGAGGGTATATAAAATTGGGTATAAGGAGAAACAGTCCCAAAGTTACTTATCTTTTTTTTTTCGACGGAGTTCCTGTGGAGAATCTTTCTTCTTTTACGGGCTAATAGACTTTATGCTATTTTTAATACTGGCTTGAAGAAAATGGCTCCTTCGTGTCCGAGATATTCTTTTCGTCTTCTTTTACCCGGAGTACTTGGCTTTTGGTTCTGTCCGCCACAAACCCTGTCCAACAACTAATTTTTCTTATTCTTTTTTCGCTGATGGGAAGACGGTGCCACTTCCGTTTTTAGGGTCCTAGCCAATCATTTGGCTTCTACCTTCTTCCTTCCCGTGTCAGGCGACCCGAGGGAGGTCACCGAGTACAAACATCTGTTCTTAACGGTCATTCTTTGACGGCTTGCTACTGTTTATTCGAACACGAGGATAGTAGTAATTTTATTTCTATCGTCTCAGTGGGATACCACATGACAATAGTAATAGGAAGAGTTCATTATAATCCCCAAGGTAGGTACTATAACATGCTGCAAATTTAGTGATATACCTACATATAAAACCTGAGCTAGAATATTTTGAATGTATAGATTATTTTTTTAAGATTCATCAAAGAAAATGTTTTAAGTTGGTTGGTTGTGTTTAATGGCATATCAACTCTTGCAGGTTATTTAATGCCAAATTGTGTTTATGTGTGTATGTATATATATATTTATATATATATCTCAAATAGTTTGTAGGTAACATTTTAAACAAGCAAGAGGTCATTTGTTTGCTCATAGTTAAATATTTTCAAGTATTCCTATCTAAGATGAATAATTCTATTTAGGATCAATCATTGTTACAAATGGTTTCAATATGTATGGGTATATGTAAAATTCACTTGTGTGTGTGTATGTAGATATATAAGTATGTATATGTGTGTGTATATATATATATATATATATATATATAAACACACAAAAGCTAATACATATGCATTATAATTCCTGAGCTGCATATGTTGCCAAAATGACTGAGTGGTTTGATACCATGTGTAGTGTGAAGTTAGGTGCGTTTCTATCACATATTGAAGTGTCCTGCATGTCTAGCCACACTGAAGAGTTGTGATACAATGAAACAGTCTATCTATGGATGACAATATATATATATATGCATGTATGTATATATGTGTTTGTGTGTGTGTATATATATATATAAAATGGACAAATAGTAGATTTTGTTTAGTCTAAGATGATAAAAGTAAGTAGAAAATACACTTACAACGGGTTTAGTAATATTTCATTCTTCATTCTCAGAAGAATTTTGCTCACTCGGCTAGGGCTATAAAATACACCGACTACACTTCTACAGAGGGGTAAGACCCCACCTCCCAATGAGAGTCCTGGATATGACACTAAACAATCTGATGGTAAGGTTCCAGTGATGCTGGGGATTTGGGTAACACGGAACACCCCTTCATTGCCATTGCTCTCAGGTCCACTCCGGCCTGGAATGGTAGCACCTGATAGGGCCCAATCTATGGGTTGAATAGAACTAACTGCATACTTATGCTAAACTGAATTGTTTGAATTAGAACTGTTTGACTAAACTGAGTAGCTTGAAATAGAAATATTTTTAACAATTTAACTGTACTTACATTTAAACTGCGTGCTTATGTTAAACTGAATTGTTTGAAATGGAACTGTTTTTAACATTGAAACTGTACTTATACTAAACTCAATAGTTTAATATAGAACTGTTTGGACATATAACTGTGTGTAAACAAAATATGTACTTATACTAAACTGAATTAGCTGAATTAGAACTGTTTGAATAAACTGAATATTTTTAAATAGAAATGTTTTTGACAATTAAACTGTGTACTCATGCTAAAAGGAATTGTTTGAAATAAAATGGATTATTTGCATAAAAATGGATTTAGCATTAAATAACCTATAAAGGTTGATATGCCATAAAACCCAACAAACTAACCAACCACAGAAGAACTCAGCAAAATATTACCATGAAACCTGTTGTCTGATTTATCCACTTTTTGACATATATATGTTTGTGTCTATGTGTGTGTGTGTGTGTGTGTATATATATATATATATATGTGTGTGTGCATGTATATATAAATATGTGTGCATGTATAATATATATATATATATGTGTGTGTGTATATGTACATATATATGTATATATTAACCAATCCCTTTGCATGGACAAGATGCAACATAAAATCAATTTTTTTAGCAAAATTTAACAGGTTTGAATTCAGAATGTTTCTTTTCCTTGGCTGGTTGCCATACCAAGGTTGAAGAACTCAATCAGCCCTACCCTTTACTCATAGCTGGAGGGGGAATAACTGGATTGATACTTTTCCTAAGGTTATTAGCACAATGTGAAATGCAAACCTTCTCATCCAGGATTTGAACTAGGATCACCATATCCACTTCCATTGACCATTAAATCACAATTACCTCCACTAACTGACTCATTGGTCTAGTGGGTAGAGTGTTCACCAATGGTCTGGGAGACCTGGATTTAATCCCAGGTTGCGTCATACCAAAAACTTTAAAAATGGTACTTGATACCTCCTTGCTAACACTCAGCAATATAAGGTACATATCAAGGGTAAAGTGGAGCAATCCAGGGAAAGGAGTAGCACCCTCCCCTACATTTTGGTGTAGTAGCTATTGAAAAGGGAGCCTTCCAGTCACCTCGAGTTTTTTGTGTATGTATATTTATATACGTTATATATATATATATATATATATATATGTTGAAAAGAAAAATAGAGGTATGTTAAGTTATTGTAATGACTACAATAAAGAAAAAATACTTAATGATCATAAAATATTTTCAAATTCAATTTATTAAAAATATAATTCAACAAATGCATACAATTTTAATGCTAAATAACTAACTTGAAAAATAAAGTTCATAAAATTATAATTAATCCATATATTTACTGAGAATATCCTTCTTAAAGGTTCAAAAATTTCTTATAAAAAACCTTTTCAGAATAGATCTTTTAAGGAAAAAAAGGCTATTATTGTTTCTTATAAAGTTTATAGTATTTTATTTTCTTTTATTCTTTGTTTTCTTGAGGCTTTTGCTGGTAAACTTTTAAAGTCATTATTTTTTTTTTTTTTTTTTTAGTGCTCGAGTTGGTAAGATTTTATTGACTTTATTTCTTTCTTATTTTCTTTATATTCTTGTGGTTCAAAAAGTTATTAAAGTTTTATTTTAAACAACATTATATAAAATAATTTTCATCTCATGATACATTAAAAATATGACAACTGATGCTTCTACTCATTATGAAAAATTTACAATAAATATAAACTTTTTAAATTACTTTTATGAAATAAAAATTGAATTCACACTTTGTGCAAAATATTTAAATAATAATTTGAATAAACAATAATAATTTGAAAAAAAATCAAATACTATTATTTCATCATGTTCAAAATTATATTGATTTTTCTTCAGGGAAAATTACATGTTATCGAGCCTTCCTGTTTTTAACGTTAAATTAAAATGAATTATCCTTCCTCGGGTAGGATAAAATTCAATAAAAAAGCTGCAAGCCTTAAGCAGAAAAATGATAATTTTTTTTTTGTTCAATTTATACCCTCCGGTTATCATTTAAAAATTTGAATAAATAAATCCATTTTTATGGATAAAAGAAATTCAAATAGAACAATTCAAAGTTGAATATTCAATTTTAAATTACAAAATGCATTAGAAGTGATAAATATAAAATTTAAACCAATTGCAGTCACTGTAATGGAAATAATTCACCCTATTTTTCTTTTCATACATAAATAACTTTGCGTCATAGAATCATTATTACTGTCATGAAGAGACAAGATTTTAGCCCATCTGATGAATGCAATGGGGAATGATTAATAAAAATTGACAATTTTTCAAAGAAACAAGAATGTTAATCTTCAACCATAACACATCAAAGCTTATTAAAAAACTTGACCAATAAAAAGGCTGGAAAGTTTCCAAAGTAACAAAATAAACTTTGAAACTTTCTTGGTTTGGTTTAGTTTGATTTCTTTGTTTAATGGAATATCAACCTTTGTGAGTTATCTAATGACAAAGCCATCCGTCTATAAGAACAGTAGTGGTACTATTCAACTCATAGGAGGGCTTATACCTTTCCCAAAGGTATTTGTCCGAAAGTGAATGTAATAACACGACTGGTGTTTGATCTTGCTTACTACAATTCAGTAGTCCAGCACTGTAACCATTACACCATAAGGATTCCTCTGAAACTTTCTTGGTTATGTAGAGAAGAGGAAAATCTCGTATTTTGTTTTGGCGCGCAATTTAATTCAACACTGGATTTCACCCAATCAGGATGACTTATCCTGTTCAGCCCGGACCTTCATTTCCGGCTAGCAAAACGGGTGAGCGACCAAACCCATGTAGCAGCCACAGATCTATTTCCTTTCGCGAATCAATGCCCCTGTAAAGAGAATCGGTCACTCACTGACCAATCAACTGGCAGAGCGCATTGATTCCTTCTCTGTTCAGGAACTATTTTTCTGGTCCCTTTTCTGTAGAACGGACAACGTCAGAGAGAGTCTGGAGTTAGCAGAAGAAACATATCTCTCCCACATGACTGCACTGATTCCACTTGGAACACTTCGCTCACTGCTAGCTTTAAACACGCTTCCTACGAACCAAGGACCTGCATACAGACCAGCGACGCAAAGAGACACTTTCTCACTCTCACTCCTTCACGCCTGCTACTGAAATAAACCTTACTTTGTTGTGTTGTTAAAAGAAGTTTTGTAATTCATTCTTGTGCCAAAAAAAAAAAAAAATATAGTGTTAGGGAAATTAACAATTCCCCTTTAACCGCTATACCCACTCTCTTCGGCTTGAGACGGCGACCAGAACAGATGTGCCTCTGGTCGTCCCTGCTTAGCGATGCTTTTTAGCTAAACAAGCCACCCAGTGTGGACATCTCATTGTGGCTTTAACACTAGCAGCAGCAACATGGACACTCAACGAGGGAACCATCTAATTCATGGATTCTTTACGAGGAATCCCAGTTGAACATAAATTAGAAACATTCAGCATGCCTTCCACAGGCACCACTTCATGTCACCCCAAAAATTGGCTATGTCGATCCGAGTGTAACTCTGCTCTCGACAACATGGAGATATCGCAGACTCTCCTCCAAAAACCAGATACAAAACTACACGGTGACTTTAAACACATCCCTCACAAGTCCAACAACACACTGCCATCTCAACATCCCGCTAAGCCATTTCGTTTCCAACACTAACAAGCCTAAACACCACGAGTCTTGCAGCACCAAAAGCAAACCATATTCCATGCTGCAAATAAAGAACTTTCGTTGTTGTGTTGTTAAAGAAAAGTTTCGTAATTCATTTGTGTTGCCTTAAAACGCTATAGTTACAACTCATAACTGATAAATTCAATTTGAATTATAAATTCTGGAAGTGGTATTTGTCTAGCCTCCCACCAGGCAGGACTTGACACAAGGTCATTTTATAGTGGGGGGTTTGGGAAGGAGAGATCGCACATGAGGTGAGACTCGTGCGCTGCTGGACAATGCTGGTCATAGGATCACAAAGTGCAATGTGAACTATGCTAGCCTTTGCCAAGTCTCCTGACACGTATGCCCAGTGACCTTGCTGGTCATAACTTCACTAGACCCAAAGGTCTAGTCTTATGCTTGGCATTGATTCTTCACCCACCTGAAGATATCCCAGCCGGAATTGCTGACGATAAGGCTGTCAAATTCTGGAAGTGTTTCTATTTGAAATTTAACTGTTTTAAACTGAGAATTCTTATTTTTACTCTTTTATTTTATATTTAAAAAAAAATAATAATAATCATCATCATCGTCAAGTTGTACTGAGAGCATGAATTTCCTGATTCTTTCTCCATCCCTCCCTATCTTACACTACTACCAGCAGTTTTTGTGTCCACACAGTGCTGATGTAAATCTTTGCTGGTCAATAACATAATTAAGACAGGGAAAACTTCTATCTTGTTCTCTAAATCCAGCTTCCTGTAATACTTTTCAACCACAGTTCACAGAGCAATTTCAGCAAAAAGAAACAGCCATCGAACCCTTCAGTTTATGGATAAAAAAGATCATACAAGAAAACCACACAGATACAACACATATTCACAAAACAACTATATCTTCTACACCCACCTTGGATTATAAATCAACCTAAAGTAATTCTTAACTTTACCAAATATCCAAAATTCAAAACTAACCTAATCATATACCAATCCAAAATACTCAACATAAGAAAAATAACCACCCAGACTACTTTTAAGTATATACAGCTGGAGCAAAAAACGAAAATAAAGTTAGATGCCCTGCCATACTCAAAGATCATAAAAACGGAAAAGAATTACAAACATAGCTTCCATATATAGTGCTGAAATAATTGCTGTTAATTTGGCACTTGACCTAATAACTACAACCAACCACAATAAATTCATTATTTTCACAGACTCTTTATCTGCACTTACCATCTTAAAAAATAAAAACGTAACTGACCCTTTAACCACACAAGTACTAAACAGAGTATATCATTTATCCAGATATAAAGAAACGATCTTCTGTTGGATCCAAAGCCACCTTGGTATACCAGTAAATGACAGTGTTGACTCCGAAGCAAAAAAAGTTCTAAAAGATTCAATAGCACCAATAAAAATACCATATACTGACTATAAATTGATAGTAAATAAAATTATCTTCAAGAAGCGGCAAGATCACACACTAATAACAAATTACGCAACATAAAGCCTACCATTTGGAAAATGGAACATAAAATACAAGAACTGACGAGAACAAGTTGCACTGACATGCCTTCTCATAGGCCACACCTACATCACCCATCATCATTTATCAAAGGGCTCAGAATCCCCAATATGCTTTACATGCAAAAAAGATTAACAGTTAAACATATATTGCTCGAGTGTGTAAGATTTAATCAAGTGCAGAAAAAATATTACCAAAGAAGCAATTTGAAAAAACACTTGTAGAGAAGAGGAAAATCTCGTATTTTGGTTTGGCGCGCAAATTTATTTCAACACTTAATTTCACCCAATCAGGATGACTTATCCTATTCAGCCCGGACCTTCATTTCCGGCTAGCAAAACGGGTGAGCGGCCAAACCCAGTCTCTTTGGCTTGAGACGGCGACCAGAACAGACGTTCGTCTGGTCGTCCCTGCTTAGCGATGCCTTTTAACATAGCAACACCAGCAGCAGCAACATGGACACTCAACGAGGGAACCATCTAATTTATGGATTCTTTACGAGGAATCCCAGTTGAACATAAATTAGAAACATAAAACATGCATCGCACAGGCACCACTTCACGTCACCCCAAAAATTAGCTATGTCGATCCGAGCGTAACTCCGCTCTCGACACACTAGCTCCCATTTCACCTCTGTCCACATTAATGGAGATAACGCATACTCTCCCCCAAATACCAGATACAAAACTACACGGTGACTCTAAACACAATCCCTCACACGTCCAGCAACATGCTGCTATCTCAACATCCCGCTAAGCCATTTCGTTTCCAACACTAAGTAGTAAAGTAGTAAAGTTAGCGACCATAGTCGAGGGTGACCCGAAGGCTCCCTTTTCGATAGCTACTACACCAAGGTGTAGGGGAGGGCGCTACTCCATTCCCTGGATTGCTCCACTTTACCCTTGAACCGTACCTTATAATGCTGAGTGTTAAGCAAGGTGGTATCAAGTTCCATTTTTAAAATCTTTGGTATGACTCGACCTGGGATTGAACCCAGGTCTCCCGGGCCATTGGCGAACACTCTAACCAGCAAACCATATTCCATGCTGCAAATAAAAACTTTCTTTGTTGTGTTGTTAAAGAAAAGTTTCGTAATTCATTTGTGTTGCATAAAATACATAGTGTTAGGGAAATTAACAGTTTCCCGAAACGCTATACACTTTATGAAAATAACATCATGCAGGATAGTTAATTTTATAAAAGAAATTGGAATGTACTCAAAAGAATGAGTGGCTGAACAATATATAAGTAGAAAGTAAAGTTGGCGACTGTAGTTGAGGTTGACCCAAAAGCTCCCTTTTCAATAGCTTCTACACAGAGGTGTAGGGGAGGGTGCTACTCCTTTCCCAGGATTGCTCCACTTTACCCTTGATACGTACCTTATATTGCTGAGTGTTAAGAAAGGAGGTATAAAGTACCATTTTTAAAGTCTTTGGTATGACGCAACCTGGGATTGAATCCAGGTCTCCCGGATCACTGGCAAACACTCTACCCACTATGAAACAAATTCATTCCAAACCTTTGTTCTAAACAGCCAAATTAAATATATATACTATATATTTTTATAAACGATTTTTAAAAGATTTAAAATTTGTTGAATAGATTAATTTGTAAAAATTATTTTAAACTTTTTACTCGATTTTTTAAAAATTTTGATTCAGCGTTAAATGACACAAAATGGATTGATACGCCATAAAACAAAACAACCAACCAACCTTACTTCTCCAGTAGTACCCTGCATCACTTGTTTGTCTTATTTTGATGATTTGTAAGATGGGAGACAAGTGACCATACAGTCACTATTTTGTGGGTGTGTTTTTGTTCAAGACAGCATGTAGCATTCATGTGCAGTTCCCATTTAGCCTTTTCTAGAGCACCCATACAGTTGTAATTGACACAGCCACATCTTAGAAGAAATCCTTTTTTATTTAATTGGATAGATCAGATT
>OY757918.1:84102017-84197017 GCA_963585895.1 Sepioteuthis lessoniana
CTCACTTTCTGTTTAAACCCGTGAGTAAGTATCTAGCTCTTGGTTTTGGTACTTTCCTTGTTTCATAACATATCAACCTTCATGGGTTATTTAATGCCTAAACCATTCTAAACCAAATATTTATCCAACTTCTCATCAAGTAAGATATGATGGAGTAATTTTATAATCGGGTGCCATGCATGGATGGCCATTACAAATAATGCTTCGTCCCATCAGCATTACTCATGTTTGTGTGCCTCAGGCACTGAGCTATAGATTCCTCCCTGATAAGCAGATATTGCCTGTGGAAAGAATCTCTGGAACCAAAATAATATTTTCTCACCCATCCAGCACAGATGTGTAAACCTATCATGGTAGAAGAACCCATAGCTGGAGGGGATAAGAGAGTTCATGCCTTTCCCAAGGTTATCTAGCTCTAAGGAACAAAGAGTTATATAACTCTCTTTGCTTGTACTAATCATCAAAGTTACCATAGAATCATTTTTTTTTTTTTACATATTTACACTATTTAAAAAATAAACAAATATATATATATATATATACATATATATATATATATATATATACATAGAGAGAGAGGTGCCTGTGGTGTAATGTTTATCATCGTAGGAAATGGACATGGTGACATGAGTTCAAATCCTGAATGAAGCCGATTGCATTTCACATATCACAAATACCTCTGGGAAAGGTATGAATCTAACGGTTCTCCTTCCAGCTATGGATAAATAGTAGGGCAGACTGGATTCCCTAGTCTTGGTTAAACAACTAGTCTAGGAGAAAGAAAACTCTGAATTCAAACCTGCTAAACTTCACTTAAAAATTGACCTTGTGTCACATCCTGACAATGTGGAGGGGTAGTAAATATATATAAATATATATATATGTGTGTATGTATAGTAGACGAAGGTGTAAATGATTGAATAAACACAAATCTACAAATTAATAAATTTTAATCTCTTTAAATTGAGTGAAAAGTTGTTTGAAGAAACAAAAGTTACAAAGTCATTTCTTGTAAGAAAAGATAATATTAGTCCAAGCATAGATATTTTAAGAGAGCAAGTGAAAGTTCATGCATGAAATGTAGCAGTCTTTGTTAGCCTTAGTTTAAATGGACATATTTTGTGTGTGTAAAAAATCTGTTAGTGTGTTACCGTGTAGTGGGGAAAATATATTCTTATGTTAGCATCTGAAAATTTTCATTAGCAAGGCACAGACTTGAATAGTTGTACGAATATTTTTGACACTGTAAAAATATAGGCAAGCTTATTCAATTTAAGATAATTAAGTGATGTTGAAATTAAATGCATTCTTAAGGGAAAAGAATATCAGATTTTCACTCAAAAGGTGTTGAAATTGAGGTAAGCTTGAAATTATATTAAAAAAATTTTATAATTATTCTTGGGGTGTGATTGTGTTGTTATCAACCTTGACTTCCTCAGAAACAAGCTTTATCATAATTGTTGTAAAGTTGACAACCTTAGTCGAGGGTGACCCAAAGGCTCCCTTTTCAATAGCTACTACACTGAGGTGTAGGAGAGAGCGTTACTCCATTCCCAGGATTGCTTCAATTTACCCTTGATCTTATAATGCTGAGAGCTAAGCAAGGCGGCATCAAGTATCATTTTTTTGAGTCTTTGGTATGACTCAACCTGGGATTGAACCCCAATCTCCCAGACCATTGGTGAACACTCTACTCATTAGGCCAATTTCTCAAAATTATCTATAAATATACTTACATATAAATGTAAGGATGCAGGTTTAGTGTAATGATTATTATAATAGGAAATGAAATTAGCAACCAGAGTTCAAATCCTGGACAAAGCTGTTTGTGTTTTACTTCATGCTCATGATCTTGGCAAAGGCATGAATCCATCTCTTCTTCCTCTAACTATGGGTGAATAGTAGGGCAGAATGGGTTCTAGGGCTTGGTTTGGCAACTAGTATAGTTGAAGGAAAATTTTGAATTCAAACCAGCTTTACTCCATTTAAAAATTGACCTTGTGTCACATCTTGCTCATGAAGAAGAGATTGAATAAATCCATACTTACAAAAGTGGGCTATGTGTTTCACAAAACTAAATCATCTATTTTTCTATTCAGTTTACTCGTGATATAAGGTCAAGATTATATTCAAGATTAATTGATATATTATCCTATCTTTTATAATTAATTCATTCTCTTAATATAAGATCAAGATTATATCTAAGATTAATCTTATATAGTCATCCACAGACAGATCTGTTTCGTTCTATTAGAACTCATCAGTGTGGCTAGACAGTATCTCCCCGTAGCTGGGATCGAAACCCGGTTGACTCAAACGCCAAGCCAAAGCTTCTAACCATTTAGCCACAAGGAGATATTAGCTACGAAGTACATTTTAAACGGTTATGAATCACAATTACTCTTGTTTACATACATCCGTTCAACGGCCGCAGAGATCTGAATTTAAATACGAAGAGACTTGCAAAGGCGCTAATGGTAACACGATTACTTCTTCGCTAGAGAACTCGACCCTACGGGGGTAGGGGAGTATATATCTATAATCATCCAAAATTTGCTGAATCAATAACAGCACACACACACACAATATATATATATATATATTGTGTGTGTGTGCTGTTATTGATTCAGCAAATCTTAGAAGAGAAACAAAAATTGACAAGTTTATAATAGACCATTATTTATACTTAAATTCATCTGGCTCAGTTTGCCCTCTCGGCTGGGGCTGTAGAATATGCCAATTGCACCTCATGCACCAAATGTGGTGAAAACAGCCTGGAACACATGGAGGAAGTTTGCTTGAAGAAAACTAGATGTGAAAACTGCCAACAAGATCATCTGGCTTACGCAAGATCTTGTGATGTGTACAAAAAAGAAAAAGAAATACTTGAAGTGTAACACAAGAGCAACGTTTCCTTCCTGGAAGCAAGGAAAATAGGAGGGTCCTACATGCCTCTGTTGCACGGAAGGTAGATACCATCAATCAAGACAACAAATATAGAGCTCTCATGGAAAATAGTAGGGTCCTACATGCCTCTGTTGCATGGAAGGTATTAGAAATAAATATTCCTTCAATATAATTTTGCATTATAAAACAAAATTTAAATGAATAAATAAAATAAATATAACTTCTCACAAGTATTAATTTTTAAGAATAATTAAAAGGACATTTTTTATTGGTTGAGAATAAAAAGCTGTCTTAGTGTAAATATTAATTTTATAACTATAAATAAGCAGACGTTGTTTAAAAAAGACACATATGACAAATAACGTCACAGTCAACAAAAACTTTTCGACATAGGAATGACGTCGCTTCAAATAACTAACGTTACACACCTGAAAAGCAATGAATCTTCGAAGACAACTATTCTCTGAAAGTAAAGCAAACAAAGAACCTAAGCTAAGTATTAATTTATTTGTTCTTTTATTTGGGTCTATATATGTATATATGTGTATAAGTGCTTGAATATGTGCAATATGAATTTGACTTAGCTACGTGTTCACTTTTCTCATAAAACTTCACACAAAAAAAAGTAAGTATTACGTTGGTTAATAATTAACATAGATATTTTAAGTTGGATTAAATAAATTTTCCAATAAAGGTAGATACCATCAGTCAAGACAACAAATATAGAGCTCTCATAGAAAAATTGATCCTGTTGGAAGTGAATGATTGGCCAATATTTCAGGAGTACATGAAAAAACTACACTCAGCCAAATTTTACCAAGCATCAACGCAAGAGCAAGTTAAGAATAAAGGGAAATCCAATGAGGTAGTCCAAACAAAAACACACGTTGGATCTCCCACTCCAACACTCCTCCTAAAAGTGCAAAATCTCCAATAAATCAGCTCTTACATAAGTCTCCAATCCATTCACCAAAAACTGTCAAAGACAGACTAAAAAACTTGTCTCCCAATAATTTGAGCTGCATAAACAAAAATCATAAGCTCCCATTGGCCTAGCAGGGAAAATATTGATAACACCAAAGTGAACAATGAAAGACCAGGAAGTGCATTTAAACAGACCTCAATCAAATCCCATACAGTCCCCTCAACATCAAGAACAAAGTCACCAATATGAATCAATAAACTGTGCAATGCTCAGGGATCGACAAAACCCTTATAAAGAACCATTAGTGAAGAAAGTATGGATAGTGACACAGACCGTATAATTGCCAGTCTTCAAGAGATAATAAAGAACCACTATGCTTGAAACCTTTTTAGCTGTTCACAAACAGATAAACTCACACTTCTTTTTTTAAAAGTTAATCTCTTACATATTATACATAACTATTTAAATATGTGCTAACAAAGGATTGATGTTAAATTGTTACTGTTACATATAAATTCTCAAAACCATTTAACTGTGCAAACAAATGATTAAAAGTAAATAGTCGATAAAAATACTTAAAATCATTTTAACTGAAGAAAAATGTGCTTCTTTAAAACTGTTATTAGCAAAATGTTTACAAATCATTTGTATTATATAAGTCTAAACAGAAATTGGCATTAAACAAACTCCAATGGTTGATATGACTTAAAACCAAACAAAATTACAAACAATAACCATTTAACCGTCTGCAAACAAATGGCCGATGTTAAATTGAATTGTTAGTGTTAGATAGAAATACTTTAAACCATGGAATACTTGGCAAACAAATGAGCACTGAGTTTTTTAAAATGTTATGTGTAAATTATTCATTTAGAAATATAAAGTTTAATATAAGCAAAAACTGAATTTAGAATTAAATAACCTACAATGGTTGATATGCCATAAAACCAAACCAAACCAAACCAAATCATATATATTTAATATATATGTATAAAGAGGATTTGGCATTAAATAACCTACAATGGTTGATATGCCATAAAAGCCAACCAAACCAAATCATATATATTTAATATATATGTATAAAAAAGATTTGTCATTAAATAACCTACAATGGTTGATATGCCATAAAACCTAACCAAACCAAATCATATATATTTAATATATATGTATAAAAAAGATTTGGCATTAAATAACCTACAATGGTTGATATGCCATAAAACCTAACCAAACCAAATCATATATATTTAATATATATGTATAAAGAGGATTTGGCATTAAATAACCTACAATGGTTGATATGCCATAAAACCCAACTAACTTTTCTGGCCCAGTTGACTGGGGCTGTAGAATACACCAACGGCATCTCTGCAGAGGGGTTAAACCCCCTCCAGTAATGGGTGTCCAGGATATGACACTAAATAATCTGATGGTGAGGCTTCAGTAATGCTGGAGCTTTGGGGAATGTGGAATTCTCCGTCATTGCCATTGCTCCCAGGTCCACTCTGGCCTGGAATGGTAGCACCTATCCATGGGTAAAATAGAATTCTTTGACATTTAAACAAAGTTCAAACAAATGACTTATGCTAAATTGAATTACTTGAAATAGAACTATTTGATCATTTAACTAGGTAAACAGATGACTGATGTTTAATTGAATTGTTTGTAATACATAGCTATTCTTGGAGCAATTTAACTTTGTTGACATGCTAAACTGAATTGTTTGAAATAGAACGGTTTGATTACTTAACTGTGTGTAAACAAATGATTGATGTTTAATTGAATTGATAGTGATACATAGCAATACTTGAAAACATTAAACTGTTTTCAAACAAATGTTGAATAGTAAATAGAATTATTTGTGTTTGATAGAAATAAGTGAAACCATTTAACTGTGTGAAATAATGTGCTCAGGCTCATTTTAAAATATTATCTACAAAATGTATTTAGAAATCATATATTTGATATATATGTATAAAGAGGATTTGGCATTAAATACCCTACAAGGGTTGATATGCCATATAACCCAACCAAACCAAATCATATATATTTGATATATATGTATAAAGAGGATTTTACATTAAATAACCTGCAATGGTTGATATGTCACAAAACTAAACCAAACCAAATTAAATTCATCTGTCCTGTTAGCAGGTCTTAGAATACACTGACTATATCCCCTGCACCGTGGCAAGATCTCCCACCCACAAAAGAAAATGGGTTGTCCTGATATGACACTTAATGGCATCTGCTTTGAGACTCCAGTTCTGGAGAACTGGGGAGTGTGGAGTACCCGTTCATAGGTCCACTCTGATCTATTAGGATCTCATCTATGAGAAATAGATCTGTTTAAAAATTTTTTGTATTAGATAGGAATCCTTAATATCATATAACCTTATGCAAAAACTTAAGAAACAACACAAAAAATGTAGATATCAATGTACACAATTCCCTAACCTCTAGGCTTGAAATAATCCTCAACAGGTTGACATGCAATTAAAATCAATCAATCATGTATTTTGTGGAATTTCTATGGATATAACTAGTTTATTATAAAATATTTCTTTAAAAAAATTTGCTTTAGCTTGTATTAAAAAATAGAATGTCTGCCTTTTGATGGGAGATTATTTTTGGAAACTACAATATTTCTTGATTCTTTTTGAGTAAGAATAAAAGCCAAATATCCTGAACTTGTTGAAATTGCTTTGAAAGCCCTTCTACCATTTCCTCTAACATATCTCAATAAGACTAGCTTCTCAGCCATAAGTGTCATTAAGATAAAATACAAAAAATACAATGGCAATCCCTTTTCAGTAGCTTGTAGCATTGTCTTTAATGAAATCAAGATTAGATGACAAGGAAGTAGCAGTCTCATGTATAATATTAGAAACCTGGTAACTATTATTGTTTTAATCTATTTTAGACATTATAATTTTTCAATCTATAACTTATTTGCAGATATCTTTTATAGGTTTGGTTTCTTTTTAATCTATTTTAAACATAATTTTTCAGTCTATAATTTACTTGTATTATCTTTCATAGATTCAGTTTATTTCATCATCATCATGTTGTGCCACTAGCACGGATATTTCTGACTCTCTCTTGCCACTTTTCCCTATCATTCATCGCCTCTGGCAGATCTTCAGGGCTACATCCCATATCCTCACATAGCTGCTGAATGTATGTTCGTGCTGGTCGTCCTGCTTTTGCCCGGCCATATGTCGGGGTCCATAGGAGTACATCACTTATGAGCTCATCCCTGCTTCTCCAGCAGTGTCCTGCATGTCTGGTTCATCTAACTTGGATAGTTTTCGTGATAGGAGGCAGGTGGCCGTATAGTTGGTGTCTTGTGGGGTGTTGCCACCAGGACTTGTTCAAGATTGCTCGCAGCATTCTTGTGTAATTGCCATCTAGCTTCTTCTCCAGCTGTTTTGTTAGCGTCCATGTAGTGCATCCATACAGCAGTATCGATACAACAGCTGCCTGGAAGAAACTGCGTTTCATTGCAATTTTGTACTGTTTATTTATAAAAATAAATTTTAAAATTGTTAACACTTAATATTTCTTATTACATTCAATCTCTGTGTCTGTAACCAAATTATTGGAAAAATAGAACATTTTTGCATAAATTTTTCTCCGAAAAGGTACCCTTAAATTTGCTTGGCAATGAAAGTGAAACTGGTTTCAAGTTGATTTTATAACTGTGAGCAGAGTTATTAGGTACTTTTAGGTATTCCATCTTGGAACATTTTCAAATCTGATACATACAACTATAATTATCTTCCTTGTCTTTCACTCTTTTGATTGACTGACTGATTGATTGATTGATTGAAATAACATATCAACTCATCTCTGGTTATTTTACATCTCAAAGATAGCAAATTGCATACATCGTATGTTTATATTTTCATTTTTTGTATAGTTTCTTATGATTTTTTTGTGCATAATTTTATGATATCAAGTATTCCTATCAATTACAAATAATTTGCAAACAGATGTATTTGAAGCCCAGTCCGCTGGAGCTATAGAATACACCGACTGGATTTCTGCAGAGGGGTAAGACCTCTCCTGCCCAACTCATGTGATGGATATGGTATTAAACCATCTGATGACTAGGCTCTAACCTTAGAGAATTGAGGAATGTGGAGTATCATTTCATTGCCATTGCTCCCAGGTCCACTCTGATTTGAAGTAGTAGCACCTGATTGGGTCTTATCTATGGGTCAAATAGAACAAACTGTGATCAAACAAATGACTGATATTAAATTATAACTGTTTTATAGTAATACTTGAAACCATTTGATCATGAGCAAAAAATACCTCAGGCTCATCTAAGAATGTTATCTACAAAATGTGTTTACAAATCATATATTATATATATATATATATATATATGTGTGTGTGTGTGTGTGTGTGTGTGTGTGTGTAAACAAGATTTGGTATTAAATAATCTACAATAGTTGATATGCCATAAAACCAAACCAAACAGACAAGATCTATTTGACCCATAGATTGGAGCCTATCTCTGGGTTAGAGTGAACCTGGGAGTAATGGCAATGAAGAAATACTCTAGACTCCCAAGATCTCCAGAATTGGAGCCTCACCACCTGATGCAGTTTAGTGTCATACACAGGGCATCCCTTCTTCAGAGGGGTTTTACCACCCTAAGAGGGAATACAGACAGCATATTGTAAGCCCTGCCAACTCTGTTAAAATCAGATTAAGACCAGAATAAGTAAGTAGTACATTAAAGACAAATTGCGTGATAGAAAATAGAAAGAATTAAATTATGATCTCTTATTTGCTGTTTATAAACAAATATTAATTTTTGAAAAAGAAATTATCATAAAATCATTAATATTCCCATTTTTTTGTATTTTATCTTCTATGTAAAAAAATTGATGAGGAAACTTTAATTTTTTCCTTGTAATAGCAATACATAAATCTCAAAGTCAGACCATGATCAATATTATTCATATTTACCAACCCCTCCGCTCAGGCAGGATATGACACTAGGTCAATTTTTAAGTGGAGTTTAATAGGTTTGAATTCAGAGTTTTCCTTCTCCTAGACTAGTTGCCTCTCCAAGGCTGAAGAACCTAGTCTGTCCTACTATTTACCCATAGCTGGAGGGAGAATAATTGGATTCATACCTTTCCCAAGGGTATTAGTGCTATGGGAAATGTAATTAGCCTGGTCAAGGATTTGAACTCGTGTCACCATGTCCATTTCCTATGACGATAACCATTACACCACGGGCACCTCTGTGATCAATATCTTAAAAACCTTACCTCCAACAAGTAGTCCTCATGATATAATGGCTAATGTGCTAGACTGAAACATTGTACTAAGCAGGTTCAAGCTCCAGTCGTGCTATTACATTCACTTTTAGACAAATACCCTTGAGAAAGGTATGAACTCCCTTATCCTCCCAGCTATGGGTTAAATAGTACCACTACTGTTCTTCTACAAGGATAGCTTAGGCATTAAATAACCCAAGAAAGTTGATATGCCATTGAACAAAGAAACCAAACCAAACCTACTTCCAGCATGGCCAACTCTATGTAGCATTGACCAAAGAGCCAAATAAGGAAAAAAGGAAATTGATTTTAAATAGTGACAACACTTGCCAAAACATAATATTAAAACATTAAAAACCATCTACCATTGAAACATAATATTGAAATGTATTAAGATCTATTCACCATTGAAACATAATATCAAAACCCATCTACTATTGAAACAATATTGAAACGTACTAAAACCCATCCACCATTGAAACATAATATTGTAATGTATTAAAACCCATCAACTACTGAAACATAATAGTGTGACGTATTAAAACCCATCCACCATTGAACATAATATTGAAACATAATATTGTAACGTATTAAAACCCATCTGCCACTGAAACGTATCTGCCATTCATTTATGAATGACTCAAGTGATTAGATTGGAGAAATTCTGATAAGATGTTTTAAAAACTTTTATCGAACTTTACTCTCCAAGCCAACAGGTTGGTGGTCACCTTCTATGAGAGTATCTTTGTCAGCCTATGAACTTTTCAGCTGATCCTCGTATGTTGAAAAATAAATTGCATTTGGTCACATTCCATTAGCGTATCATGGTCAGCCTATGAACTTTTCAGCTAACCCTCTCGTATGTTGAAGAATAAACCTCATTTGATTACCTTCCATGAAAGTATCTTGGTCAGCCTAAGAACTTTTCAGCTGACTCTTGTATGTTGAAAAATAATCCTCTTTTGGTCACATTCTGTGAGAGTATCTTGATCAGCCTATGAACTTTTCAGCCAACCCTCATGTATTCAGCAATACTTTAGTGCATAATTGTTTAAGGAAAGCAACAATGCCTTATTGATAACTTTGCACGATGCTGACAAAGTCTCTTTTCTGTTTTTTCTATGAAGCACACTTTAAAAGGCAAACCAATTTTATCAGGTTGTTTATCATTTGATTTGATTTTATCAGTTGTGAGTGGCAGATGTCATTTGACTTAGCTTTTCATACAGGACTCAGTTTGCTTATGTTAATAAGTGGTCACCTAACTATTTAACTTCCATGGTCTTGTTGGTTTTATAGTATATCAACCCTCATCAGGTTATTTAATATCAAAGTTTGTTTATCTTTCAAGCAATTACAAGGTTTCAAGAAACTAATAATAACAACTATTTACAAACAATTATATCTTTAAGTAACTATTCTTCATACAATTTTTAATTGGTTGTATTTTATAACATATAAACTGTTATAGATTATTCAACACCAAAGCCTATACACACACACACACACATATATATATATATATATATGTGTGTGTGTGTATAGGCTTTGGTGTTGAATATATATATATATATATATATATATATATATCTCAAATATACATGATTTGTAAACAAATAGTTAATGGGTTATATTATTTTTAAACAAGCCAGAGCTCATTTGTTTGCACATGCTTAAATGGTTTCAGGAATTGCTATTTAACATTAGTAATTCTATTTATCAAGTATTTCTATCTAATTTTGTTTTATTACATATTGACTCTTGTGGGTTATTTAATGCCAGATACTGTTTATAAATATATATATATATATATATATATCCCACCCTTCTTCACCGTGTCAATTCTGATTTATTTTATCCATAAGATCTGAAGAAGTCCTGTTAATTTTTTTTCATGTTTTTTGATTTTATCAAAAACACATAACAGGATGGAAATAAATTTATAATCCTAATGTGACTGGTTTTGTTTTTTCTTAAAGAAATATATATATATATATATATATATATATATATGTGTGTGTGTGTGTTTAATTTGTGTATATATATATATATATATATATATAGTATTCTTGGTCCAGTTAAACCGGAGTTGGGAGTAATTCCATCAGGACAAGAAGTTATTCATGAATGAATATTTAAAATTTTCCTGGTAAAGAGCTCAATGTACCAATATACAATAATGTACCAATATATATATATATATATATATATATATATATATGTGTGTGTGTGTGTGTGTTTAATTTGTATATATATATATATGTGTGTGTGTGTGTGTGTGCGTTTAATTTGTGTATATATAGATATATGTGTGTTTAATTTGTAACCAAATAGTTTGTAGGTAACATTATTTGTAAATGAGCCAGAGTTCATTTATTTGTGCAAAGTTAAATTCTATTTGACCCATAGACAGGAGCCTAACAGGTACTACCACTTTGGATCAGAGTGGACCTAGAAGCAATGGCAGTGAATGGGTACTACACATTCCCCAAAGCTCCTGTCTCAATAACAGACGGTTTCATGTTATATCTAAGACACTTGTGGTGGTAGTAGTGGGGGTCTTATAAAAGAAAGTTTGTAGGTTAAAATTTGTAGGAATATGAGTAACATTAAAGCCAAGTTTAGTATTTAACTGGGTAATGTTTTTAGGGGGCTTTACTGTGCAATATTAAATGGTAAATTCAAACAGTAAATTTAAACTAAGTTTAAAAGGTAAGTTCCGCAGCTTTCTAGTTCAGATACAGGTTCAAAAAGATAACACAGACAATGAAGTTTTTAAAAAGGAATTTTATACAAAAGAAACAAGAAAGAAAGGGATAGAAAAGATAAAGTGTTGCAAATTTTAGTGCAATTTGCTGGAACTTATCTAAGAGAGTGTCCGGGAAAGTTTTTTGAATTTGAGTATTTTTCTTTTCTTTTTCGTTGTTGAAATGTTTCACAGTTCATTAAATTGCAAATCTTCTTTAAAGTTCTTTTCAGCAGAATTCTCGGCTAAATTTTCTTTCAGTTATTTAACTTGGTAGAATCTTAGTGGTTGACTTTCGTTTAATTTTACATTTATTTCTTGGGAAGCCCCGTTCAAGAAGCAAGTGACGAAACCTTTCTGCTGGCTTAAGTTTTTTGTGCCATCAGTTTGGTTCCCGAATTCGTACTTTCATTTGATTTTGGTTTTATTTCTTGGGAAGCTCCATTCAAGAAGCAAGTGACGAAACCCATCTGCTAGCTTAAGTTTTTCATGCCATAAGTTTGGTCCCCGAATTTGTACTGAGGGTTCAATAGTAGTTCTCGACAAAAAAAAGGAAGTAGCTTTTTGATGCCGCACTTTCTGGGATTCCTTTTCTGGCTAAATCAAGTGCCACATGTGTTTGACTTGATATTTTTCTTAGAAATAAATTTTTATACTTACGCCTCAGCAGAGATGCAGTTGGCAAATTCTCTTGCTCCAACTGACTGAACTTATTCTTCATACAAGTGACTCATACACAGTTATCTGGTTTCAAGCATTCCAATCTAATACTAAACTTTTAAACAGGTTTATTTAACCCAAAGATGGAAGCCATACAAGTACTATAACACTTGGTTTGAGTGGACTTGGGAGTAACAGCAATGAAGGAGTATGCTATACTCCCCATCATCAGGCGCAGTTTAGTGTGATACTCAAGACCTCCATTTTTTTTCTGCAGGAGATACAGTCAGTTCTTAAACTACAAGATGAATATGTGAATTAGCCTGCATGTTTCATGGCTCTAAGCCCTTCCTTTTTTTTTATTGAGGCAAGAACTTTTCAATACTTTTTGAGTGTATATATCTCAAGGACTTCAGAACAGGAGCCTCACCTCCCTGGTACATTTTAGTGTAATGCCTGGGATACTTCATTTGGAATGATTCTTACCCCTCTGCAAGTTGATTTATTCTAAGTCCAGCTGATAAGGCAGCTTTAATCTGGTGTAAACCAGTGCTTTCGGCATGACTTAATCTCCTAAGAAGCAGACATTGGTGTTTTGGCAGTTAAGATTGAACCTTCTCAGTATTAACACATGATTTTCTTTGCTTGTTTTATTAAAGATAACAGTTGAGTGGCAATGAATGATTGTGAAAACAAGTGTGTCAAAAAAGAAATCATAATCATTGGCATTCTCTTATGCTTGCTGAACTAAATTTTGGATATGAACACAGTTAGGTGGTGGGCAATGTGTTTCTGCACCTGTGAAATTGGCATGAGTAACCAGCCCTGTTTAACACAGGTGTCAGTCTGTGAAATAAAGTGTGCCTTGATCAGCTCTTCAATACAAATTTGGCTTGAGAAAGATGGACTATATAGAAAACATTTTCCTGACAACAGTGCCATGGTCGCTGCTATAATAAAGTGGATCCCCCTCACTGGTGCAGATTTTTATTAGTGTGATGTCTATGTATTTACACAACACTTCTGCTATGGATAGGATGTGATATAAGGTCAATCTTTAAGCAGAGTACCGTTGGTTTAAATTCAGAGTTTTCCTTCTCCCAGACTGGTCGCCTTCATACAAAAGAATTTCAATCTTCCTTACTATTTACCTATAGCTGGTGGGGAAAAAACATGGATTCATATGTTTTCCAAGAGTATTAAAGCAAAGTAAAACATAAACAGGCAAGTCCAGGATTTGAACTTGGATCACCAAATCTATTTCCTAGAATGATGACGATTATGCTAAATACACATTTTAATGTGTGTGATATGTAACTTTTTTTTTTTCATCGCCAGCAAAAAGGCATAACTGATGATGGTGACTATTTGGAAAAATAGGGTCTTATTGTGGAAAACTTACTCTATTCAATCATGGTGTTTTGTTCCCTGTATCTATTGGGTTTTTTTGTGGAATTAAATAGGAGGCATTACTTTCAGAGCAATACTTATGATTAAACAGAATAGAATCTTTCATCCATTAATCTTCCCTTCTCTTCCACTCCCTTATACCAGCAGGTGCTTCTGAGTGAAATATTTTTACTGGGAGGCTTTCAAGATTAAAAAAAAAAAAGGCTTACGTGCCTGAAACCTGACTAATTTCCTCTTGTAACAAAGCTACCATGCATGCGAAAATGAAAATACTATACTATAACCTTTGGAAAATCAATATTATTGATTATAAAATCAATATTATTGATTGACCTACATTATTCACAGTTGCTACAAAGCTCCTTTTTCTTTTCCTTTCTGTGTGTGTCTCTCTCGCTCCCTAAATTTGTGATTGAATAAAACTGTGATAAGCCAGGCACATGGCTATATTTAAAGAGTACTCATTAAAGATCTTATAAGACTGCACTGGCAATATAACTGATCTACAATGGAAATCTTATGTGGCTAAACTCGATATTTATGATCATAGCATTGACCTAATTTGACAAGAGCTCTCTCTCTCTCTCTCTCTCTCTCTCTCTCTCTCTCTCATATACTATTACCTATAAATAACTACACCCCGAACAATATTCTATAAAAAGTTAATTTTCTTCTAAACCAATAATACCAGGACTATATCATTTCTACTGGATCATTGTACAATCAAAATGGATATTATCAAGTATTACAGTATTACCTGTAAATAATTATACTCCTAACAATATTCTATAAAAAGTTAATTTTCTTCTAAATCAGTGATACCAGGTTTTTTTTATTATTATTATTATTATTATTATTATTATTATAGACAGAGCTCATCTAGTTTGATGCAAGCCTTGAGTTCAATTCCTAGATCAGTTTGTGCACAAATATATGCTGGTTCAGTTGAGACATAGATGGGCAT
This sequence comes from Sepioteuthis lessoniana, assembly GCA_963585895.1. NCBI lineage: Eukaryota > Metazoa > Mollusca > Cephalopoda > Myopsida > Loliginidae > Sepioteuthis > Sepioteuthis lessoniana. Next base: position 84,116,927 of record OY757918.1, read on the forward strand.
CATAAAGAAGAATTGGTGAGGGTATGGGTTTTGAAATTGTAGACAAGACAGGAAAAGAATCCTCCAATTAATGAATAGAATTGACCGAAGAAAAACCAGAAGTGTACAGAGTCAAAAGAAAAACAAGAAAATTGGTTTGGTTGGCTTGGTTGTGTTTTATGGTATATCAACCATTGTGGGTTATTAAATGCCAAATCCTGTTTATACATACATGCATACATATATATATATATATATATATATATATATATGTAAAGTTGGCAACTTTAGTTGAGGATGATCTGAAGGCTCCTTTTTCAATAGCTACTACACCAAAGTGTAGGGGGAGGGTGCTACTCCATTCCCTGGATTGCACCACTTTACCTTTGATCCTTACCTTATAGAGCTGAGTGCTAAGCAAGGCAGTATCAAGTACCATTTTTTGAGTCTTTGGTATGACTCGACCTAAGATTGAACCCCAGTCTCCCCGACCATTGGTAAATACTCTACTCATTAGGTAAATGGTCCAGGACAATATATATATATATATATATAACTATTCACTTACAAATAATATATATATATATATATATATATAGTACAATTAAATGGAGACTCAAACTCGGTTAAGCCGTCATAATAAATTTATTTCGGCGGAGAATATTATTGGTATATTCTCTGTCTCGTCAGATGACTCTTTTACATGCTCTATCCTGTCACAGAGTCATGAATGTCTAGTTATATATATATATATATATATGTATATATATTATTTGTGAATGAATAGTTTGTTAGTAACATTATCTTAAATGAACCAGAGTTCATTTGTTTGCTCACAGTTAAATGGTTTCAACTATTGCTATCTAATACTAATAATTCAATTTAGTATTAATGATCTGTTTGTCCACAGATGGTTTCAAGTATAGTAACTTATTAAATAATTCTATTTGACCCATAGATGAGACCCTAACTGTTACTCCCACTCCAGATAGGAGTAATGGCAATGAAACAGTACTCCACATTCCTCAAAGCTCCAGGACTGGAGACACACTCAGTGTATTCTAAACCACACAGACAAGGCAAAGGAAAATTGAGAAAACTAGGCTGAATTAATGAATTTATAATAATACGATGGCATTTTACTATGAGTCAGTGGTTAATGAGCTAGCCAAGTAGACTATTATTATTATGTAATCAGTTCAGTTCTCACAAAATGATCTATATACATGGCCTTGTGACAGACTAAAAGGATAAATATCAACATAGGATAAAAACAAATATAGGCTAATTATAAATCTCTAAATATACACCCTTTCAACCTCAGCAGCTGGTATTTGTGCTGCCAACTAGAAATGCATAAACCAGAGTGGTCAGAATTTTTACATCGCGATCACCAATAAAATGTTGCAGTTTTATATTTTATATATAATTTTGTTATTTTTAAAATATTTCTTAAATCATTTATAGAATGTTGTAACTTGTTATTTAACAGCTGATAAAGCAATTAAATCACAGATTACATTTTTCATTTTCAGCAATTTTTCAAAACTGGAGCCCAGAGTGAGAGGCCTCCAATTGTTGGATAGTTTCTTTGTTTAATGGCATGGGTTTTTTAGTGTCAAATCCATCCTTGTAGAAAAACAGCTGTGGTAATATTTAACCCATAACTGGGGCGGGGGGATAAGAGGTTCATACTTTTCCCTAGTATGTCAGTCTGAAAATGAATGTAATATAATGACTGAACTTTGAACACCCAAAATTTTATTATCAGCATGTTAACCACTGCACTGTAAGGACTCTCCCCCCACCATACAGTTGTGTGAGGTTCCGGGTTCTAAGGTATAAAAAGTGTGGCCATCTAGATATTTACTTGGCATGTCATAAAGTCAAATGCAGAGAAATAAGCCAAGAGATATCGCACAGTGTGGCCATCTAGATATCTACTAAGCATGTCATAAAATCAAATACAGAGAAACGAGCCAAGAATATCGCACAGTGTGACCATCTAGATATCTACTAAGCATGTCATAAAGTCAAATGCAGAGAAACAAGCCAAGGAATATCACACAGTGTGGCCTTCTAGATATCTACTAAGCATGTCATAAAGTCAAATGCAGAGAAACAAGCCAAGGAATATCACACAGTGTGGCCTTCTAGATATCTACTAAGCATGTCATAAAGTCAAATGCAGAGAAGCAAGCCAAGGAACATCGCACAGTGTGACCATCTAGATATCTACTAAGCATGTCATAAAGTCAAATGCAGAGAAGCAAGCCAAGGAACATCGCACAGTGTGACCATCTAGATATCTACTAAGCATGTCATAAAGTCAAATGCAGAGAAACAAGCCAAGGAATATCACACAGTGTAACCATCTAGATATCTACTAAGCATGTCATAAAGTCAAATGCAGAGAAACAAGCCAAGGAATATCACACAGTGTGGCCTTCTAGATATCTACTAAGCATATCATAAAGTCAAAAGTGGAGAAATGAGCTTAGAAATATTACACTGTGCCAATCTTTCAAATCCTGGTTTTCAGTTTGACTTGAAGATGAAAATGAAAAACAGAATGTTTTATAAGTAATAGAGCAGTCAATAACAAGATATTTGGCTTAATGTTAAACCATTGTAAATTAAGTAGTAATGAGCCTGCTCAGTACTTAGATGGGTGACCACTTAGGAGAAACTGTAAGCAATTTGCAGTCTATGTTCCAGACTAAACAAAACTGACTCAGTAACAATCACAAATGCTGCAATTATTTGTATACAAGATGCACTATTTTTCCAAATTTTTCAGCTCAAAAGTTAGAGGAGCATATTTTCCATGATAATTTTTTGTCAGCCACATGCCTCACCATATTCAGGGTGGGATAACTAAAAGTTATTTATATCTAACAAATGAGTTTTACATTATTACAGAGAAATACCCACTGGAATGTTTAGTCGTTTATAATTTTTCCTAATATGAGCTTATTTTCAATGCAAGCTTGTTGCATTTTTATGTGAACGTGTTTGTGTGTTTGCTCTAAATACTGTGTGAATTTGGAGTTTTAAGACATAATGTAAACTATATGAGTTCTAATTTTTGTCAGTAAAAACTGATAGAATTCATAGTAGCTAAATTTAACCTAAATTTAGCATTTAATCAACTTTCAAAAAGTCAGTTTGTATTATGCACAAGAATTTTTTTGCCCAGTCAGCTGGGGCTGTAGAATACACTGACTGCATCTCTGCAGAGAGGTAAGACACCCCCACTTCAATGAGTGTCCTGGATATGACACTAAACAATCTGATGGTGAGGTTCCAGTGATGCTGGGGCTTTGGGGAATGCAGAGCACCCCTTCAATGCCATTGTTTTCAGGTCCACTGGTAGCACCTTATAGGGCCCTATCTATGGGTTACATAGAACTAATGACATATTTATGCTAAACTAAATTGTTTGACTAAACTAAATAGCTTGAAATAAAAATATTTTTGTCTATTAAACCGTACTTACATTTAAACTGCGTGCTTATGATAAACTGAATTATTTGAAATGGAACTGTTTTTTGACATTGAAACTGTACTTACACTAAACTGATTTGTTTAATATAGAACTGTTTTGATATTTAACTGTGTGTAAACAAAATCTGTACTTGTACTAAACTGAATTAGCTGAATTAGAACTGTTTGAATAAACTGGATAGCTTGAAATAAAAATGTTTTTCACAATTAAACTGTACTTATATCTAAACTGCATACTTATCCTAAACTGAATTGTTTGAAATAGAACTATTTTCATAAAAATGGATTTGGCGTTAAATAACTTACAAAGATTGATATGCCATAAAAACCCAACCAACCAAAATCTGTACTTATACTAAACTGAATTAGCTGAATTAGAACTGTTTTGACAATTAAACTGTGTACTCAAGCTAAATTGAATTGTTTGAAATAGAACTGATTATTTGCATAAAAAATGGATTTAGCGTTGAATAACCTACAAAAGTTGATATGCCATAAAAACCAACCAACCAATCAATCAACAAGAAGAATTTTTTTCCAGGGGTTTGTGTTATACAGAAAGAATTACAATACATAGTTGACTAACATGTTACTTGTGAGGCACAATGGTGTTAATGGTGATTATCATCGAAAATGGACACTATGTTCAAATTCTGAATGAGGCTATTCGCATTTCTCTGTAGCTTATATTCTTAAAAAAGGCATGAATCCATCTTTTCTCTCTGTCTTCCAGCTATGTGTAAAATAGTAAAATGAACTGGGCTCTTTTAGCTTTGGTAAGGGCAACTGGTCTGGAGGGAAAACTTTGAGTTCAAACCTCCTTTTAATGTTAGCATCTATGGTGAGCTATTAACTCGCTGCCACTTCACAGATGATATCATGTTCATCACTGAAATAACTAATTAGTTACAGGCCATACTGACTGAATAGAACAATTGAAGTTTGGCTGTTGTTTGTTGAAAACTAAATTCATGTATTCCAAATATGTACCACAGGGTCATATACATACCATTTGTTCATGGTGTAATACGTGTATAATTAAAGCTGTTGGGACTTTTCTGTGTATTCTTTACCTTTAATTTCACTGGTAGGTGCATTCTTTTCTTTGGATTCCATTGGTAGGTGCATTCTTTTCTTTGGATTCTACTTGCTGATGTATTCTTTTCCTTTGATTCCATTGGTAAGTGTATTGTATGTATCAAATATTTACAAATGAGTTCATCTTGTCTTTCTTTCCATTATTCAGTCTTAGGTGTGTATGTATATTTTCATGTATATATATATATATATATATATATATATATATATATATATATATATATAAAAATAAATTGATAACAAGGTAATCCAAGTGGAAGGAGAGATTTATATGTGTGAGTGTATATATATATATATATATATATAAGTTTGTGTGTGTGTATATATATTTATGTATGTAAATATGTATTTGTATCTATATGTATGTAAATATGGGTGTATGCATTTATGTATATTAATGTGTATGTATGTATTTGTGCATATAAATATGTAAGAATGTATTTACGTATATAAATAAGTATGTGTATGTATTTATATTTGTAAGTATATGTGTATGTATTTATGTGTGTAAATGTGTGTGTGTGTGTATGTATTTATGAGTGTAAATATGTGTGTGTATGTATTTAGATGTGTAAATATGTATGCGTGTATGTATTTATGTGTGTAAATGTATGTGTGTATGTATGTATTTATGCGTGTAAATATGTGTGTATGTATTATGTATGTAAATATGTGTGTGGGTGTATTTATGTATGTAAATATGTATTTATGTCACTGGCCCATTGGCATAGGGGGTGTCCTCGTGGTGTAATGGTTAAAGCGATGGACTGTGGAATCGTAGAACGCGAGTTCGTACTCCAGTCGCGCTATTACGTTCACTTTCGGGCAAATACCCTTGGGAAAGGTATTAACCCCCTTATCCTCCCAGCTATGGGTTAAATAGTACCACTACTGTTCTTCTAGGAGAATAGCTTTGGCATTAAATAACCTAAAAAGAGTTGATATGCCATTAAAACAAAGAAACCGAAACCGAAGCCATTGGCATAGGGAGTAAAGTGTTCATTAATGGTCCAAGAGACCGGGGGTTCAATCCCAGGTCGAGTCATACTAAGATTTATAGCGGTTTTGAGGAATTACGCTATTGTTTTGGGGCATACATAAATGAATTACGAGACTTTGATTTAACAACACACAATAACGAAAGTACTTTATTTGCAGCTTTGAGGCGGTTTGTTCTTGGTGCTGCAAGACTCGTGGTGGTTAGGCTTGTTGGATGTTTGAGACGAAATGGTTTAGCGGGATGTTGAGATGGCAGCGTGTTGTTGGACGTGTGAGGGAAGTATTCAAGGTCACCGTGTAGTTTTGTGTGTCTGGTAATTGGGGAGAGTAGGCGTTATCTCCATTAATGTGGACCAGAGGTGAAATGGGAGCTAGTGTGTCGAGAGCGAAGTGGCACTCGGATCGACATAGTAAATTTTTGTGGTGCTTGTGGAAGGCATGCTGAACGTATCTAATTCATATTCATCTGGGATTCCTTAGTCTAAAATATATTAGACGCAAAGAATCCATAAATTAGATGGTTCCCTCGTTGAGTGTCCATGTTGCTGCTGCTAGGGTTAAAGCCACAGTGAGATGTCCACACTGGGTGGCTTGTTTAGCTAAAAAGCATCGCTAAGCAGGGGCGACCAGAGACATGTCTGTTCTGGTTGCCGTCTCAAGCTGAAGAGAGTGTGTTTGGCCGCTCACCCGTTTTGCTAGCTGGAAATGAAGGTCCGGGCTGGATAGGATATGTCATCCTGATTGGGTGAAATTCAGTGTTGAATTAAATAGCGCGCCAAAACAAAATACGAGATTTTCCTCTTCTCTACAGATTCAAAAAATGGTATTTTATGCCTCCTTGCTTAACACTGCATTATAAGGTACAGATAAAACATAAGTGGAGCAATCCAGGGATAGGAGTAGCGCCCTCCCCTACACTTTGCTGTTGTAACTATTGAAATAGGAGCCCTCAACAACGATTGGCTAACTTATCAACTTTTATCACCAATACACTGATGCTAATATTGGTCTTTGGAAGTGGGGACACAGCAAAATATCTTTCCAACCACCAAACATTTTGCCAAGTCTGATTAAAAAATAATGTTCAGCTTGGCAAAGACCTTAGAAAATTATAATTCAGTTACAAATTGGACTGTAAATTGCTTTATTCTCTAAGTTAGAGCATTTTAAGTGTGTTGCTCTCATAAAAATTTTGTGATGATGTGTTGTTTTTGTTACTATGGTTACATACAAGCATTATGAAAATTTTAATAATATATATTTACATTGTTGTGAAATTATTGATTTAATTTGTTGATTTTAACAGCATGTCAACCTGTCAAGGACTATTTCATACCAAGAGGTTAGGGAATCACATACATTGTAGGTTTTTTTTTTACATTTTTTGTGTAGTTTTTTTCTGAAGAGTTTTGTTTTTTGCAAATGATTATCCTCAAAAAGAAATAGTTACTTAAAACCATATAATTGTGCATAAATTATTTTTATTAGATAGGGTTACTTGATAACTTTGTGAAAAAAACTCTCATATATATATATATATATATATATATATATAAGGTACCAAAAAAATTAAAATAAAATCAAAATTGGTGGGAGGTGGGGAAACAGTCCAAGAAGTTAACCATGCCTAGGGTGCAAATTAGTATGGCCTCACCCCTGCCTAGATGGGCATGATTTTATCAGTCTTATAAAAAGTGTAATATCCTTATAGTTTATTTGTAATGAAAAGAAAAATACAAATATTAATTTTGTCATAATTTATTTCATCCTTTCAGATAATTCTAAAAATATTTTTTGCTTTTATAATTAGATATAAATTTTTGAGAATAATAGTATTCATACATTTGTTTTTCAGTGTTACTTTTCAATGCTTTTTTTAAATTTAAAAAAATTTTTTTTTTAAAGTATTTTTTTAAAAAGGGATAGCCCTAAGAAGAATAAGCTGACGTCAATGGAATGTCCCTCGCTTTATAGTGACGTAGCAGTTTTGAAATTAATTTATTTTTATTTCAAAAACGGAGCCCTGAAATTATAATAATTTCTTAAAAAATGAAATTGTTTTAATTCTTGAAATAATGAGAAAAAAAAATAGCGATTTTAATAAAAAATGAAAAGTAATTTAAGATAAATTGATTCATAATAGAATAATTTATTTTATTTAAAAAAAATGAATTTTTAGTATTAAGTGCGTAAGAGTCGAAGGAAACGTGAATGATTGCAGTGTGGAAATTCACTCGATAAAGACTAGAGAGATTTCCGATTTTTTGTCGACGACAGCACACACGTCACCACATTCATATTGGGACCATCTCTTTTCAATAGTGCATAATTTTAACGCTACGATCTTTTATGGGGGTCTTTATGGGCACCCGTAATTTTGTTATAAATGGCATCGCGACAATGTAAAGAAGTTTGACAGTTTTGGGGGTAAAGAAAAGAGCAAAAGTAAGTAGTCTATCCTATTAATTGGCTTATGAGACTCTAAAACCAGTCTTACAACTCAAATAGCAATACGAGGAAGTATATCAGTACAAATATACGAATACTTACACTTTACATAGTAATGTTATGAATGACAGTTTTCTTTTTAAGGTCTACTTGGGCCTAAGAAATTATTTTTAATTGTCTATTTTTATACTAACTCACCTCCAATTTTTCATACATTAAGAATTGGGGAAAAATGTGTAGCCTCGATAATCTCTTAAACTTCATTAGACAAATTTTCTTCATTCATTAAAAAACCTGAAAGATCTAATGATAAAACTCGTGATGGCTCTTATATTGAACACACGACAATAGACACAACTGGCTCTTATATTGAACGTCTGCTCATCATAAGGGGGGCACTTGCTTGTTCTTCGGTGAAAGAAAAATAGAAATAATAATAATAAAAACTGCCTATTTAGCGATGTGTGCATAATGTTTATATGCAAATGCCTCCGTTTATATCAAGGAAATTATGACGGCTAGCATATAATTCTTTTTTTTTACCTCGTCTCATACAAAACGACGGTTTTCTTTATTTAGTGACTGACTTGAAAACGGTAAAAAAAACAACAACAAAAAAAAACGAACATATGCTTTCTTGCTTAAAGACTTCTGACTTACTTAGGAAGGAAGGAAGAAGGGTCCATTTGCTAAACGTTACTAGTCATTATCAGGTGAACTGCTATTTTCTGGAGCAGGGATTTTCTTTTTTCCCCTTTCTTCTATCGGTAAGTTGCATTTTCAAATATTTTTTTAAAGATAAGATTAAATTGAATAACTTTTTTTCAAGTTGTGGATTACATTACGACCTATTTTTAAAACGATTTGACAATAAATCAGTGATTTACTCAGATTTAGAAATCTAAAACCATAATGCCAAATTCTTTTTAATTCAAGAAAAAGAAAAAGAAACAAAATGTCAAGATGAAAACTTATATATATATATATATATATATATTGTACACCTTCAATACGTTTTTGTAACAAGTTAATCATAAGAAGACTTTTCGCTATTCGTTGCTTAATAAGTTAAATATGTTTAAAAAGAAACTTAGCTTTGAGCAATAATAACGATAAATACTCTCAGTAGAGATCTTAAGTCTGGGGCTCTTAATAAATCGTCTATAAATAAATGAATATATATATATATATATATATATATATATACACACATATATATATATACACACACACACACACACACGTTTTTGCTTTTAAAAGAAAATTGGCTTAGGTCTCCCCCCCAGCACCGATTGTGTGGATAATAGAAAAGAAAAAAAAACTAATGTTGACAATTTATTCTCACAGATAATTACGTGAAATACCTGTGTAAAAACGTGTATGGTGGTGGTGGGGAAACGCTACCTTTTTTTTCCCTCCCTTTCATCATTTTTATATATTGAAAACAATGTTATTAAGTGTTGTTCGCACGTGAAGAGACACGGGCAAACTGATTTGTTCAAGGGTGAGGCTCTCTTGTTAGGTTGGGGAGTTAAAAGGATTACCTCTGTTTAGGTCCTTTTTTTTCTCTCTCTCTCTCTAGTTTATTTCTTTAATTATTTTGACCCCTTTGCGTCGAAATCCTTGTCTTGAAGTTTAACATGAAACCTTTTCTCTCTTCGTTTACTTCAATTTCCATGTACCGCTTTTTTCTTCTTCGGAATATATATATATATATATATATATATATATATATATATCAAGTGAATGCTTAGTTCAATATTTTAAACGTAAACTCTTTCTGTTTTGGGTAACTAACTAATTGATAAGTAAATTTAACCGATTTTAATACCACTGAAGCAGAAGTTACCTGAATAATTTTTTCTTTACGGAAATAAAATAATATATCTGTAAAATCAATGTAACATAACAATTTTAACTTGAAAATTTAAAATTTTAGATTCTAATACTTCTAACATTTAATTTAACCTTTTTTTTTTTTTTTTTTTTTTTTTTTCTTCATATAAAAATTTCTAATTTTTCGTTCACTGGGCATTATTCAGTTATAAAAGCTGAAATCGAATTAACTTTTTAAAGCTAACAATATATTTCTTCTAAGAAGTTGGAATTATCTAAACTTTAACATTAGAACTGGTAGCATTTTCTTACAGGTGCTTTAAGCTGAAAACATTAACTACCCCCCCCCCCAAATAGCAAACACTCTGAAGAAAACATCTTTTATTGTCTTCAGTACATTTAACAACAAATTCCCTCTCCCCATATACACACTGCTTTATGGCTTCTTTCTTCTCAAAATGTTTAGTCTTAAATAAAGTTCGTGTTTTTTTTTTTTCAGCTTGAAAAAAAAAATGAATCATTTTTATAGATTTGTTTATTTTTATCTGACTCAACCCTCCCCACCAAAAAAAAAAGAAGAAAAAAAGTTTTAAAAAGGTGTTTGTTAAATTATGCACAAATAATAGTAATTTCAAATTGAATTATTAATAATCAGGTCGTTCGGTTGTGATTATAAAGTCAATTTGTACCATGTGTTGTGTTGGTGACGGCTGTCATGATAGCAGTTGTGAAAAGACCCAAAATATAATATCACTTGTATAATTGATAGGTGCTACAAATGATCACACCTCTTCATGCTTGACTTTTGACTCTAACGATATTTATTTTTTATTTTTTTTATTGGTCGACACTTTTTATTAACAGTTTCTTATTAACTCATTGTCACATATGAGTTGATTTGTGTTAAAGTGAAATCTAAAATAAAAACGGAAGTAGAAGACACTCATACCATTTGTAACATTGTTTAATAGTCTAGAGTGTTGTACCTGTTCCTATAGAAGTTTAATAACTTTTGAAATCTCTTAAAATACTTAGGTGTATTTCGTTGAACCAGTGGCTACAAAAACTGAGATAGTTAATTAACAAAGGTAAAGGGCCGATGAAATATAATTATTAGTTCTAATGCAGTTTACACTGTTTCTAGGGTTGTTGGGAAGAAGCAATTCTAATCTTTAAAAACAAGTTATATTGTTCATAGGTGAAGGTGTTGTACCTGTTCTTATAGAACTTTTAATAAGTTTAAAAATTTTAGTATTTAATTTCTGTATTTGTACAAATGTACTTACCTACATTTCGTTGGACCAGTAGCTGCAAAAAAGTAAGATAGATCTTTCAGCTTTGTTAACTATAAAATATGATTACTTAATACTTATTCAAACACGTAGTTTTCTCCGTTTCTTTCGAAGTAGTCCTCTTGCATTTTACAACTGTAGGAAAGAAGCTGCTTTCATTAAAAAAAACAAAAACCATGAAACTTATAAGAACATATGGTCAGGCACTTAGTTTTTATTATACTAGACTAGTAATCAACCCTTTGGGTTCCCTTTTGTAACAGTGGTCCATGATGATGTTGATGCTTCTGTTTAGGAAGTCAAAAATGATTTTATTAGCGTTTCATAGTTATCTTTATTATATTGAGAATTTGGATTATTAAAAATCTTTCTATGATGTGTTTTGATGGGTTACAGTTAGATAAACATAATGAAAATTTTAGTCATAATACCATGTTTTTTTTGTTGGTTTTTTTTTATTACCTGCCTGCGTTTTTTTTTTTTTTTTTTTTTTTGTTTTTTTTTTGTTTAATGTGTGGAATAAGATAAAATTTTTACATAAATTGTGCTATCAATTCAAAATATCTTTAATATTTTATCACTATGAATTAAAGCTTTTTTTCCTGAGCAGTATTTTGATTCTGTAATTCACCCCTCTCTTGCCACTAACTTTACATTCACAAATATAAAAATGTCACTGGTGCTTGGTGAGATAAGTTAAACTCAGAATATCTAAATCATAATTTCTAATAATTAGAGAAGGGCGGGGGAACGGTTTGCTTTTGTATCTTCACTTTTGACTGATTAATTTTCAGGTTTCACAGAAGTTTCAAAAATACATTAATTTTTGTGTGTGTGTCTCTCCCTCTCTCTCTCTCTATCTATACACATACATACACACACACACACCCAAAGTAAAACAAACTTTATGGCCTATCAAAGACGAATTAGGAAAAAAATAACACCTATAAAAACACGCTGGGCACACTTTTAGAAAAGGAAAAAGAAGAGAAAAAAGAAAGGAACCAACACCTGCAGAAAATCTATCACATAAAGAACAGTCGCCACTATATAAACTAAAAATGACACCAGCCCAAATCATTAAGACTCTCTGAAGTCAGCCAGAAACCTGTTCATGTTAGAGCAAAATAGATAATTTAAAAATATAAATCTCTTTTCTATTCATTTTAAAATATTCAATTTTTTTTCCTCTTTAGGATCAACAAAAAAAGAAAAATTATATATAATTGATTGATTCTAATGGCATATCAAACCACCTGGGGTTATATTTTATACCTAAAGGTTAGGGAATCATATACATTATTTATTTTTACAATTTTGTGTAGTTGTTTCTTGAGAGTTTTTTTTTTTTTTTTTTTTTGCATGCAGTTATATGAGTGTCCTCGTTGTGTAATGGTTAAAGTGATGGACTGTAGGAAGTGAGTTTGAATTCCAGTCACGCTATCACATTCATTTTCAGACAAATACTTTTTGGGAAAAGTATGATCCCTTGTATCCTCCCAGCTATGGGTTAAATCGTACCACTACTGTTCTTATAGAAGGATGGCTTTGCCATTAAATAACCTACAAAGGTTGATGTGGCATTAAACCAAAGAAAGTATGAAAGTTATATATCAAATATTCTAATACAAGTAATCTGCACAGTTGAATGGCTTAAAGCTTAATTCCAAATGAAGATTACTGTTCGCCAATAGTCCAGGAGACTGAGGTTCAATCCTAGGTCGAGTGATACTAAAGACTCTAAAAATGGAACTTGATACCACCTTGGTTGACACTCAGCATTATAAGGTAAAAATCAAGTGTAAAGTGGAGCAATCCAAGGAAAGCAGTAGTGCCCTCTCCTACACCTTGGTGTAGTAGCTATCGAAAAGGGAGCCTTCGGGTTACCCTTGACTAAGGTCGCCAACTTTACTTACTATATGGTTTCGAGTAACCACTTGTATTTAAGAATAATTGTTTGTGCACAGTTATATAGTTTCAAGTAACTAATAATAATCCTAAGGTAAACAATTATAGCTTCAAGTAACTATTCTTAATATTAACAGTTCAATAATTATATGGCATCAAATATTCCTATCTAATACTAATCCTTTTTGAATAGATTTAATTGACTTCCAAGATGGAACCCTAACAGGTACTACCACTCCGGGTCAGAGTGGACCTGGGTGTAATGGTAATGAAAGAGGGTACGCTACACTCTCCAGAACTAGAGCCTCACCATTAGAAGCAGTTTAGTGTCATAACTAAGGTAGCTCTCTTTGGTGGGTGGTCTTATCCTTCTGTAGGGTTTACAGTCAATATATTCTAATCCCTGACAACAGGGTGGATTAATTTTTTTTTGTGTTCATAGATAAGATTAAGCTGATTTATATAAGGGATCTAAAAATCTACAAAAATTAATTCTCAGTGTTGTTTGGACTATGATTCTTTTTTAGCCGTAATGTTTATTTTTCAGCCTTTCTTGAATGTACAACCAGCATTTGGACCCTAATGTAATTTGCATGGTCTGTAGTTGTAATACAGTTAGCTGTAGCCGTGTCAGTACTGCAGTATGGTTGCACCATTTTATGAAATCCCTCGAGAAAAAGCTAGATGAGGGTGTGTCTTTTTGGTGTAATGGTTAAAGCGATGGACTGCGGAATCGTAGTACGCTAGTTCATACTCCAGTTGTGCTATTACGTTCACTTTCGGGCAAATACCCTTGGGAAAGGTATGAACCCCTTATCCTTCCAGCTATGGGTTGAATAGTACCACTACTGTTCTTCTAGGAGAATGGCTTTGACATTAAATAACCTAAAAAGAGTTGATATGCCATTATACAAAGGAACCAAACCAAGCTAGATGAGAACTATGTGAAGATGCTACATGCTATTTGGAATAAATCCTAGAAGCAGCAACCCATAAAAAATACAGCTGTAAAGCTACTTCCATCACACAAACTATATAAGTAAGACAAACAAGTCATGCTGCTGATTTACTTACAAGTTTTCCTATAGACTCCTAAACATAGAAACATCAGTGTTGGTTGACCAGCATAAACTTGCATTCATCAGCTCTGTGCAGACACTGGCTGTTGTCTAGAAGACTTGTCGAGAGTGATGACCAGTAGAGATGAGTCGCAAAAGAGTGTTGAAGGAATCTGTGCTGTTGATGTACCATGGTGATATGTTCTCTATACTTCATTTGTATAGGTTTTTTAATAGTCAAATACAAAATAAAATAAGAAAGAAACAATTTGTAATTTACTGGCAAATTTTGGCTTAATAAGGTTTACTATGACCATGTGTTACCTGTATAAAATCATGCAAGGGACAATTCATTATTCAGTTATGAACTATCTACAACAGAGTGCAAGCCCTCTGTGTTGTCAGTGGTTGATCCCATCTCAAGACCAATGTCTTACTGCTCAATGCAAAACTAATTTACCTATCCCAAACATTGCATAGATTTGCTTTTTTTTTCTCACTCATTGTTTATACTGAAAACATCTTTACAAATTTTCTTTCAGTTTATCTTTCTCTTAAGTGTCATTAGATGTATTTTTCTATTCTAACTGTATGCAATCTGTAAGTGGAGCTTAGAATATAGACTGTATCCTTTACAGAAGAGTAAGACCCTCTTCCCTTAAAAAAGGTGAGGGGCGGTCTCTCCTGGGTATGATGCTAAACTGCATCTGATAGTGAGACTCTAGAGATCTAGGAACTGTGTCGTGCCTCTTCATTGCCATTACTCTCAGGTTCACTCTGACGAAGTGGCAGTATCTGTTAGTCCCATTTATAGGTTGATTAGATGTTTGCTAATTATTCATTTTTGATAAGACTGTGTTAAAAAAGCACCTTCAGAAACAACTGCACAAAAAATGTAAATATGAACACATAATAAATGTGAGTCTCTTATCTCTAGGTATAAAATAACCCTAGATGGGTTGAGATGCCGTTAAAATCAATTAGTCAATCAAAAAGTCTATATAGATTATAACATTTTATACACCTGTATGAGGACAAAGAAAAAAACAGATATGTCATTAACAACAGAAAGAAGCGATCATTAGTCTTGAATACTTTATGGACTGGTGAACATTTTAGTCTTCTCAAAATTACCATTGCCCAGTCGGCTGTAGAATACACTGACTGCTTCTCTGCAGAGAGGTACCCTCACCACGAATGTTCTGGATATGACACTAAACAATCTGATGGTGAGATTCCAGTAATGCTGGAGCTTTGGGGAATCCGGAGGGGTACCCCTTCATTCCCCAGGTCCTATCTATGGGTCAAATAGAACTAAACTGTGTATTGATGCTAAATTGAATTGTTTGAAATATAATGGTTTATATGTATAAAAATGGATTTGGCATTAAATAACCTACAAAGGTTGATATGCCATAAAACCAAACCTGGCCCGGAATGGTAGTACTTGATAGGGTCCTATCTATGGGCCAAATAGAACTAAACTGTGTACTTATGCTAAACTGTGTTGTTTGAAATAGAACTGTTTTTATATATTAAAATGTATTGTTTGAAATGGAACTGTTTTTATATGTTAAACTGAATTGTTTGAAATAGAACTGTTTTGACATTTAAACTATACTTATACTAAACTGAGTTGTTTGAATTTGAATTGTTTCACTAAACTGAATCCCTTAAAATATAAATGTTTTTGACAAGTAAACTGTGTACTTATGTTAAAGTGAATTGTTTGAAATAGAACTGATTATTTGTATAAAAATGGATTTGGCATTAAATAACCTACAAAGGTTGATATGCCATAAAACCCAAATAAACAAAATTGCCAAACTGAAAATTTTCATACTTGCTACATAATATTCTATATTTGGATAACATAAAAATTAAAACCTCCTCTTCTTGTAATATAAAATGCATAACAGTTGAACATGAAATCTTTTAAATGATTAATTTCTGCATATTTCAATAAAGTAATACAGTATTTTCAGAAACCAGTCAAACATCTAAAACCTTCTAGAAAACTTAAGTTGATAATTTGGAACAGATGTTAAAAAAATAATTTTTGAAGTACTTTGTGATAAACTTAACCTATTTATAGACTACTGTGTGTGAGTAGTTTTGATATTGCAACAGTTCTCTCTGAGACATATATATATATCTCTCAACTCCAGACTATTAAAAATGTTGAAAATTGTCATATAGGCAAAACTCTAAGTAACCTTTAGTTAGCATTTTAAAAATAGACATTTTTATTTGTATAGTTCTGTCTATTGATATCAAGCAGTTTTTTACTTTCTCCTTTCTTATCCTTATTGATAATAATTATAAACAATCATCCGATATATATATATATAATGTGTTAAAAATTAAAAAACCTAACACAAACAAAATAGCATTTAACACGGGCACCAATATACTAAACATATTTAATAACTAACACACTAACATGAGCAGCCCTTCCAACTGAATGGGGCAACTATTAAAAAAAAAAAAAAAAAGAAACCTTTCAAATAAATGAAACTCGCATCAATCGAACAATCACCACAACTAATAATTCTCCTGAGGATGACCAGAGATATGGTTGAAAGCTCTTGGGTAAAAAATATGGGACACTTTCTCAATCATTTTGGTCCTAATGTATGAAAAACAAGACTCAAGTGTTTACATTTGAAAATCATAAAAAAGAAATATTTCATGGTCTTTAACAAAGCCTGTTTGTGTGTGTATGTATGTGTGTGTGTGTGTGTGTATGTATGTATATATATATATATAAGTGATAGGTATATATAAAAACACATGGTCTTCAAAGGATGTTTTTATTTAGTTTGAACAGAACAACATCAACAGAAATAAAATGTTTAAAACTTTCTCTCTTTTTATTTAAAAAAAAAAACTCAAATGCCCAGATGAAGGTTTTAAAACCTAAACTTTTAATGTTGGTAAATAATTCGAACTATAAGATAAATAAAATCATCCTCTGAACACTTTTTTTTTTTTTTTTTTTTTTTTTTTTTTTATACACATTTGTAAATTTTCATACTGTTGGATTTATTTCCAGTTTTCTCAGACATATAATTGCATTTCTTTGTGTATTTTTCATGGACAAAATGTTTTCTCTATCTATTTTATCTCTTGATTATTTAATTTTGTTGAGACAAATCATTCAATAAATCAAAAAAAAAATAAAAAGATTAATAAACTAAATCCCTCGTGGCATAAGTTGATGTTAACACAATTATCAAAACAAAAGCCACCTCTAAAATGAGTTCTTAAAATTCTGGCTAAATTCCCATAATCAAATTGGCATCTCATTTCTAATTTGGCACCCTAGGACTTACCCGACTCAGCAGTTCCCCAGGCACTACCTCTCCCATTGCACTAAAACTGGAGTCAGTTTCAATGCTTGGGGTGCCCCTAAAATAGTACTAGTAGTGCTAGGCTATTTTTGGGACCACTTACCTGTTCATAGGAGGGCCCTCAAATATGTTGGCACTTAGAGGTATTGATTCATGCAAACCAACTTAGCACCCTGAATAATATGCTTGATTTCTATTAATGAAAATATATGAAGGTTTTAAAAGTAAACTAAATAAATTTCTTTGAATCAATAAACAAAATCAAGGGTGAGTCCCTGTGACATTATGGCTAAAATGCTAGACTGCAGCCTCAAAGTGAGTCTGAACTCCAGTTGCACTTAATCTTTCACTTATCACTGCTGTTCTTCTACGAGTATGGCTTTGGCATTAAATAACCCACAAAGGTTGATATGCCATTAAACAAAGAAACTTTGACAAAATCATTTTCTCTATGGTTTCCAATTAATTCTCAAAGTTGATATATTGAAATGACAGAATTTGGGCTTATGTGGTGCAATCAAAAAGTAATTGAGATTAAAGCTTTAAATAAATCAAAAAATAATTTAAAGGAAGATGTATGTACAGTTAACCATATTTACCAACCCCTCCGCTCAGGCAGGATATGACACAAGGCCAATTTTTAAGCAGAGTTTAACGAGTTTGATTAGAGTGTTCCTTCTCCTAGACTAGTTGCCTCACCAAGGCTGAAGAACCCTGTCTGCCCTACTATTTACCCATAGCTGTATGTACAGTTAATTGTTATTAATGTTGAGTATTTGTCTTGATGAGTTGGTGCCAATTTGAAAAAAAAATTACAAAGTCAATCTAAATACTTTTAGTGAAATACAGGATTGTGCGTGTGCAACTACTTCTGTGAAACTCTCTTGTTTTCTAAACTGAAAATTCATCTTTTGGGTAGAATTTGGATGATATTCAAAGAAATATCAAAAACAGGAGTTTCAGAGTTGTTTTGACCAGTAGAAGGCTCACTAGAGTAAGTGTGCTGAATCTCAAAGAGACTATTTTCAAGAAAATTAATGTTTCCCTCGATGTTCAGTTCTGTTTTGGCAGATACAGTTTCAATCTTGATATTTTTCAACCACCTTGTATATAGAATTAAACAGAACATTTAAATAAAAGTTATATCCGATATTCAACGAAGTTGAATAATTTGAGTTTAATTTGCAAATATCAGGACCTTTTCAAATATCAGATGGAAATAACTTGTATTTTGCAGTGTTACACACACACACACACACACACACACACATATATATATATATATATATATATATATATATATATATGTGTGTGTGTGTATGTCCTGAGTAATTCAGAATCATGTTTTACTTATAGAAAAATGTTGAGTTATACGAGTAGAGGATATTTTGAACAGGATTTTTTAAAGTTGTTTTTTTTTTTTTAATTTTATTTATTGAACTGTTTTGGGGTTCCAGTTGCCTGTCTCTACAAAGGATGCTACTTTTTGCTAAAATGTCATCACTGAATTATTTTTGTGTGTGTGTTGGACAGTGTGGGGGTTTGGTGATTGAATTGGTGCACAGGAAACTACCATGACTGGCTGATGTGAAATTGAGGAAATTCCCTCAATTAACACAATGTTATACCACCCACCATTCTCAAAAAAACATTCTCTACTTTCTTTTTTTAAAGAGCAATTCAACACGATGGTCTTTCTCATGTCTGCGTTGATTTTTGTCAAAGCAGTCATTCTGATGTTCTATCCTGTCTAAAATGCCCAACATGAATATCTTCTTTGCTTGGCTGACATAAGTTCTTGCTGGTTGGCCAATATTGGCACATCTATTTGTAGAGGTCCATACAAGAATGTTGCTTATGAGTTCATTCTTACTTCCCCAGCAATGCTCAACATGTCTTGTTCGTCTTACTTGAATGGTTTGTGAGATGGGAGGTGAGTGGTCGTATAGCTGATGTTTTGTGGGTTTTTGCTTCCAGAATTTGTTCAAAACAGCTTGTAGTATTTTTGCTCGTTCCCATTTAGCTTTTTTTTTCCCCTCTGTTTTGTTAGTGTCCATCTGGTGCATCCGTTCAGTAGCATCAACACAGCCACTGCTTGGAGAAAATCCTCTTTTTAATGTTGGATGATTAGATTCCCATATGGTCAATAACCTGTCAATAGCTAGGCACATGTACTCTGTTTTATTTGCATTCATTTGGAGACAAATGCTTCCTGCTATGCAGTAGTGATTTGGATTGAGTAGGTGTGTATTTGTAAGAAGCTCTAGATCATCTGCATAGTCTGCATCTGTGAGATATTATCTGCTTCTTGCCTTTTTTTGTGTGTAAAGCTATTTTCTCTTAAGTCTATCAATCTTCAAGTACATAGTACAAAACTCCTGCAACAATATTGAAGAAGTCAGTGTCTCCATCAGGTGTTATTATAAAGCATCATTATAGCTGTGACAGTTTCTTTGGGGAAACCATATGGTAGTAATATTTGTTTCATCTTCCCTCTGTGTATGGAATCAAATACTTTGGAGAAATCTATGAACAATAGTGTTGCCTCGAGATTTTTTGCAGGTATTTCTTTAATGATTTGGCGTATAGTCAGAATCTGAAGTTTTGGATAGATTCCTATGATAAATGTACTGATTTTTTTTTTCTCAAGAATTTTTTCGATTTTAGGTTTAACATGATTGAGCAGTAGAACATAAATAAAACACAAACCAAGAAATCATTATACAGAAACTGTAAGGAACAAGTTTGCTACTCCTCAGGAGATATCTGAAAGACATACTTCAAAGGAAGAATACAAAAACTTTGTTATTGCACATATAGGAGCAGCAACCAAGTGCATTCCAACCAAACCAAGAGCTAAATGTAGAGTTCCATCTGAGCAGTTAGAGAAAAACAAGATAACATGAAAAAAGAACCTTTTATTGATAAATGAAACACAATCAATGCCAATGTGCAGGAACAACAAAGCCCAGAGACAACTAACTTAGAACAACTAGAATATATTCAAACCAAAAATCAATAAAATCAGAAACTTGGTAGAAGATAGTCAATCCTGAATAGCATGGCAGACACTAAATGAAGTAAGTAGAAAGAAGAGCACCTTAAGAGCAAAACTAAAAGCTAGCAGCCAAGAAGACAGAATTGGAAAGAATGTTTTGAGTCTTTTTGGAAGCCCTCCTGAAGTCACTGTTAAACCTATCAAAAAAATTAATAGCCTATGAAACAAAAAAATTAACTGTTCAGAAAGATCCAGTTCGTCCAGAAAACAAATAAAACTAGCATCTTCAGGAGGTAAGAACCTGAAGTTTTTGCTGGAAAATTATTTATAAAGAATTTATTTTACTTCCAGACACCTTGACCAATTTTGATAAAATTTTGCTGTAAACTTCTTTTGACATTTATATATTAGGCACAATAAGAGATTAACATTAAAAAATATTAATGATATAGAACAATTAAAACAATATAAATTTATTATTAGTTATCATTTATGTTTTCTGTGAACATTTATTTATACAACCAAGTTTTTTTTTTTTTTTTTTTTTTTTTTATTATTATTATTATTATTATTATTTATATTTAAAATGTTTAAACTTAGATAAATATTTTCCAGTTCACAACTAAAAGATAATTTTGTAAGGTCTTTGTTCATATTGAACATCATTCTTTTTAATTATCCAAAATCTTGATATAATGCCAATTAGAAATTTTCACTCCTTAAATAGAAGCATCAATATCATCATGGATCACTGGTACAATATGAACCCAACAAGTAGATCTGTTACTACTGCCTCTGGGGAAAAATTATGGTATGTTTAGAGGATGTTCACATAGTTTGTTTTATTCTTTTTCTTTTTTTTCTTTTTTTTTTTTATTTTAACAGTAAATAAATTAATAACAGATAAGACACAAAACATTTTTTTTTATCAGCTGAACATTTTTGCTTCATAAAATATTTCTTAAATAAGTATGGCTTGGCAAAAAAGAATAATACCATTAATTTAATCTAGTTTGTTTCCGGAATATTTTATGAAGGCAGAATGTTTCAGCTATTGAATAAAAATGTTTTGCATCTTATCCGTTATTAATTTATATACTGCTAAACAAAAAGAAAGAAAGAAACAAAAAAACAACTTTTTTCTAAATGTGCTTGTTACATAATTTTTTACGAGGGGTAGTAGCTTATATATCTGTTATTTCTTCTTTAAGAACTGCCTTGTCAACAGAACTTAGAATAGATCAGATCACAGGTTATCTCCTATTCTTAGAACCTTTCAGTACTGTAGTTCAATAGATTTTTGTTCTGTCACTACTTATATGTGATTGCAATATTTTTTAATTTTTTATTATTTTTAGTGTTTAATACAATAGGTTGTTTTACTGTAAACTTTCATTGTATTGTTTTTGATACATCTGTAAATTTCCAACCGATAAATTTTATTTGTTTTATTTATTTATTTTTTTTTGTAAAGAGAAAATCTTTCACTGTATCATTTTTACTTACCCTGGAATATTCCGAATTCTGTTAATTTCAAGGCTGCAATTTCCCTCAGTCATGAAATTTTTCTTCCATTGAATTTAAAGCAGACTACAACTATTATTAGAAAATGTAATAAAATTAAATATAGAAAAATCAATTCATGTGTAGAAGTGTTCATATGCTTATATATCTACTGAAGTAAAACTCATAAATTATTTATTTCTAGTGTTGGCCATGGATAACTAGAACCACAGGAAGCAGATATGTGAAGGAGGTGGGGTGGGGGCACTGATCTCTCTCTCTCTCTCTCTCTCTCTCTCTCTCTCTCTGAATCTAAACTTGAGAGTAAGAACTCTCCCACTCCTGAGTGTCTGTAGGGAGTCTTCCATTGCTAAGACAACCTAATTGTTGGGGGAAGTGATAAATAACATTGAGTGGGGTGGGCAGTCAGATCAACTCCAATAGATCATTTACCCACACTCTGGACCAACAGGCCATTTAGCTCAATCAGCTGGGATTGCAGAATACACTGACTGCATCTCTGCCGAGGAGTGGAATCCCTCTGAGTGTCCTAAATATGACACTAAACTATCAGATGGTGAGGCTCCAGCCCCAGAGCTTTGGGGATTGTGGAGTACCTCTTCATTGCTATTGCTCCCAGATTCACTCTGACCCGGTATGGTAGCACCTGATAGGGATTTATCTATGGGTGAAATAGAACTTTTTGATGATTTTAAACAGTGCAAATAAAGGACATGTTAAATTGAATTGTTAGAAATAGAACTGTTTGACCATTTAACTGTGTAAACAAATGACTAATGTTTAATTGAATTGTCAATAATACATTGCAATACTTGAAACCATTTGACTGTGTTCAAATGAATGTATAGTGTTGAATAGAATAATTAGTGTTAACTATCAATTCTTGGTGACCCTAGTTGAGGGTGACCCAAAGGCTCCCTTTTCAATAGCTACTACACTGGGGTGTAAGGGAGGGTGCTTCTACATTCCAAGGATTGCTCCACTTTACCCTTGACCCTCACCTTATAGTGCTGAGTGTTAAGCAAGATGGCATCAAGTACCTTTTTTTTTTTTTTTTTTTTTTTTTTTTTTTTTTTTTAAGTCTTTGGTGTGACTTGACCTGGGATTGAACCTTGGTCTCCTAGACTAGACTATTGGCGAACACTCTACTCATTTGGCCTAGAGACTGGAGTTCAATCCCAAGTTGAGTCATACCAAAGACTTAAAAAATGGTACTTGATGCTACCTTAACACTCAGCATTATACGGTACGGATCAAGGGTAAAGTAGAGCAATCCTGGGAATGGAGTAATGCTCTCCTCTACACCCCAGTGTAGTAGCTATTGAAAAGGGAGCTTTCAGGTAGCCCTTGACTTTGGTCGCTAAGTTTACTTTTATTTTTAAATGGGTTAGAGCCAATTAGTTTGCACACAAGTATTTCTATTGTTTCTACAAAGTTAAATGGTTTCTATTATTGTGGTCTAACAAATATTTCTATTTAATCGGATTTTAGCAAACACTCTAACCATTATGCCAATGACCCAAGAGACCTGTGTTCAATCCCAGGTCAAGTTATATCAAAGATTCAAAAAATGGTACTTGATACTACCTTGCTTAACACTCAACATTATAAGTTAATTGCTCGGCTAGGGCTGTAGAATACACCAACTGCTTCTTTGCAGAGAGGTAAAACCCCCCACCTCCAATGAGTGTCCTGGATATGACACTAAACAATCTGATGGTGAGGTTCCAGCAATGCTGGAGCTTTGAGGAATGCAAAGTATCCCTTCATTGCCATCATTCCCAGGTCCACTCTAGCCCGGAGTGGTAGCACCTGATAAGGGTCCTATCTATGGGTTAAATAGAACTAAACCGTGCTTCTTTCACTATACTGATTTTTGCATTTAAACTGCGTATTTATGCTCAACTGAATTGTTTAAAATAGAATTGTTTCGACATTGGAACTGCGTATTAGTGCTGAACTAAATTGCTCAAAATAGAACTGTTTTGATGACTAAATTGTGTACTTATGCTGAACTGAATTATCTGAAATAAAACTGTTTGACATTTGAATATGTGTATTGCCCAGTTGGTTGGGGCTGTAGAATACACTGTCTGCTTCTCTGCAGAGGGGTAAGACTGCCACCCCCCTAACGAGGGTCCTGGATATTACACTAAACAATCTGATGGTGAGGTTCCAGCAGTGCTGGAGATTTGGGGAATGTGGAGTACCCCTTCATTGCCATCACTCCCAGGTCCACTCTAGCCCGGAGTGATAGCACTAGATAGGGCCCTATCTATGGGTTAAATAGAACTAACAGCATACTTATGCTAAAATGAATCGTTTGAAATAGAAATGTTTTTGACAATTAAACCGTACTTACATTTAAACTGTGTGCTTATGCTTAACTGAATTATTTGAAATAGAACTGTTTTTCGACATCAAAACTATATTTACGCTTAACAGAATTGTTACATATAACTGCTTGAATAGTTTGAAATAGAAACGTTTTTGACAATTAAACTGTGTACTTATGCTAAACTGAATTGTTTTAAATGGAACAGATTATTTACATAAAAATGGATTTGGCATTAAATAACCTACAAAGGTTGATATGCCATAAAACCCACCAAACCAAACCATTATAAGTTAAGGATCAAAGGTAAAGTAGAGCAATCCAGGGAAAGGAGTAACGCACTCCCCTACACCTTGGTGTAGTAGCTATCGAAAAGGGAGCCTTCAGGTCACCCTCGACTATGGTTGCCAACTTTACTTACTTTATTAATCATTTGTTTGCACACAGTGAGGTGGTTTCAAGTATTGATAAAAGAAGTAAAGCTGGTGACCTTAGTCAAGGGTGACCCAAAGGGTCCTTTTCAATAGCTACAGTGCTGAGGTGTAGGGGAGGGCGCTACTCCATTTCCTGGATTGCTCCACTTTACCCTAGATCCTTAATTTTGAAATATACCTTTTATAATGCTGAGTGTTAAGCAAAGAGGTATCAAGTACCCCCCCTTTTTTTTTAGTCTTTGGTATGACTCTACCTGAGATTGAACCCCAGTCTCCTGGGCCATTGGTGAACACTCGGCCAATGTAAACTATTCACTCAGGAATCATATATGTATAACCATTTGTTAGTGTTACATAGCAATACTTGAAAACATTTAACTGTGTATTAGTTGTCTAAATTTCTGAGATGAAGCTTGTTGATTTTTAACATTAAGGGTTTTCGGACTGTTGTCTTCATTTTTGTTGTTATTTCCACAACGTTTCGGCCTTCTTTAGGCGTTTGTCGAACTCGGGGAAACTTCACGGAACTTCAAACTACGTCCTTTATTGAATCCATGGGGGTCGCCTGTTCTGATTCCATTAGCCATAACCGGGTACAAGTGTCAAGTATTCCTGGATTGTTACTCGCCTGTAGTCGGGATTGAACCTTCAACCTCCAGATGATTGTCTCCTTAGAAGCGTAGGGAACCAATGCCTATAACCGTTACACCATGTGTCCAACAGGAGGACATATCGGCGAAAATGTTGTGGAAATAACAAAGATGAAGATAAAAGTCGAAAACCCTTAATGATAAAAATTTAACTGTGTCCCCCCCCCCAAAAAAAAATGAGCTGTGGCTTCTTTAAAGGTGTTATCTAGAAAATGTGTTCAAAAATCATATATCTACTATATATGTTTAAAGAGGATTTAACAATAAATAAGCTACAATGTTTGGTTTGGTTTTATGGCATATCAAACCAAACAGGCCATTTGCACCCTCAGCTCAGGTTTTCTTGTCAAACAATCATCTGGTGGATTGTCTCGTTGCAAATTGCACTATGTCCTAAGTGTCACTGGTATCTACTTCAGACTAGGATCATACATCTTTTTCCAATCTTATACTGTCTACTTTCGTCTCATAATAGCTGTTATGTTTACATAAACAAAACTAAAATACTATTCCACCCTCTTGATGGGGGGGCTTAGAATATGCTGACTCTATCACTTGCTGATGGTCAAGACCCACCCTAAAAACAAATGTCCTGAGTATGACATTAATGGTGAGGCTCCGGTTAAGGAGAGTATGGTGTATCCCTTCATTGTTGTTACTCCCAGATCCACTCTTCAGTTCCGAGTTTGGTTTGGTCTTTTGGCATATCTACCATTATAGGTCATTTAATGCGAAATCCATTTTTATACATATAAACAGTTCTATTTGAAACAATTCAGTTTAGCATAAGTACAGTTTAAATGTCAAACAGTTCTATTTGACTCATAGATAGGACCCTATCAGGTGCTACCCCTCTGGACCAGAGTGGACCTGGGAGTGATGGCAATAAAGGAGTACTCCACATTCCTTAAAGCTCTAGCATTACTGTTTAGTGTTATATCCAGGACACTCATTGTGGGGTAGGTCTTACCCCTCTGTAGAGATGCAGTTGGTGTATTCTACAGTCCCAGCCAACTGGGCTAAATATACATGATTTGTAAACTCATTTTGTAGATACGTATGGTTAAATGATCTAACAGTAATATTTCAAACAATTAAATTTAGGATAAGTAATTTGTTGGCACTCAGTTTAAATGTCAAACAGTTGTATTTGACCCATAGATAGAACCCTATCAGGTCCTGCCACTCTGGTCCAGAGTGGACCTAGGAGCAATGGCAATGAAAGAGTACTCCACATTCCCTCAAGCTTCTGCATTACTGGAACCTCACCATTAGTATCACTATCCAGGACACTCTTACCCCTCTATAGAGATGCTGTTGGTGTATTCTACAGTCCCAGTCGACTTGGACGAGACACACTCTGAGCCAGAGTGGTAGTACCTTCTATGGGTCAAATAGATCTATTCAAAAATTATTTGTATTAGATAGGAATCTATCTAATACAAATAATGATGCTATACTGCTGCAAATTTTTTTGTATTCAGAATAGTTACTGTAAGCTATAATATTTTACTAAAATCTATTATTGAAACCATATATATATTTGCCAAACCTCTCTGCATTATCGGGATGTGACACAAGGTTAATTTTTTAAGTGGAGTTAACAGGTTTGAATTAGGAGTTTTCCTTCTCCTAAACTGGTTGCCATACCAAGGTTAAAGAGCCCAGTTTGCCTTACTATTTACCGTTAGCTGGAGGAATAATACTTGAATTCATACCTTTCCTAAGAGTATCAGCAGTATGTGAATTGCAAACAGCCTCATCTAGGGTTTGAACATGGGTTGTTGTGTCCATTTCCTACAATGTTAACAATTACATCATGGGCATCTCCATAGATTATTGAAACCATATAACTGTGTGCAAACAAATAGTTATTTGAAACTATATAATTATTAGTATTGGATAGGAATTCTTAAAACTATTCAACTGTGTATAAATTATATTAGATAGGAATACATGCTATCATATAATTGTATGCAAAAAACCACTGAGATGGGTGATTACTTAGGAACAGTAGGTAGTGTAAACCACTTGTTTACTAAACTTTGCTTATTCTGGGGGACAACTGTAGATATGTGCATCCTGTCAGTTCATCAAATTTAAACAGTGATGAGCCTGTTCAGTTCTGAAATGAGTGACCATTTAGGAACAGTAGGAATTATAAATAACTTGATCTATGTACCAGAATAAGCAAAGCTTAGTAAATTCTATGAAGATCATAGCAAAAGAAAGGTATACATTTATACGTGATTATCAACATGGATTCTAGATGATTTCGGATTGAAACATATGAATTATGATAGTAAACTGCATGCTGTATTTTTATATCTGTCTCTGTTTATATTTTTTGCTCTCTGGTTTTTGTTATGGTAAGAACTACCAAGTGTGATAGCCAATAGGGAGAGATGGGAAGAGAGAATCAAGGGAATCCATGCTATCAGTATAATGATGATGATGGCTTTAATTAAATTACTGCCCTTATATGATTTTAGTTGAATAAAGTATCTATAGCTTCTTTTAAAAGCAGCTAGTTATTTCTCCTTAAAAATTGCATAATCATCAGTCAGCGGTGTGAATTGGCTTCGGCTTGGATAGATTTTTGTTTTTATATTCAAAGTTGGTAATAAATATCCACAATTTTTGTCAAGATTTTGATGCCTTGTTTTGATTGTAAACATTGTGGCCATCTTCACATATGTTCACTTGATTGTTTGTCATAGTACTAAATTATTTAGAAGCCAGGATGATAAAATTTCTTCTCGGTTTTGATAAATACATTTCCTTCTATGGGAGGGGTCATCTTAGTCTATTCAAAACTTTTTTTTGTGTATTTTGTTTGAGTATGATATGTCTTATGTTGTCATTTGGTAAGTGTATTATAGAGGGACAAAATCAAACTTGTTAGTCTTGCAAATCCATTTGCTAGAATAGCTTGTTAATTGTTGCACCAGTACTACTGTATGGATGCACCACCTGGATGTAAATGAAATACATGGAGAAAGGCTAGATGGCAATTACACAAGAATGCTACATGTTGATTTGAACAAATCCTGGAATAAATCCACATTACTACTGCTATACGGCCTCTTACCTCCTATCTCACAAACCATTCAAGTTAGACAAACAAGACATCCTGGGCACTGCTAGAAAAATAAAGATAAATTTATAAGCAACGTTCTCTTGACTCCTACACATGGATGTGCCAGCATTGGCTGTCTAACAAAGACATTTGTCAACTCTGTATGGACACTGGATACAGCCTGAGAAGACTTATCAGGAGTGAAAGATGATAGGAATGGATAACAGGACATGATCATATGCCCCCAAAAGTTTTATATTACTACTGCAGAGCAAGGCATTCTTCTATTGTATAAATCAAATATGGTTGATTAAACTACACTGACAAGTATACTATCCCCAACAAAAATTAGGTAACTAACTAGCTGATTTTTTTTTTTTTTTTATAGCAGTTAATAAATTAATAGCAGATAAGATGCAAGACATTTTTCTTAATAGCTGAACATTCTGACTTCATTGAATTTTCCTAAAACTAAATTATTTGAATTAATCACAATTTTTTTTCAAAAGCGTGGAAAGGAAAATATTACGGAATCGTCTAATGTCGAGGAAAATATGGAATTCATTGACAAAACAATTAAAATCAATACTTAATTGTCACTCTTTGAGCTTTTATAACAGCTTTATTCAAAACAAAATTGTAAAATTACACAAAAGCTTTAATTCTTTCAGGCATGCATTTCACTAATTGAAAACTATATTCTTTATCAAAGGGGTTCCAACATTCTCAAATGTGTCATTAAGTTTGATACTGAGTTGTATCCTATTTATAGTAATTATATTACAATAAATATCAGATAGCCAAAAAAAGTCAGAGGAAGCTCACTATGATTATTACTTAATGGTTATCCACCTAGATAAATTCTAATGAACGGGGTGAGCATGAACACACTGAAAACCTATTAAGTTGTAAAATGGATTAGAAATTGCTTTTTTCTCTAAATGATAACTTTTTAACTTAATTGCATCAAGAAACTCTTTGTTATGTACCATTTTTGCTAATAAATGAGATATGCATCCTTACACATCTTTACACACACACACACACACACACACACACTCACCAGAAGTTCTTGCCTCAATAAAGAAAGGAATGTCTTAGAGCCATGAAACTTGCCAGCTAATTCATATATTCATCTTGTAGTTTAAGGCATTTGTCGCACCTTTTCTAAAGCTTCTTTAGAGCTCTTTTGGCAGGAATTAGAATATTCTGACTGTATCTCCTGCAGAGAAAAAAAATAGAGGTCCTGAGTATGACCCTAAACTGCATCTGATGATGAGGCTTCTGTTCTGGAAAGTGTGGAGTACCCTTTCATTGCCATTACTCCCAGGTGTACTCTGAGCCAGAGTAGTTGTAGTAGCAGCTTCTAAGGCCCCATACATGGGGCAAACAGATCTGTTTAAAATTGATTCATGTTCAATCAGACCATTTACCAAAAAAAAATTTTTAAGAACTGACACAGAAATGTAAATATGAATGTGATTCTCTAACCCCAAAGCATAAAATAACCTTTGATGGGTTAACATGCCCTTATAATCACTAAGGTTTCTTGTAATGAAGAGTCATTCCCTTCTTGGTTGTGCTGAAAATTTTTACTGTTCTTTTGTAAATTTAAAAAATAAATAAATACTGTATAATCAGCTTTATAATAAATCATAATAGAGTAAGCACAAACAAAGAATCCACATGATTTATTTTGATGAAAATGACAAATACAAGAAGCAGTTGCCCAGTTGGCTGGGGCTGTAGAATACATCGACTGCAACTCTGCAGAGGGGTAAGACCCCCACCAAATGAATGTCCTAGATATGACGCTAAACAATATGATGGTGAGGCTCCAGTGATGTGCTCAGCATTTCCAAAAACTCCCACATCTTCATTGGCATTGCTCCCAGGTCCACTCTGTCCTGGAATGATAGCACCTGATAGGGCCCTAACTATGGGTTAAATAGAATTAACTGCATACTTATGCTAAACTGAATTGTTTGAATTAGAACTGTTTGACTAAACTGAATAGCTTAAATAGAAATGTTTTTACAAATAAACTGTGTACTTACATTTAAATTGCGTGCCTATGCTAAACTGAATTGTTTAAAATGGAACTGTTTTTGACATTTAACTATGTGTAAACAAAATTTTTACTTATACTAAACTGAATTAGAACTGTGCGACTAAACTGAATAACTTGAAATAGAAATGTTTTTGACAATTAAACTGTGTACTGATGCTAAACTGAGTTGTTTGAAATAGAACTGATTATTTGCATAAAAATGGATTTGGCATTAAATAACCTACAAAGGTTGATATGCCATAAAACCTAAACAAGAAGCAAAATAACATGATTGGATAGAGCAAGTTTTCAGCTACAAAACTATTCTACTATATTAGTTACAACCATTGGTTATGGATTTTTGCCAGCGCTAAACAAAAACCTTCATGAAATGTTCATAAAATCTGTGTTATGTGGGAGAGGGAAGTTCCCATGACACAGTGGCTAATGTGCTGGATTGCAAGAGCATTGTAAGCAAGTTCAAACTCCAGGCATGCTATTACATTCACTTTCAGGCTAATACTCATGGGGGGGGTATGAACCCCCTTATCCACCCCCAGCTATGGGTTAAATAGTGCCACTACTGTTCTTCTTCAAGGATAGCTTTGGTATTGAATAATTCATTCAGCTTGAAACCAAACCAAGCTTGTTCTAGTGGATGCAAAACACGATTGGACTGGAAATTGATTTATTCTCTAATTTTGAATATTGTAATACCATTGTGCTTACACAAATCTTGCTATAAGGAGTTTTTTTTTTTTTTTTTTTTTTTTTTTTTTGCATGTGTGTTAAAGTAACATAAAAATGGAATTGTGGGATATCTTTTTAGCTAGTTCCAACATTCCTCTGAATGATATGAACTTAATTAATGTCTTTGTATTTTTATAATAAAATTGTCTGCTGTCAGTAGTGTTCATGTTAGAAATGTTTTGTGATTATGGTGAGTGTTTTCTTCATCGACAATCCTTAGCAGCTATTCAACACTGATACTGTTCAAGGTGAAAAATTTAGAGCAGATAAGATAAAAGAAAATCTCACTGAAATAAGATTAAGAATAAGTATTTATTGACATTATTGATTTACAGGCTGGGAATGAAGTGTTTTCAAAGGTTTAAGCTGTGAAGTTCAGGTAGCTCTTTATTTTTTGCGTGTTAAAAAAGAAAAATCTATTGTTCACAAAGGGTATAATAAAAACTTATTATTTGATCTATTTTTGTAAAACTTGGGAAAAGCCCTCTTTTGTTAACTAATACTGTTATTGGTTAAAACTTGAGATATTTTAGGTGTTTCAAAGAATTCTATAACATCTTAGATGTAAATTGTGTTTCAGAGAAATTGATATGGTATCGTTTTCAATAAATTGATGAGTTCTTGTTCAAATGATCTCAGATTTTAACAGCATGTGTAAAAATAACTCCAAATGCTATGTTTAATGTTTAAACATCTTTTCTTTTCCAGTGAATGGCATTTCTATACCTGAAAAGAAATAAAACATTAAACATCTAATGTAGAGTTGTTTCTATGCATGTTAAGATTTGAAATCGTTTGAGAATGAGAATTTCTGAAATACTCTCTATGTTGTAGTTAGACGCAGTGAGGAAGAGGGCTGCCAGTGTCAAGTTTGGAGTTCAACTCTGCCCTTGAGGCCATATTATTATGTTGGGGTCTACACAGATTGAGAACTAAATGTCACCTATGGTAATCTAACATTGTTCTGGTGTTTACACTGAGTAGGGGATGTTAATCACTTGGTCTTGAGGGATCTTCCTCCTCCAAGCATCACCAGTTTTCTTGTCTAAAAGGGTCAGAGCCAAGTTTATTGGTAGGTTCCCCTAAAAGGGAATGCTAAAGAGACCTCACATTTTTTTGTAATGGCTCTGCTTGAGTTTTAATTCATGCGTTGCTCTCCCCACGGGGAAAAATCCACACAAGTCATGAATAAAGAACACCTAATTTAATAATAAAGAATTTTTTTTTTCTTTCTTTTATTAAGGACTTTTTATTTTTTATTTTAATTTTTAACTTTTTTTGCTTCATCTCATCTTAAAATTCAATTTAAAATCATATTTAAAAGAAGTGAGAAAAGTAATTGATGTTTAATTTTTAATATAAAATTTATTGAAATATTTTAAAAATTAATTTTTTTTTTTTTTTTTTTTCTGATCAGGACTTATTACTTTTGCATTTATTTTACTTTTAAGTTTAAAATAAAATCATATTTTAAAAAAAGTGAGTAATGCAATTGATGTTGAATTTTTTATTTCTAATTTCCTAAGCAATTTGTCTATTATTTCCCTTAAAAAAACAAAACAACTCATATTTCTAATGAAATGAAATTTAAGATACAACTCCTTCCAAATGAAGTCTTTGAGAATAGTATATGGCAGTATAAGCTCTTCTTTTCCCAGATACACATATTCATGTACAATGATATGTATGTATGTTACAAGCTGAGTATGTATATAATCATATTAAGTCATAGCTAAACAAGTTGGGAGTTCAGAAGGTGGGTAAATATATACATATAAATACTAGCAGTGTACAACTTCTGGATAATTTTGTACATAAAACCTGGGGTATATTTATTTTTTCTTTTAAATGTGTTGGAAGTCTTTTTTTTTTTTTTTTTTTTTAATCTATCAAATGGTTGTTCATTTTGAAATGCTTGTAAAAATACTTTATTGATGTTTTATAATATTAAAAAATTTTATTTCCAAAAAGGTTGTGCTTTAAATTTCATTGAGGATAGTCAAAAAGAAACTCCCTTTCTCATTTCATCATATTTCTTGATACGTTTTTTTTGTTTTTTTTCCTAACTTGCTAAATATTTTTTTACCTTCAATTTTGGTACTTTAGTGATATTTTACTTGTTTGTACATAATATATCTTATGATTTTTATTTTTTAAAATTGCCTGAACTTCTGCATAGCTTGTTGTATCTAAAATAAGAAACTAGATATAATAATATAAGAAAGAATGTAAATGTGTTTTGCAATCTTCAGAGGCAAAATGCCTCAGCTACAATACTTAACAATCTACTGTTATTAAAATTATCATGTAAATTAAATTAATTATCAAATAGCAAAGAGATAGTACTATTCTACATCCCAATCTGTAGTAATCAGGGTTCACTTAACAGTCAGAAAGCTTGATCCAGGACAACACATTTCGCGTATCACCGTCCAGCACAAATGTCTCTAGCTTAGAAATGTCTCCTGAATTGTCTCTTCCAATCAGCTGGATATATCGTCTCTCGCCAACCGCAACGCTTGAGTTTGATGCTAACACTGCGGCTGTCTGTCTTTTTTATAGGCTTAGACCTTTGCACACATCTCGTCGGTCTTGTGAGAATCCGAGATCGTGAGTTCTTAAAACATGTTAGCGTGGCCATTTTCGCTTTTGCATGCCAGGCACACACGAGCATGTTTTTCTGGGGGGTAAGTCCATTTCTCTTTTACACAATACACTCAGGAATCAGAAAACAATCATATTCAGTCACAAAATCAGCCCTAAACAAAAACCCCGATAAAAAATTTCAAGATCCCATATATGTATTTATAAAGAGGAATGAAAAAGAATGGCAAAAACATTTGAATACAAATAATAAATTTCACTCTATCAAACCAATCCTTGAAGAGTTGGAGGTGGGGTTCAAGAAGGGTAAGGAAAGATCTCACTCATTCATACTTAAAGGAAAAGATCAACCTATAAGCACGATATGTCAAGCCACACTCACAGTGAAACACATCTTTACTGAATGCACACATCTTGCCCCTGTAAAACATAAATACTATAAAGAAAATAATATAAAGAAACTATTTGAAAATGTTGAAATCAACAAAATAATCTCTGATCTCAAATCACTAAATATTTATAAAAAATAATGTAAGATACATCTATAAAACATGTCTTATCAATTTTTGTCTCATGCCCTAACAATTTCTTGATAATCAAAAATATTTACCAATAAACTGTTTGCTTTCAAATCATATATATATATATATATATATATATATATATATATATATATATATATATATATTGTGTGTGTGTAAAAAAAATAAAATAAAAATAAATAAATTTGGTATTAAATCGAAATTAACCCTCAAGGGTTGATATGCCAAGTTTAATCATTACATCACATCTGTCATAGTTACTAGTTCCATGCCCTTGGCTTTGAACCAAGTTTTTCCTTCTCCTAAATTAGTTGCCTAACCAAAAGTGAAGTCCAGTCTGTTCTATATACCCATAGCCGGTGGAAAAAGGCATGAATCCATTTCATCTTCTATCTTAAGGACATTTGTGCGAAAGTGAAATATAAACTGCCTCATCTAGAATTTAAACCTGGCTCACAAAGTCCATTTCCTAAGATAATAACTGTTACATCACCAACTGATACAATAATTCTAAGGATTAAAATGTGTTAGTAGGAAGAAAAAGGATAAGTCTTTCTTTTTAGATTTTCTTATAACACTAGTTTTCTCTTCTGTTTTTTGAATGTACTATATGTGTCAAGTATTGTTTTATATATACACTGTTGAAACTCACAAAATTTTTCCTTCCTGACTTTCCAAAATTGTGATCCTCAGGTAGTCTTGCAAAGTGAATGGAATTAATTCCATTTGTAAGTTTTAGAATTAAATATGAATTGCATATTCTACTTATATAGGATTTTTTCTTTTAATTCCCAGGAAGTAGAATGGTGCTGTCAGTATGAAAACTCTCAGAAATGGACACCATCCAAGACCCACACCCTCTTGTTGTGTCCCTAAATCCTATGAGGATGATGATGACGATGATGACTGCTTGCCAATACCAAAGCTTTCATTTTTACCAGCTGCTGCTATTGTGTTTGTGGTGGGCACTGCATGCTTTGCTAACAGCTGCAGTGGTGACTTTGTCTTTGATGACACTGAAGCCATCTTGAACAATGCTGATATAAAGTCAGATGTGTCTTTGGAGAAACTCTTTCACCATGACTTTTGGGGAACCAAACTCGATTCCAATAGCAGCCACAAGTCTTATCGGCCTCTTACGGTGCTCACATTCAGGTAAGTCTTATCTCGAAATTTAATCCCCTTTATTTCATGATCTTTTTTTTGTTTTATAACACACAAAGAGCAAGTCTTTTGCCTAATCAAAATAACAATTGATATGATCATCTTAAGGCAAAGGTTCATCAATGTGAGACCTCTGGTTTTAGCCTCAAAATCATATGGTAAGTTTATGAGCCTTTGAAATAATTTTGGTTTCTTTGTTTTAATGGCATATCAACCTTTACGGGTTACTTAATGCCAAAGCCATCTTTGAAGGATTTCTTCTATTTTTCATTTGATTGCAATTAATAAAACCATTTTTAGTAAATTGTTTCAATAATTACCATTGTTGAAATATAATGGTGAAAAAAGAAACAACAGTAGATGACAATTCAAAATGAGAAAGCAATTGAAGAAATCTGAGTTTGAAAATGGGGAGAATATGACTTGGAACTTTAAGAATCATTGTCTTAAACTGTTATTTTGATTACATAAAAGACTTGCTGTGTGTATCTTTTATCAATCAACATCATAATCCTAAGTCCCTTAGCTTCTTGGTGGGTGAATTTAAAAACTAAGGTGAAGAATTTGGAATTAAATCAATTGGAAATTTTATGATCCATTGAAACATAGATTTCTTATTTCAGTTTAATACATTAGAAAAAAAAATATTGTTATATAAATTGTGATAATTACTTCTATAAAAGTATAACTGGTAGGGTATCTGTGGTGTTGTGGCTAACTTGCTGAACTGCAACATTGTAGTAAGTGAGTTTGAACTCCTACGTTGAATTTCAGACTAATACCCTCGAGAAAAGTATGAACCCCATTACCCCCTCCTCCCGAGTTGTGGGTTAAATAGTACCACTATTGTTCTTCTGTTCATGAAGAGTGACATACCATTAAAGAAACCAAAAATGAAGCATATAATAGTTAGAAACTAGTAGGTGACAATGGAATAGAAATTGAAATCTGAATTCAAAATGAGAGAGATATATGACCTAAGTCTCAAAACTATTCTAGTCCAGACAATCTTAAGTGAATCAGATGACTCAGACCAAATTTGCAATAGAAATGAATCTAAGTGTCAGGTAGGCTAATACATACTACATTAGTAAGTTGGCAGACCATAGTCGAGGGCAACCCAAAGGCTCTCTCTTCAATAGCTACTACACCCGAAGTGTAGCTGAGGACACTACTTTCCCTGAATTGCTCCACTTACACTTGATCTGTACCCTATAATGCTGAGTGTTAAGCAAAGAAACATAAAGTATCTTTTTTTTTTTTTTTTTCTCCCCTCTTTTTTTAGTCTTTGCTAAGACTCGGCCTGAGATTCAACCCAGGTCATAAAAAATTTACAAAAAAGTATCCAGTGAAACAGTTTCAAATAGCCTATTGAACTTTTAGTTATTTTGATGACTTGTTTTTACACTATTGAAGCTGCTGATGACACTAATGATAAAATCAATCAAAATAACTACATCTAATATATATATATATATATATATATATATATATATATATATATATATATATATAAAGGTATTCTTCAATCCAGTAAATCCGGAGTAGGGAACAATTCTGTCAGGACAAATAAATTATTCAAATTTTGAATATTTAAGTATTCTTGGTAAAAGAGCTCAATGTAAATAAAATTCACTGAGCAAATAATATTATTTCAGGTAAAAACCAATATTCAGTCACATTAGGATAATAAATTTATTATTCTAATGTGTCTGAATATTGTATTTTTTTTTTTCTTTCTTGAAATATATATTCAGCCATATAAAGAAAAAAAAAAATCAAACATAAAATCCATGATACAATTAGGCTAAATTCTTGAGTAACGCATAAGATACTTGTTCTAATTAGTGAAGCTTCAATTTCAATATTTTGCAGTTGACTTAGCTGATATTCATTCTTCTTGGCTGTTATAATCTCATGACTCACCAAGTTCATCAGATGAGACAAATTCTATGTTGGCACTAATACCTTTGCAGTTTGTGTAAGTTTGGGAACAAATCATATACTTCCTGCAAGAACACACTATGGTATTGCAACCAGATTTGCAGGTGCATCAAGCAACTTCCAAGAATTTCTGGAGAGCATGCTGAAAATCTGCCATGATTTAGTATAAATTACTTAAGTTAAGTTCACCGGCTCATTGGTCTAGTGGGTTGTGTTCACCAATGATCCGAGCGACTTGGGTTCAATCCCAGGTCAAGTC
Organism: Sepioteuthis lessoniana; assembly: GCA_963585895.1. Taxonomy (NCBI): domain Eukaryota; kingdom Metazoa; phylum Mollusca; class Cephalopoda; order Myopsida; family Loliginidae; genus Sepioteuthis; species Sepioteuthis lessoniana. The sequence continues at coordinate 84,154,738 of OY757918.1, forward strand.
ATACCAAAGACTTTAAAAATGGTACTTGATACTTCTTTGCTGAACACTCAGCAATATAAGGTACGTATTAAGGGTAAAATGGAACAATCCAGGGAAAGGGGTAGCGCCCTCCACTACACCTTGGTGTAGTAGCTATTGAAAAGGGAGCCTTCTGGTCGCTAACTTACATTTTTTTTACTAAAGTTCAACAGTCTATTGGAACTTGTTCCACTTGATATTTTTTTTTTTTGGTGAATTTTTGACATGTATGCAGTATGTGTTGGCCTACAAAATGTGCTGGAGGTGCTTGTAGTGTAATGGTTATTGTTATAGGAAATGGACTCAGCAACCAGAGTTCAAATCCTGAACAAAGTTGTTTGCATTTCATCTAGTGCTAATATTTACCATAACAAATCCAAGTCAAGTGCCATTAGAATCGCACTATTGCTACAAACATACCTACTAATGTCTCACTAACAGCTGTTATCATAGGAAATAGAATTAATGACCTGAGTTCAAATTCTGGATGAAGCTGTTTACACTTCACTTTCTGCTAATGCTCTTGAGAAAGGCATGAATACATCTACCCTTTCCTCAGCTATGGGTAAATGGTAGTGCAGACTGGGTTCTTTAGCCTTGGTTAGGCAACTAGTATAAGAAAACGGAAAACTCTGAATACAAACTAAGTTTGCTCTGGTTAAAAATTGGCCTTGTGTCACATCCTGTCCATGGCAGCTACAAGGCCATAATAGTGAGCATCTATTGAGTCTGTAATTTATTACAATAGCTTGTTAACCACAATTCCATGAAGATCTTTATTGTAGTTATTGACAAAATGTACCTGGCACAAGGCTACAAATATGGGTCACCTAGTGAGGAACAAACTATTTACTATTGACGGATCTGCTAGCCTAGCAAACCAGCTTTGCTTCATTTAAAAATTCACTCTGTGTCACATCCTGCCCATGGCAGAGGGGTTGGGTAAATACATTGTTTCTTTCTGAATTTGACTGTGGGTAAATGAAAGTTTAAAAAAACAAAACAATGGCTAAAGGTGGGGAATAGCTGTATATCATAGAAATATGTTTGATATTTTTTCTTTCACAAGAATTAAGATTGTTAGATTTGCATACCATGTAATATATACGTAGCATATACATGTGACAACCAATCTGGTTTAAGTTAGCTTAGCACCTTTGTTGAGAGTGAGTTCTACCTTTGAACTCTTCTCAAAGTTCTGTATATTTCTTCTGGATTAATTAAATGTGCATTTACTTAACCCCTCTGCCATAATGTCCTTTTTTGTAAGTAGAGTAGAACTGGTTTGAATTCAGAGTTTTTCTTCTCCTAGACCATTTGCCATACTAAGGTTAAAGAGCCCAGTCTGCCCTGCTATTTATTTATAGCTTCTCAGCCTTTTGGCTGGGCCATCTAGCATTCATGCCGGATGGGGCATCAATCAGTGGCAGATTTGAGGCTTAAAGGCCCCCACCTTCGGCTGGGCAAGCTGCTTTTTTGACTCCTATGCACCCCTTGTATAGCACTAGACCTCATGGTCTAGCTCAAGCTATATTCTGGCATACGTGTCCGGATCTAGATTTAGGTCCGTGATACTGCCTGACTCATTAGACCCACATTGCACTTAGTGGGTCAATGACCAGCAGGGTTCGAGTCTCGGCTTGTTCCCGACCTTCCCCTCCCCTTTATCCCCACTTTAATTGGCCTTCGGGCTTTTGACCTTGTGTCAAGTCCTGTCTGGTGGGAGGCAGCAACAAATACATATTTATTTATAGCTGGAGGGAGAATAGTTGGATTCCTACCTTTCCCAAGAGTGTTTGCGTTTCCCATTGTGCTAATAATCTTCATCCAGGATTTGAACTCTGGTTGCTGTGTTTAGTTTTGTATTGGTAGCAAGAGATTCTGTGCCAGCATAAATCATGAATTGTTAGACCCTTTGAACTTTGCTGCTGCTTTGTACACTTAAAAGATTATTTTCTATTTTATTTCAGATGGAATTACTATTTTGCTGATGGACTACATCCCTGGGGCTTCCATGTTGTCAATGTAATCTTACATGGTGTAGTGTGTGTTCTTTTCTTAAAAGTGTTCTCGTGTCTGTTTGGTAATACAGTTTCTTGTCTGAAGCAGTTCTCTGCCCCCAAATCGTCCTTCCTGTGTGCGTTGATGTATTCTGTGCATCCAATACACACAGAAAATGTAAGTCTTTTTTATTTTAATTATTGTATTTCCAATATTTTTGTCCTCTCTGTTTTACTATTTTTATTTCTTTGCTTTTTTTTTAAATTTACTTAACCCTTTTGGTGCAGTGATAAATTTATTTTGATTGTAAATTAAAGAAATAGCTTGCAAATAAAAAAGTAAAAAAAATAAAAAAAATTTATTGGAGTTTCACAATTATAAACTCAATAGTGTAATATAACCACCCCAAAGTATTATAAGAATTTTTTTTATTCACTGACACTTCTAAAAATGATTGTTTTACTCAAGTTTTAGAAGTAATAAATCCCCACCCCCAATTTTTATATATCGAAAAAGAGACACTTTCGAGGCGTTATTTGCTCGAGATCCAAATTTTTTAAGTAATGTGGACTAAAGTTGCATTTCTCCCTCACACATTAAGTATATGTGGTTGACTTGAATTGCTCTTTGTACCAAAAGGGTTAATAGCTTTATATATTCATATACCCAGGCTCTTTCAGTTACTTATAAACAGATATTTCTTGGGCTTAGTTCAGTTGGCCCTCAAACTTGATTCAAACAGGGATTTAACTCTTGATTACTAAGTAAACTTTGATATACTTAGAGCACTAATAAAACTCAAGCAATGGCTATTATAGATATTGTTTAACATTGACCAATCAGTCTTACCCATTTTTATTTGTTCTCTCACTTTATCTAATCATATTCCTGTTTTTAGCTGTTAGTGTTGCTTCACTTTTGAGCTGGAAATTTGAGTGATTACAAATTAAGTGATCAGATTTATCACCACCATTGTTAGTGGATTATTGAATCATATTTGGTTCTGTTCAGTTTAATTGCTGATATAGAACATTGGAATATATCATTGCAGCCAAACAACAAGGTGTTTACATTGGTTAGGTGTTATTGTATTAACCACCTGGTTTTGGGTCTCTTCCCTCTGAAGCAATACATACTTGCAGAGCTATGTCTATTACTTGGCACTTTAGGTGTCCTAAAAGGAGATTGTTGATGGGATCAAGCATTTTTTATTGCAGCCATGCATACATCTTGATTCATGCATGGCCTCCCCGCTATAAAATGACATCGTGTCAAATCTGATTTGGTGGGAGGTCGGATGAATATTGGTCAAACAAAGCTTAGAATACACTGACTGTATCCCTTTCAAAGACCCTGCCCCCATAAGTGGGTGTCTTGAGTATGACATTAAACTACATCTGGGGAAAGAATGGAGGTGCTCGTGGTGTAATGGTTATCGTCGTAGGAAATGGACACGACGACACGAGTTCAAATCCTGGACGAGACTGATAGCATTTCACATAGCACTAATACCCTTGGGAAAGGTATGAATCAAATTATTCTCCCTCCAGCTATGGGTAAATAGTAGGACAGACTAGGTTCTTCAGCCTTAGTGAGACAACTAGTCTAGGAGAAGGAAAACTCTGAATTAAAACCTGTTAAACTCCGCTTAAAAATCGACTTTGTGTCATATCCTGCCCAAGTGGAGGGGTTGGTAAATATGATTAAACTACATCTGGTTGTGAGGCTCCAGCTTTGGAGATCTGGAGCGTGGAGAAACCCTTCATTGTTATTACTCCCAGGTTCACTTTGATCCATTGTGGAAGTACCTGTTAGGGTTCCATCTACAGGTCTACAGGTCAAATAGATATGTTTAAGAAATATTTGTATTCAATAAGAATAGTGATGCCATACAACTGTAAATTATTTGTATTAAGAATAGTTACTTGAAGCTATGATTGTTTTCTCAAGATTACTATCCTTATTAGTTAGTTGAAACTATATAACTTTGTGTAAATATATGACTATTATCTTATAATTATTAGTATTAGATAGGAATTCTTGAAACCATTCAATTGTGTTCAAATTATTTGTATTAGATAGGAATACTTGATATAGAACTAAAAATTGTTTGTTTTAAGAATAGTTACTTAAAGCTATAATTGTTTACTTAGAATTATTATTTGTTAGAAGTATTTTTACTTTTTTAAGTAGAGTAATTATATTGTGAATTGAATTCTTCTGGACATGGTAATTCGATTTGTAATATTATTAGTTACTTGAAACCATATAAGTGTTAGTTCTATTTATGGGTCAAAAGGGGTTTTTGAAAATTAATTGTATTAGATTAGAATACCTGATATATAACTGAAAAAATAACTTTGCAAATTTAGATATGTATGCAATTCCCAAACCTATTGGCATGAAATAACCCTAGACTGTTTGACATAGTATTAAAATCAATCAAAAACAGGGCCTAGGTTATTTATTTTTTATTTTTTGTGACAGGCACAAGCTTTTGTGATATCTTGTAGTTATGTGGGAACTCAAAAACAACAGTATTTAGCTGTTGAAATGATTGCATCATGTGCTAGCGTCATTTGAGCATCTAGTCCTTTCTGTTGTGCTTGCTGTATTGTATTTTTTTCTTAAGACAGAGGTGCTTGTGGACATGGCAACCCAAGTTCAAATCCTGGACGAGGCTTTTGCATTTCACATAGTGCTAATACCCTAGAGAAAGGTATGAATCCAATTATTCTCCCTCCAGCTAGAGGTAAATAGTAGGACAGACTGGACTCTTTAACCTTATCTTGAGGTTAGAGAATCATACTTGTACATTCATATTTACATTTTTTGAGTAGTTGTTTCTTAAGTGTTTTTTTAAAACAATTTTCAAATAGATCTATTTAACCCATAGTTAGGATCTTAACACTCCAGCTCAGAGTGGACCTGGGAGTAATGGTAATGAAGGGGTACTCTATAACTCTACAGATTTCCAGAGCTGGAGCCTCCCTAATGGAAGCAGTTTAATGTCATAACCAGGACACCTCTTCTTGGGAAGTTTTACCTCTTTGCAGGAGATACAGTCACCATATTCGAAACCCTATTGATAGGGGATATATATATATATATATATATATAGTCATCTACAGAAAAACTGTTTCATTGTATCGCAATTTTTCAGTGTAGCTTGACACGCAAGAAACTCAAAGCTGGGATCAAAACCCTGCTGACTTTTATGCCAGCTGGAGATTCTACTACACAGCCATGAGGAAACTCGGTGTAAGCAATGGAATTTTAAATGCATATGTATCACTTAGTTTTGTTTACATATATATGCTTAATGACTACTGAGAGCTCCATTCATTCAAAGAGCTTTGCATCACCCATGTGGCAACCATTAATTCCTTCACTAGAGAGCTCAACCTCACCGGAGTGGGGATGTAGTTTTGGTTATAGTTTTCAATGCTGTTGCATTTGGCAATATCTCTTTTGATTGTATAATATTCCATGAGAAATGATGAAGTCCTTTGATTTAGAAAATTAATTTTTTATCAAAAAAAAAAAAAAATTGTATTCATTTATTGCTGATATTGTAATATACTATTTATCCAGAAATGCTGTGAGAATATTTGGGTGCATACTTTTCCCAATGTACAATGTAATCTCTGCTTTTAATTGATCTGACATATATATATATATTCTTTTAAATACCCTGTCCAGTGGCAGAAGCTGCTTGGTAGTGCCAGGAGTGGCAGTACCGCCTTGAGCTACTGAAACTGTGTTATCACCCCTGGTTGGTGGCTGAAGATGAGTACTGGATATCGCACATACTTTCACATGTTGTATGATGAAAAAAAAATTTAAAAATTTATCCTGAGCCGGAGAGGGAAAATAGTTGGATGCATACTTTTCCCAATGTACAATGTAATCTCTGCTTTTAATTGATCTGACTAATATATATATATATATATATATTCTTTTAAATACCCTGTCCAGTGGCAGAAGCTGCTTGGTAGCGCCAGGAGTGGCAGTACCGCCTTGAGCTACTGAAACTGTGTTATCACCCCTGGTTGGTGGCTGATGATGAGTACTGGATATCGCACATGCTTTCACATGTTGTATGATGAAAAAAAAATTTAAAAATTTATCCCGAGCCGGAGAGGGAAAATAGTTGAATGCATACTTTTCCCAAGGATATTAGCACTGTGAAATGCAAACAGCCTCATCTAGGATTTGAACTCGGGTTGCCATGTCCATTTCTTATAACAATAACCATTACACCATGAGCACACACACACACACACACACACACACACACACACACACACACACACACACACATATATTATTTGAATCCTTTAAGTGAAAAGTTATTGTGTAAAATAAGATTGCCTGTTATTTTCTCTCTATATTTATTGGCTAAAATTTAAATATTTTTCATCAGAACATTGTACAATTTTATGACCAAAATTCTATTATCATTGAAATCCTGATTTGAAAAAAAAAAATTTTTTTTATTCATCTTGCAACATTATCCTTTGTGAAAATAGATATACATCAACATTACACTACAAGCATTTCATTAAATCTAAAAACTCTGTTAAAAAAAAAAAATTTCAATATTACTTTACCTACCTCAGAATGAGTAGTGTACTGGCATATTTATATTTCTATCTCTGAGAAGCCTTGTAATTATGAGAAAGGGTGTTCAGCATGATTAAAATTTTTGCGTATGAAATTCAACCCTGCCACACCCCACCATAGACTTGTTAAGTCTATCACTCTCCATATTTCAGGTTGCTGGAATTGTTGGTCGTGCCGATCTGCTGTGTGCTTTGCTTGTCGGCATGTCTTTGTTATGTTATGTCCAGGCATGTATTTCAGGTAGGTGTGTCCGTCTCTGCATGGCAATCTTCACTAGGTGCTTATTTACCAGACTTTTGTGGCTTATATAACACTTTGAATTTTCATAAAATATCTTCTGTCAATAAATTTTATTCATATTTTTTTAACTACAAATAGCTGTCATTGTTATTTTTTAACCTCATTTTCCCACATCTCGTCTAACATAACTTACAATTCTACAAATGGGGGCTTAAAAGTTCTTAGCCCAACCAGGGTAGGAATGACCTAGAACAATAAATTGCACATAATGATATTTGACATATTCATCCTAAAGTTTAACGCACTTGGCAGATTGTTTCTCGAGTTTCTTTTAACCCTTTAAAAAAAGTCAGTACTCACACACACACACACACACACATATATGAATGAGAAAATGACAGTCTCCCTGTGCTATTGATTCTGTATCTATTCTATTTAAACTTTGATCTACAGTTGCTCTATCATCAATATTGAGTACTCTTTCTTTATAAATTTAGCAAACCACATATATATAAGTTAGCCGACTGTTGTCGAGGGCGACCCAAAATCTCCCTTTTCAATTGCAACTACACTGAGGTGTGTGCAGTGGGGAGCACTACACCTTTCCCTGGAATGCTCTACTTACCCTTGCTCCATACCTTATAATGTTGAGTGTTAAGCAAGAAGGCATCACATACCATTTTTAGAGTCTTTGGTATGGTTTGATCTGGGATTGAACCCTAGCCTCCCAGACCATTGGTGAACATTCCAACCAATAAAATTTTGAAATGAAAACATATCAATTACAAATGTATTTATCTACAGTGAACTTTAAAAAGAAAAGCTTCTGTTATCACTTAATGATTATGAAACTGAGAGTTTGCAATTATATATATTTGAGAGAGAGGGAAAAACAGTCATGAATATTTATTGAATTATTATTTTTCATTTTATTTTAGGTTTGAAAAAAAACATTAGACACAATATGCCAAGTGTGTTTAACTTTAGGATGAATATATGGAACAGCATTAATGTTAGCATTTTGATAGATAAAGTTTTATCTGTTAGCGGAAAGGCAGCCAGATAACCATATACTTTCACAATAACAAGGTATGTTAAAAAAGAAACCAAACTTTTAAAATAAACTATTTTAGCTTGCCTATGACTGATACATTGTGTAGCAGAGACTTTGACTTTAATAGAAACAGAATTGTCATGTTGGTTAATAAATGAGGTCTTGTCTTCCTCAACCCTCTTCAAGTTGATCACTTAAATATCTTTGTCTAATATCATTTTTCCCTAATTAAGAATTTAGAGACTTTTATGATAATGTAACATGACTGAGGAGAGAATTGTTTGGCATGCAAAATGTCTTTAAGTGTACCAATGTTTTAAATTGGAAGGAAAGTCTTGCAAAGATAATACTCAATCTGGTTGGACTTCTATGGTAATGATGATCTGATTGAGATTTTTTGGCAAAATACAAAGCAACTATCAACTCCTAACCACCCTTCTCTAAAAAAATTTGGCCCTTGCATATTTTTGTAATTGGCTCATGGGTGTAGATTTGGCAGCAGACATATGACCCCCCCCCGGTGTCAACACTTGTGAGAAGCTGAAAAAAAGACAGATTGTGAATGACAGGCTTGGGGTCATGAAGTGATATTCCAGCATAAGAATCTAAATGAGGTAGGGTTTTTAGAAAAAGCAGTGCACTGGCTGGTTGATATACGTCTGAATATATACAGCCCTAACAGTGAAATGAAATGCAAACATCCTTGCCCTAAGTTTGAACCCTGGTCATCGATTTCACTTTTTTCATGATAAACTATTATGCTAAGTGTGTCTGGATTATTGCTTTGTAACTTACTGAATTCGACTTAATATATATTCTCATTACTATTTACTAACATAACTAGTAATTTAAATGTTGGTATTGATAAGTTGTCATGACTAGAGTTAGTGTTTTAAGCTGTTGGGCTTTAGTATTTTAAAGATAAGTTACTAGAAGAGTATATAAATTGTTTTGGATTAACAAATTCTTATGAAAAATATGAGTTTGTAATTTGCTATGATATAAGAATAACAGATTGAAAGGTTATGACTATATTGGCTTAGTGGTAGAGTGTTTACCAATGGCCCGGGAGACCGGAGTTCAACCACTGGTCGAGTCATACCAAAGATTCAAAAAGTGGTACTTTATACCTCCTTGCTTAACACTCAGCATTATAAGGTACATTTCAAGGGTATAGTGGAGCAATTCAGGGAAAGGAGTAGCGCCCTCTACATCTCGATGTAGTAGCTATAGAAAAGGGAGCTTTCAGGTAGCTCTCGACTACGGTCACCAACTTTATAAACTGTAACCAGGTAGGACTGCTCAGTTTTATTTTTTTAACATGAATAAATTTGGTCTGTAAGTCTGAGATATATTGTTGGTTTTTTTTTTTTTTTTTTTTTTTTTTTTTTTTTTTTTTTTTTTTTTTTTAGTGTCTTAAAAGCCACAAAATATGGTATTTTCTAAAAATTTGATAACCTTTACGTCTCTTTTTTTTCTTTAAAATTTTTCATTTTTACTTGACCTCATATTCAGTGATAATGAGATATCAAATTAAATCAAGGAAAATATCTTTATTATCAAGCAATGTATATTTTGGGAAATGATACTGCATAGTAATAGGCAAGTCAGTCAATAATATAATAGAAGATAAATTTTCTTATTACTTCTGCCACACTTTGTACATATATTCTGATTTTTATATATCTTTGATCAGTACTATTGAAAATGTAATAAAAAAAGTTTTATAAAATGGGAGGTCATAAAAAATGGTTAATTTTAAAGAAAAATAATTTTATTTTGTTTTTTAATTTAGATAGTTTTACATGATTTAAATCATTATCTAAATTATAAAATAAGTTTTTATTCTATTTTGCTATTGTAAATGTTTTTAATTGTAAAAAAAAAATATTCAGTTAATTTAGATAAATAATAAATTTATTGATTTTTTTAAAAAAAAAAAAAAAAAAAAAATTTATTATTTATTTAATAAGTATTTTTTAAGATACTTTTATGCATGTTTGTTTTTTTTTTGTTTTTTTTTGTTTTTTTTTTAATATCTAATTTTGTTGATTTCAAATAGTTCTGTACTAACCCACTGTACTTGTTTTGAAATCGCTGTCATTTTTACATTCAACACTTTTAACTAGAATTTTGCTTATGCTGATAATAAATGCTTCTTTTTAAATTTGAAATTATTTCTGGAGAATTTTTAGTTATTTGGTTCAGTTATTTATTTATTTATTTTTTTTCTCAAAAAAATTTTTTGCATGAACATTATTAGTTTTTATGTACAGTGGGTTAGAAAATATATTTGGTTGTCTGCTTTATTTTCCTCCCTTTTGTTTTTCCCAATGATTTAATATTTCTTTTTATTTAGTGATAGTTTTAGTAGATGAATGGCTTATTATAAACTAAAGTGTATTTTGTTTTAGGCTACTGCTTTGCCTTTTTGTCATGGTGAATTCAACACATTAAAAGTAGTCGGTGTTTGACAAATGTTTTTCATGTAAAAAGATTGCTTATGAATACTACTGTACTTTTTTTTTCTTTTTTGATAAATTATTTGTTTCCATTGTCCCTGTTATAAATCAACTTATAATTTCATGTATTATTTTATTCATTGTTGTTAAAAAAAATGTTTCATCTAAGGAGAAGTCATTTTGAAAATTGTTATATCAATTTTTTATAAGTAAATCTGCCATTTTTATATATATATATATATATATATATATATATATATATATAGATTTATCCAAAAGCTAATAAATAAAAATGAGTGTTATGGACTTATGTATATTTGCATATGAATAATATATGTGTATCAAACTGTATTTCTCTTGTGACAGAAATTAACAATAACCTCCTTCCATTAGTACAAATAATTAAGAATTACTGGGGAAAAACCATAATCTTGATGATATTCCTAGAACAGGTTATGCTTAAATATTGTAGACCTAAAAATCTTAGAGATATCTCTCACATTGTAATGCTCCAGTAATCTGGTTATGGGGGTGGTACTCCTGTTGTATGTGGTCATGGGGTAGCTACTCCTTTAGTATGTCTTTGGCAGGAATAGCCTTGTGGAGTTCATCCCTATCCAGGTCTACAACTGTTTTGAATTCAGAGGTTTCCTTCTCTTAGATTCTTTAACATTGGTATAGCCACAGATTTATGTTATATACTCAGAGAAAGTGATAATGCTTATTTATAATAAATATCATCTCTCTTTTTTTTATTTTTATTTTTTATTACGAAAGTTACAAAATGGTTGCATGATATGAGAGAGAGTTGGTAACTGCTAAGATTTATACTAGGTTGGGATACGATATATTCAGAGAGCCTTACTACTTCACTCTGCCCTCATGAGGCTGGCACCGGGCTGACTTAAAACAATTAATCATCCTCGCTTCTTCTTTGTTCTTTCACAGGAGACAGATACAGGGCCATCTTAAAACATTTAATCATCTTCATTTCTTTGTTCTGGAATTTTACTCACTTTCAACATTACACTTTTCTCTACTTCTCAACCTGGGGTCATCTGGCCCTCCCTGGTTAATGCCCAGATGGCGTGATGTCTAGTGTCTCTTCTGCTCTATGCCCATTACTCTGACTCGTTGTTATATATTTTTCAGATACCCAAACACTCTTCCTTCTAGCGTCCTATCTGTGCAATTCATGTGGCATTTCTACTGTCTCTTGTTTATCTTAAGATACAGCTGCATCATGTTTTTGAAATCTACTAACATGACATGTCGAAGGTCAATGTGTAACACCTAGTCTTCCCTGATCATTATCATCATCATGTGCCACAAGCACGGATTTCCCTGACCCTCTCTTGCCATTCATTTCCATCATCCATTGCTTCTGGAAGGTCTTTCAGGCAACATCCTGTGTCCATACAGAACTGTTGTAAGATAAGTTCTAGCTGGACGTTCAACTCTTGCTTATCCATGTGAAGGGGTCCATAGGAGAGCATCGCTTATGAGTTTGTCCTTACTTCTTCAGCAGTGTCCCGCATGTCTTGTTAATCTAATTTGAATGGTTTTTCGAGAGGGGTGGTAGGTGGCCATACAACTGTTGTTTTGCAGGATTTTGCTTCCAGGATTTTTTTCAATATAGCTTGTAGCGTTCTTGTGCAATTGCCATCAAGCTTTTTCAGCAAACACTTAGTCAGATCTTCTCATAGAATGTGACCAAATGAGGTTTATTTTTTCAATATAGTCCCTTTTACAGTTCACACACTTCTTTCATTGATGTTGCAGTACTTAGATTTCATTGATCAAAAAAGCCATCAACAGCAGATATGACATAATCATATGTACTTAAAGGGTATTTATTAGTCTTGCCTACTATTTATCCCTAAATGTAGGGAGAATAGTTGGATTCATACCTTTCTTAAAGAGTATTAGTGCTATGGGAAATACAGACTTGTTCAAGATTTAAACTTTAGTTGCTATGTCCATTTCCTACAATGACAACCATATTGCCATGATATATTTGGAAGCAATAAACTCTTAAACAGCAAAGTTATTCAGAATAAATAAATCTGTAAAAACAAAATTTGCCAACAAATGGACTAACTGATTCTGCTGTAAACACATCAAATGGACTAATTCATTTACTTCATCAAAAGGATGTTTAAAATCTACAATAAATTAAGACTTATTTTTATTCTTCACATGACATTTCTGATGATTTGTTTGTTGTTTAATGGCATATAAAACTTCTTGGGTTATTTAATGCAGAATCCATACTTCTAGAAGCACAGTAGTGATACTATTTAGCCCATAGCTGGGAGGATAAAGGGGTTTATACCTTTCCCAAGGGTATTGGTCCAAAAATGAATGAATAGTATGATTGGAGTTCAAACTCTCTCTCGCTACGATTCCACAGTTCAGTGCTTTATCTATTGCGCCATGACGAAAAAAACAACACTTAAAATTAATAACAAACTCATAAAACTTATTGATTAACATTTATGAAAGTTGTCTGAAAAGTTCATAGGCTGATCAAGATATTCTCATAGAATGTGACCAAATGAGGTTTATTTTTCAATATAGTTCCTTTTACAGTTCACACACTTCTTCCATTGATGTTGCAGTACTTAGATTTCATTGATCAAAAAAGTCATCAACAGCTGATATTGTTATGAAATAGCCGAGGGATTTCGGTTCATGCCTTTGAGTTTAGTTAGGCTGAGAACCTTTCGGCTCAACACATAGTTTGGTTGGGTGTAAGATTGAAGCAGGTGTTAACGCGGGTGCGCGCAAGCGGATGGAGGTGTCGCTCAGATGTTATAACAGTCCGAGACGATACTGGGTAACAAGGTGCGGGTGACGTCATGCACCGGAAGCACGCAGAAGTTTGTGTGAGAATTTGAAGAAAATAAGAGTCGGGTTTTAGACGCCAAACGAGAAGGATTGAGCCTTGGAGCTCGCAGGCGCGAGGCGAACGTGCGCCTGATGGGGGCCGCTCGAGTTGGGGGCCAAATGAATAAGACAGCATAGAAGATTGTGTCTCTCCTCCTTACGTCGAAACCTTTAACTCAAAGTTAATAAAAAGGTTTCGTACCTGAACAAGAAGTAGTTACGTGTTTTTGAGATTCCTGTTCTTTATATATTCTATCATTAATGAACATTACATGTCCATTTCGCACATACCAATTGCGAATATGGTACAATATGACATAATCATATGTACTTTTCAGCCAACCCTCATACATATATATATATATATATATATAATTTTTTTCTTTTCTTTCTTACACGTACACACACACAATATACCCCCCCCCCAAAAAAAAAAGAAGTGTTATTCTGGGTATGATACTAAACTGCATCTAATGATGCAGCTTGAAATCTGGAGAGTGAAGTACCACTTAATTGACATTACTCCCAGGTCCATTCTGACCCAGAGAGCTTGTACCCAATTGGGTCCTATCTATGTGTCAAATAAATCTGTTTAAAATTTATTTGTATTTGATAAGAATACTTGATGCCTTATAACTGTAAATTATTTGTATTAAGAACAGTTACTTGACAATATAATTGTTTACTAAGGATTATTATTAGATATTTGAAACTATATAACTGTACAAACAAGTAGAAATGGTTTCTTGAAATAATGATATTAGTAGTATTAGTTCTCCTTGAAACCATCCAAATGTGTGATAATTTTCAGTATTAGATAGGAATAGTTGATCTATAGCTATGTGCAAAAACCTTAAATAATGCAAAAAAGATATAAATGTATAATGTATGTACTTTACTATCCTTTAGCAGCCCCAGTTGGCTGGGGCCGTAGAATACACCAACTCATTTCTGCTGACAGGTAAGACTCCCCCAACAAGTATCCTGGATATGACACTAAACAATCTGATGATGAGGCTCCAGTAGTGCTAGAGCTTTGGAGAATGCAAAGTACCCTTTTATTGCCATTGCTTCCAGGTCCATTCTGGCCCAGAGTGGTAGCACCTGATAGGGTTCTATCTATGGGTCAAATAGAACAGTTTGACATTTAAATTGAGTGCAAACACATGACTGATGTTTAGCTGAATTCTTAGTGATACGTAGCAATACTTGGAACCATTTAACTGTGTTCTAACAAATGAGTAGTGTTGATTAGAATGATTAGTGTTAAATAGTAATACCTGTAACCACCACATAGAACTATTTGTATTAGATAGCAATACTTGAAACCATTTAACTGTGTGCAAAAAATATAAGCTCATTAAAAATATATCTACAAAATGTTTACAAATCATATGTTTAATATATATATATATATATATATATATATATATATATATATATATATATATATATATATATATAATGTGTGTAAAAACAGGATTTGGCATTAAATAACCAACAATGGTTGATATGCCATAAAACCCAACCAAACCAAAAAAACTAACCTTTTGGAATAAAATAGGTTGACTTGCTGTTAATCAATCAACCAAAAATTTGGAAGCTTGAATAGCAAGCATGTGAATCATATAAAGTATAAATTTCTATTATTCAATGGGTCACTAGACAAACAGCAAGAAAGCAGATGGTAGAAAGTAGGTTTTAGAGTATGTAATTTTTTCTTGTTCCTTAAATTTTGGAATAACTTGCACATATGTGTGCAGGTAAAAACGCTTTCAAAATGAGTTTAATAGAAATTTTTACAAAACTAGTTTTCAAACTATAAAATGATTTCAAACATATTTTGAAAAATGACTCCTATAATTTTTTTTTTTTTTTTTTTTTTTTTTTTTTTTAACTAGAAAATTAAAATGCCATAAATATTTGTGTACTGTTAGACTCTTGTATAACATCCCCTTTTAAATTTGGATTGTGAAATTCTTTAGAAAAATACATGAATCCTTTGTATAAATTCTTGATTTTACTCTACACAATCTACTAATGGTTACTTGTCAAGAGTTGCAGGACGATTTGCATTCATCAGGAATCTGTGTCACTAAACAATGAAATTCATAGGAACAATCTAAAGTCATGTTCTCCTCGGAAAACCCCACTGCTATTGAAAAGAGAGAGAGATGCAAAGTTATGATTTTTTTTTTTTTTTTTTTTTTTTATCCTTATATTCACAAACAAATTTTATTGGGGAAAGAGTATTATGGACAGATGAAACTAAACTTCAGTTGTTTGGGCATAATTCTAGAAATCATGTATGGAGGAAAGATGGTGATGCCTTCAAACCAAAGAACACGGTTCCAAAAGTGAAATTTGGAGGTGGCAGCATTATGGTTTGGGGATGTTTTTTCTGCAAAAGTTACTGGCAACATATCAGCAATAAATGGTACTGTAGAATGAATACTGCAACATATCAAAATTTAATAATTTCAGTTGAAAATCTTGAACTTTCACCAACAAAATAATGATTTTAAGCACCTTGCAAAATCTATGAAGAAATGGCTTACTGAAAATAATTCAAATATCCTAAAATGGCCAAGTCAGTCCCCCAGATTTAAACCCAATCAAGAATCTGTGGTATTATTTGAAAATTCAAATCCATTTGAGAGCTTCAGCAAACCTTCCAGATCTGAAGACCATTTGTAAAGAAAAATACCAACTAAAATTTGCAAATCATTACCTGAAAAGAAGAAGAGTTTGATTACCGTAGAATTGAATAATGACTATTCTACAAAGTATTAAATGAAGATTATATATTCTTATTTTGTATTGTAAGAATACTTTTTCACCCATTAAGATGGATAAATGGGATTTATTTCTTTTATTTTTTTTTTTTTATGAGCAATAATTAAAAAAATGTTAAGTTATTTAATTTGTTGCATTTAATGGATTTATTTGTCATTTTATTTAACTAATCTAATCTTCCAGGCAATGCCAGGAACCTCTGTTAATTTGTACTAAAAAATAAACATATATTGTGTTGTCCAGTTTCTTTTATATATTAAAATTGCACTAGAAGAAACACACTTTTAGTGTGTTACTTTATTTTCTTCCATCACTGAGCAACTGCTTTCTGAAAAACTGAAAATGAGGCTAATTACATGTCTTCAGAATTTGAGGTTTATCTAAATGTAAAAGAATAAATATAAAATTTGAATGATAGTTGGTATCTGCAACTCGACCAAGAAAAAGTTATGTATGTTTGAGAGCACCTGCAGAACAATAATAGCTTCTAAATACAATGCAAAGAAAAAAAAATTTTCTTTTCTAAATTTCTCTGAGTAAACAATAGAGACATTCACATGACTTTACCTAAGTTTAGGAAAAATTGTCTTGCTAGTGGTTATTTACTAAGTTTATTGAGTACTTATTGTTTCTAGAGGGTCATTTTTGAAATAAAATGATTGGGTACAAATCAAGGGCCAAAATTGATAGAGTAATGGAAATTACACTTATTGAGGTTTTGATAAAACATCCGTTGTTGTTCTAGCATCTCAAAGTCCTAAGGTGAAGGTTTACTAAAACCAAAAGGTTTTAACGTTGACTTTCTTTTATAATAAATTCATCACTTCTAGATTACTTTGTTTTTCTATTTTCTTCATACTGTCAGACTCATTTCCATTATTTACTTCTTTATATATGTATATATTTTCATTCACACACACACACACACACATACAAACCAATTGGCATAATGGTTAGTGTTCACCAATGGTCCAGGAGGCATGAGTTCAATCCCAGGTCAAGTCAAAAAATGATACTTGATGCCTCTTTGCTTAACACTCAGCATTATAAGGTACAGATCCAGGGAAAGGAGTAGCGTCCCCCTCTACACCTTGGTAGCTATTGAAAAGGGAGCCTTCAGGTTGCCCCTAACTACGGTCAGCCAACTTACTCACTTATAAGTACAGTTGGCAACCTTACACGGAGGTGTAGGGGAGGGCGGTACTCCTTTCCCAGGATTGCTCCACTTTAGGATCATCCTCACCTTATAGTGCTGAGTGCTAAACAAGGTGGCTTCAAGCACCATTTTTTTTTTTTTATTCTTTGGTATGACTCGACCTGGGATTGAACCCCGGTCTCCGATACCATTGGCGAACAACCAGGCCACTTACTTATACATGCATACAAACCTTACTAAAATTTTCATGCTTGCACATAGCAAGCATTTTATTAGAGCAATACACTTCAATAAGTCTGAGAATATTATGATTTCCAGTTCAATTTGTAAGTGAATGATAATTTTGACAGGGTCTGCATTCTGAATTGAAAGGTAAAAAGAATAATATTTTTGTAACTGTAACTAAATAGTCTGTTGAAGACACTGTTAAATTAGGTGAGCAAAGTTATAGATAAAACACATACATATAGAGTGATCAGAGACCAAGTTGATAAGGAATTCATTGCTCTACGATCTTCAAAAAGTGCCATGAGCTTCAAAGTTCTTGACCAACCTTAAAATATGACTCCTGTTTGGAAATGTGTTAAAATTTATTTCCTTCTGTTTCTTGCTTGAACAATCTTGAAAGATGAGTTTTGTAATATGTCTTCACACAATCTTATGTTCAATCATCCAAGGCATGATTTCTCTGTTTGGTCAGGTACATCAAAATATTAACTATTTCTTTGTAATAATCTGTTAAGAGAAAGAGAATAAAGTCCAAAGGGAAGATCTGAGAGGCCCCTGCTTTGTTTCAATAATTGTGAAACACTCTGTAAGTGGTCATCTAAGTATAAAGCAGACTTATCTCTGCTTAATTTCGGTGATTTAGTCAGGACTGGTATTATTAAAGCCTTTTCCAAGGAATTTAATATGAAATAAACATCAAGTGTTTTGGTTAGATTTTGAACTCTGTTCAGCAATTTAACTGAGACTATTATAGGTCTAATAGATCTGTTTGAAAATTATCAATATTAGATGGGAATTCTTGATATCATATAACATTAGCCTTTGTCATTAATATTACAACTAAATAGGAAGTATTCACCTGTTTAAAATAATTGAGCTTTATTAATACATTGGCTCTTAAAATATTGATATTACGACTAAGTATAAAGTATTTACCTGTTTAAAATAATTGTGAATTTTATTAATACATTGGCTCTTGAAACATAGATATTATAACTAACTTAGGTATGAAAGAGATTTTATTTTTTTTAATCCCTAAGAAAAAGAGTTTCAATTAAACAATATGTGTCAAGTGACTGAGAAGGATTGCTCGTGAAACTGGAATAAACTGTATTGAACAGAAACTGCAAGCTGCTTGGTCGGCATTTTAATTGTATGTGCACAGAATATCAAACACAGGACTTTTATTGCGATACCTGAAACCTGTCATCAAAGTAGTACCTGTGTGACGTGTTCTGACATTTTTTTTCTCTCTTTCCTCATAAAATCAACCTGTTGACTTTAGTTGTGTGTTTACTGTCTCTGGCAACATGTCCAGGGGAGCATACTGCTATTAAAAGGAGTCCAGGACTACATTTGAGGGTCAGGTTTGTGTTGATTTATATGAACAAGGTTGTAGCTAAAATTGTGCTGACTGTGTGACTATTAGTCGTAAGGTTAGGCTGCCTGTTGCCATAAACTTGGGTGGGCTACAAATGCTGTTGGGAGGGGGAGTAGAAAGGGTTGTTGTTGGTGGTGGTGTGAGGTGCACAGGAAGACTGTAGTTGTAAATTGAAGTATTTGTCTTTTATGTATAGGGGATTTAAAAAGAATATGATGGGTCTACAGAAAGTGTTCGTTTTAGCTTTGTATTGTAATGATGAATGTTAACCTTTAGCCTTGTATAGGCTGCTCTGAAGTCGCATCCCTTTATTCTGTGGCCCAGTTGGCTGAGTGATGGGGCTGTAAAATATCCTGACTGCATCTCTGCAGGGGGATAAGCCCCCTCCTCTCAAGTGTCCTGCATATGATACTAAAGTCATCTCAGCCCAGTCAGCTGTGGCTGTAGAATATGCCAACTGTATTTCTGCAGAATTAAGACCCGCCCAATAAGTGTTCTTGATATGACACTAAAACATCTGATGGTGAGTCTCTAGTCCAGGAGCTTTGGTGAATGTAGAGTACCCCTTCATTGCCATTACTCCCAGTCTGCTCTGATCTGAAGTGGTAGTACCTATTAGGGTAAAATAGGACTATTCAAAACCATTTAACTGT
Organism: Sepioteuthis lessoniana; assembly: GCA_963585895.1. NCBI lineage: Eukaryota > Metazoa > Mollusca > Cephalopoda > Myopsida > Loliginidae > Sepioteuthis > Sepioteuthis lessoniana. The sequence goes on from OY757918.1 coordinate 84,174,242, forward strand.
GTGCAAACAAATTATTAAGGATAAATTGAACTATTAGTATTCTATAGCAATGCTTAAAACTATTTAACTGAGTCAAATAGGACTAGAAGTGTTAGATAGCAATACTTAAAATCATTTAACTGAATGCAAACAATAAATAGCACTACTTAAAGCCATTTAACTGTGTGCAAACAAAAGATCTAGCTCATTTAAAAAAGGTTATCTAAAAGCTATTCCCTTAAAAATCATATGCATAAACATTATTTGGCATCAAATAACCCACAATAGTTGATATGCCATAAAACTCAACTAACCACCTTTATTATGTTTATTATTCGAGCATAGATAAAAAAAACTGATACTAAATGACCCATGAATCTATTGGGTTACCTTTGTAATGGTGGTCCATGATGATATTAGTTCTTCTATTTAAGAAAGAGTGAAGGATTAAGATTTCATAGTTGTCTTTCTTGTATTTATATATTGGATGATTTGAAAATAATGTTCAATGCAGATACAAACAACTCTAAAATTATCATTCAATCGTAAATCAGATAGGAAATTGTTTTATTCTCCAAGAGCTATTTAAGTGTTTCTCTTATAAAAGTCTCACAATTACATGTTTTTGGTTGTTTGGGATTTATGGCATATCAACCTTTGTGGGTTATTTAACACCAAATCCATTTTTATACAAATAGTCAGTTCTATTTCAAACAATTCAGTTTAGCATGAGTACACAGTTTAATTATCAAAGACATTTATATTCAGTTTATTCAAACAGAGCTAATTCAGTTTAGTATAAGTACAGATTTTGTTTGCACAGTTAAATGTCAAAACAGTTCAATATTAAACAATTCAGTTTAGTGTAAGTACAGTTTTAATGTAAAAAAAAAAATTGCATTTAAAACAAATCAGTTTAGCACAAGCATACAGTTTAAATGTAAGTACAGTTTATTTGTTAAAAACATTTCTCTTTCAAGCCATTCAGTTTAGTCAAACAGTTCTAATTCAAACAATTCAGTTAAGCATAAGTATGCAGTTTGTTCTATTTAACCCATAGATTGGACCCTATCAGGTACTACCACTCCGGGCCAGAGTGGACCTGGGAGCTATGGCAATAAAGGGGTGCTCCGCATTCCCCAGAGCTCCAGCATCACTGGAACCTTACCATCAAATTGCTTAATGTCATATCCAGGACACTCATTGGGGGGGGTCTTACCCCTCTGCAGAGAAGCAGACGGTGTATTCTGAAGCCCCAACTGACTGGGAAATACACAATGTATTTCCCAGTCAGTTGGGGCTTCAGAATGCTAAACTGAATTGTTTGAAATAGAACTGTTTTGACATTTAAGTGTTTGTAAACAAAAACTATACTTATACTAAACTGAATTGTTTGAAATTTAATTTGGCATTAAATGACATGAAAGGGGTTGGTACGCCATAAAACAAAATAACCAACCAACCATGTAGTATACCTTGGGCAGAAATAACCTGGTTGACCCTCATCTCTTTCCAGGTCTCTGACAGGTTTGAATTCAGTTTTCCTTCTCCTAGGCTGGTTGCCATACCAAGGTTAAAAAGCCCAGTCTACCCTCTATTTTACTCATAGCTGAATGGAGACTAGATGGATTCATACCTTTTCTAAGAGTATTAGTGCAATGTGAAATGCAGACGGCCTTTTTCAGGTTTGAACTCTGGTGGCTGAGTCTGTTTCCTATTATGATAACAATTACACCATGTGCACCTCCACAAGTAATATATAGATACATAAAATTTACTTTAAAGAACCTATTTTCATCATTTTAGCCTTTAGTTTCTTTTAATTAATAATGTCCATAGAACTCCGAACAACTTTATGGAGAAATGTCTTGAATAATTTAGAAATCAAATTTAAGTATCCTGTTAGGCTGTTGAGGTGAAAATGACTATTGTCATACTAAATTTAATCCACTATGGAGTCTGTTTTGTACCAAGACCAACTGTCAGCAATTACATATTCTGTGAGGGCAGGTGGTGCCAAAATATACTCTTCGTATTCTCTGTGTCTGCCTCTAAAGTTAATATCAAAAAGAGAGGAGGATTCTCTTTGATTCATCAATTTTTTAAGTTGGATCACTGTAAGTGTATTGCTCTAATAAAAATCTCACTATGACGTGCTATTTTATCCTTATGTACATGAACAAACCTAATGAGAAACTTAGTTATATAGAGATAATTTTTTAGTTATTTTTTACTTATCTAGAAAGGGGGATATAAACATTGTGATGAAAATTTTTTGACTTAAAAAGTGATTAGATTTTTTATGGCGGTTCTTCACTGAGGTGTTGTATTATAGCAAGCTATTACTACAGTTGTGTTGCCCAGTCGGCTGAGGCTGTAAAATACACAGACTGCGAGACCCCCCCCCAATAAGTGTCCTGGATATGACACTTAACAATCTGATGGTGAGGTTCCAGTAATGCTGGAGCTTTGGGGAATGCAGAGCACTCCTTCATTGCCATTGCTCCCAGGTCCACTCTGGCCCAGTGTGATAACATCTGATAGGGCCCTATCATTGGGTTAAATAGAACTAACGGCATACTTATGCTAAATGGAATTGTTTTAAATAGAAAGGTTTTTGATAATTAAACCGTACTTACATTTAAACTGCATGCTAATGCTAAACTGAATTATTTGAAATGAAACTGATTTGTTTAATATAGAACTCTTTTGACATTTAACTGTGAGTAAACAAAATCTGTACTTGTACTAAACTGAATTAGCTGAAGTAGAACTACTTGACTAAACTGAATAGCTTGAAATAGAAATGTTTTTCACAACTAAACTGTACTTACATTTAAACTGCGTACTTATCCTAAACTGAATTGTTTGAAATAGAACTATTTTCATATAAATGGATTTGGCATTAAATAACCTATAAAGGTTGATATGCCATAAAACCCAAACAACCAACCAACATACTACTATTGCGAGGCTTTGTTCTAAACTAACCTAAGCCTCATAAATACTGATATAACATTTTTAAGAAGATAACGCAATGGTATTTTGTCTTGGATTTTGTAGGAATTAATAAAGTTTAATTAAAAAATATGGGGAAAAAAATACAAACATTCTACAATTCCACTTTTGTCAAAAGTTTGATTTTTAATGTGGTGATAAAGTTTAAATAAAAAATAAACAAATAATGAAATATAAAAATAAGATTTAAAAAAAAATCCCACACGTTTAAGGAGGAGTGTTCATGGTGTAATGGCTAAAGTGCTGGACTATGACTTCAAAGTAAGCAAATTCAAACTCCACTTGAACTATTATCTTAATATTCAGACAAATACCCTTGGGAAATTCATGAACCTCTTTATCCTCCCTCAGTTATGGGTTAAATAGTATCACCGCTGTTATTCTACAAGGATGGCTTTGGCATTAAATAACCCACAAAGGTTGATATGCCATTAAATAAAGAAATCAAGCCTAACCAAAACTTAACTTTTAATGCCAAAAATGTGACCCCTGACCTTTTTTGAGTGTCTCCCAGCTCATGGTATGTGTGCGCATTTGCAGACTTCTTAAAACAAGTAATCCATACTCTATAGATTTTATTATATCATTTCAGGAGTTAAATAAGAAATCATTCAAGAGGAGGCCATAATTTCCTGATTAAAACCATATGCATACACTCTTACAAACCAAGATATGGTAATCTTGAAGTAAAAGAAAAATTATCAATATTCAATCAATACAATTAACAGCTGTCACACAATGCTATATAAAAAATCAATTGTTTGCAATTGGAATAAACTTGAATAGGTTTCTCATCCTGTCAGAATACTCTGACAGTGTCTTTTGCAGAGGGGTAAACTTCCACCCTGAAAAAGGGGGCGTCTTGTGTATGATATTGAACTGCATCTGATGGTGAGGCTCAAGTTCTAGAGATCATAGGACTGTGAAGTACCCCTTTATTGCCATTACAGTCAGGTCCACTTTGGCTGAGAGTGGCAGTATCTATTGGGGTCTCATAGATCTTTTTTTTTTTTTTTTAATTATTAAATAGGACCGTGTGCAAAAAACAAAATACTTAAACAACTACTCAAAAATATAAATATGAATATACAGGGAATGTGCCTTTTGGCATAAATTAACCCTAGACAGGTTGACATGCCATTAAAATTAATCAATCATTAAATAAGTTTCTGTTTTCTTTTAACTATTAATTGTAATAATCTAAATTTTAATATAACTTTATATAATCTCAATTATGGTAAAAGTAAAGTTGCCGACCGTTGTTGATGGTGACTAGAAGGCTCTCTTTTCAGTAGCTACTACACCGAGGTGTAAGGGAGGGCACTACTCCTTTCCCTGGATTGCTCCACTTTACCCTTGATATGTAGCTTATATTGTTGAGTGTTAATCAAGGCGGTATCAAGTACCATTTTTAAAGTCTTTGGTATGATGCGACCTGGGATTGAACCCAGGTCTCCCGGACCATTGGTGAACACTCTACCCACTAGGTTGTATGTTTCTTATTGAAAAAAAATGATTAAAGACCAATTGTAAAATAAGGTTGCAGAAAATGGAAAGTTTTGTGAGAAAATACAATCAAATAAATAATAAAGAACTGGAAAGGGTTTTTGGAAATCTGCCCATTTTTATGATTCAACTTCCTCAAAGAAACTAAGTCTCTTTTTCACATCCCAATACATTATGTGTTGATATGTTTTCAAAAACTCCCATCAAGGGATTCTGAAGTAAGTACAATCTTTGCTATTGATCTTTCCCAACTTAGAGCAAAGCTGACTCGAGTTTAACTGCTACTACTATGTCTTATTATAATAAACTTACTTCTGACCCTACGGCTAAAAAGATAAGACACTAAGAACTTTGTTTCCCTTAAACTTTATAAAAAAAAAACAAAGAAAAAAAGAATAAACAGCTTGTTGTAAAAAAAAAAAAAAAAAAATAAGGTTTCATTTCATCTTTATTTTATAATTCTTTTATATGTAGACCCATACAAACACCTAGCAATATCCAACTTAAACACTGTAGTTCTGAGAAATAACACCAAGATAGAAATAATGTAATAATATCAGGAGTGGGGGGTCCAAATATATGAGGGTGCGCTAAAAAGTTCATTGGCTGGTGTCATATCTGCTGTTGACTTTTTTGATCAATGGAATCCAAGCACTGCAACACCAATGGAAGAAGTGTGTGTTCCACAAGGGAGGGGTTATTGAAAAATAAAACTCATTTAATCACATTACATGAGAGCATCTTGGTCAATTCATTAACTTTTCAGCTGACACTCCTATTATATATTTTCTGTTTCTTATGATTGTTTGATGTGGCTTTGATAAATTTTGAGGTGAGTCAGATGCTTACCCCCCCCCCCAATGTTTGTGTATCAGTCTACTCGTAAGAGTAAATACTGAGAACATATAAAACAGGTTTTGGTGAAAAGTAAATAATCTTTGTAAAATAAAATGGAGAAGAGGTTTGTTTATAGATACGTGAAACATTTATGCACTTTTAGGGTGGACAGTCTAGGCTTAAATTATTCCAATTGATTGATATAATCTATTAATCATTTTTTGAGTTATAAATCTTATTTTTGTTTATTTTTTATATTTTGGATTGGGTCTGATAAGAATCACTCACAGCTTATACTTCTGTAGGTGTAAAGTTTGAAATGAAATCCAATGATACGTGGGGGGAGAGGAAGGAAGGGTATATTGTAAATCAGATTGACATGTTTAGCTAAAGGAACAGGGTCATTGGAATGAATTGATTGTTCCACAAAAAAAAGCAAATGTCCCATTTGTACAATATTAAAAAAATGTTAAAGAAATAATTAAATCTAACCAATGTTATATATATATATATATATATATATATATATATATATATATATATATATAACCGGGCAATTGGCCAATGAGTAGAGTATTCGCCAATGGTCTGGGAGACTAGGATTCAATCCTAGGTTGAGTTGTACCAAAGACTCAAAAAATGGTATTGATGCTGCCTTGCTTAACACTCAGCATTATAAAGTATGGATCAAGGGTAAAGTGAAGCAATTCAGAGAATGGAGTAGCATCCTCCTCTATACCTCGTAGTAGCTATTGGAAAGGAAGCCTTCAAGTCGCCCCCTTTACTTATATTGAGAGAGAGTATTTTCTTTCTTCATAAAGAAAGAGTGCTCAAATCAGTAATAGAGCTTATGTAGATTTAAGTTTAGATAGCAGAGATACAATCAACAGGACTTGGTAACTGTCAGTTTCTCATTTATGCAATCATTAGACTAAGAGCTCTTGATCTGAGGATTACAGAGATCAGAAAATGTCTCCAAATACTGTTGATTCTGTATGTATGCTATCCAAAACTCTCTCACTTTCTCACAACATGGGCTGTAAAAATTAGGTTGAAAAGATGTCTATCAAACATTGGGAACGAAAGAGTAAAAAACTTGTCAACAGAGAAATAGGTTTAATAGGATTCAACAAATATAAAAGGAATCGTGATGTTTTTGTATATCTATGTTTGGTATAATGAAGTATTTAAATTCAAAAGTCTCTTTTAATATATTGATAATTTAACAATGAATTCATTTCAATCAATAAAACATTTGCTATTATTTTGAATCATGTCTTGCTATTCATCAGGTTGCTTGTTAATTCCTCTCAAGTAAAATTCAGTTGATTTCAAGCTCAAGTTTTTCACAAGCGTTTTCACCTGATCTTCTGGAGAAGATTTTTTTGTCATTATGAGCATTTTGTAGTGAACAAAAAAGATGGAAATCACTTGGCTCAAGGTCTGATGAATATGGTGGATGAGGTAGAACAGACCAGTCTGAATCCAGTATATTTTCCTGTGTGATCCTTAATAAATGTGGCCTGGTGTTATCTTAAGAGGAATATCTTTCTCTTATTTACAAGTTCAGGGTGTTTTCTTTAAAGATTTTCATGCTCATGTTGCAGCTGTTTTAAGAGTATAAGTTTGCATTGAGTGTCTGATTGTGGTGTAAAACTCAAAATGAATAATACCACAGTGTTCCTACTATGCACACAGCATAACTTATTCAATGAAGCTCCGTCCTCGGTAGAGGCTGTGTAGAATCATCATTGTTAATCCAAAATGGAGACAATATACTTTTGCATTGATCATTGTCATAAAAACCTGTTTTTCATTACTCATAATGATATTCCTGAGAAATAGGTCATTTCTCTACTATGAAAGAAGACTTGTTACTATAGATATGTAATTTTTCTTATTCTTACTAAGAGTGTGAGGAAGCCAAACACTCAGCTTGCTTACTTTTTCTATATATTTTTTTTTTAAGTTGTAGTAGATGGTGGATTGGAATGTGTTTAAAGTCAAATGCTAATTCTTGGGTACTTTTTCATGGATTGCATTCCACTAATTTAATTCTCTTGAAGCATCTAAATCGAGGTCAAATGAGTATCCATGTTAGGGTTCATTTCTCAATGAGGTATCACCAGAACAAAACTTTGAAAGCCAGTTTTGGACTTGACAATCAGCAGTGACACTTTGTTTATAAATACTACAATTTTTTTTCCCTGTTTCTGTAGCATTTTTATCATTCTTAAACACTAAAAACATTAAAATGTTAAATATGCACTTTTAGTTCCTCCATTTTCGGTGTGGGAGATCATACATTGAATTATGATGTGCAATCTTTCACTACTGAACTAGGAATGACCAATGAAGGCTCTCTTTAATTGGATAATTTCCAATTGCCTTTAAAACATTGGAAGTTTGAAATGCATAGTTACAACTTGCTTTTAAAAAACAGAAATTATAATTCAACCTAAAAGATATAAACAGACTAAGATAGAAAAAAACAGGCATTATTTATGACTCAACTCAATATGTTGTTAACACAAGTTAAGAAGGGAAAGTTCAAATATACATAAAATTTGCCATTCTCTTCAGTTTGGATTGTAGATTGGAAATAAATATGTTGTCATTCTATAATTAAGTAAAATGAACTTACTAGTGTTAAAAATTATAACCATAAAAAATTTAAATTTTGTAGTTTTATTGAACTTGAATCAAAATGATGGCTTCTATCAATTTATATTATAATCAGTGCTGAATTTACACATAGGCTAAGCAGGCTTTGATCCAAAGCCCCTATACTCTAAGGGGCCTTCAGCCATCTGTCAAAAAACTGAGCAGTTCCACAAATGTATGCATTTACTCAAACCCTCTGTTGACTAAACTGAATAGCTTGAAATAGAAATATTTTTCACAATTAAACTGTACTTACTTTTAAACTGAATTGTTTGAAATAGAACTGTTTTTGATATTAAAACTGTACTTACACTAAACTGAATTGTTATATATAGAACTGTTTTGACATTTAACTGTGCGTAAACAAAATATATACTTATACTAAGCTGAATTAGAACTGTTTGAATAAACTGAGTAGCTTGAAATAGAAATGTTTTTGACAATTAAACTGTGTACTCATACTAAACAGAATTGTTTGAAATAGAACTATTTGCATAAAAATGGATTTGGCGTTAAATAACGTACAAAGGTTGATATACAACCCAACCAATCAAACCCTCATTCATAGTTTTAACAGCTATTTGAAGTTTGCCCTACACGTCAATATTAAATTTTATACAGGTTATTTAATGCTAAATCCTTTTTATACATATATATTAGATATGATTTCTAAACACATTTTATAGACAACATTTTAAAACTAGCCTTAGCTCATTTTTTTCTCTCATTTAAATGGTTTTGCTTATTTCTATTTAATATGAATAATTCTATTTACTATTAATCATTTGTTTGTACCCAGTTAAATATTTTCAAGTATTGCTATTTAACACTATCAATTCAATTTAAACAGCAGTCATTTGTTTATACACAGTTAAATGATTAAACAGTTCTGTTTCAAGTAATTCAGTTTAGCTAAAGTCATTTGTTTGCAGTCAGTTTAAATGTCAAAGTACACAGTTTGAATGTCAAGAAGTTCTGTTTGACCCATAGATAGGACCGTTTTAGGTGCTACCACTCCAGGCCAGAGCAGACCTGAGAGCAATGACAATGTAAGGGTACTCTACATAATGTTCATCAATCATATTTAATGACAACTATGAAATAAGGGAAAGCTTTACTGTAACATACCCATGATACGGATATGTGTGAAATAGACATAGGGTACGAAACTTTTTATTACCTTTGAGTTAAAGGTTATTCGACATGAGGAGAGAGAGACACAATCTTTCTATGCTGACTGCTTTTACATCTTCAGCTTTCAACCCAACCAACGCGCGGCACCCGTAGTGCACAAAGTCCTCTGGCCTCGCCCAGCTCTGAAAGTCAACCCTCTTCTTCCCAGGCAGGAACTCAACTACTGCTTTTTTTTAAATCTCAGCCCACGTCACCCAAATACCCTGGTCCCAATTTCTATCTGGGATTTTTATTTTGACATCTCTAAATGACACATCCTCTCCGCACACATGAACACCTGCGTTAATGTTGCACCTAACTAACCCATGCGCTAAACAAAAGGTTCTCACCCTAACTAAACCAAAAGGCAAGATATATAAAATGAAATCCCTTGACAATTATATTACAAGTAATCAACACAAGTGATTTTTTTTTTTTTTTAATTGAGGTGAAGTTTGTGTAGGACCTACCCCACACTTTTTGGATGAGCTGATAACAGAGGAATGGTACAACAGTCTGCCATTGATCCTTTGAATAGCACAATTCAGGTTTTGCATTCAGAGTTTTTTCTTCTCCTAAACTGGTTACCTTTCCTGAGTCTAAAGAGCCTAGTCTCTCTACTATTTAGCAATAACTTGGTATTTTGATAACCTATGATACAATATACAGTAATGTCTCTTGAAGCTGATGAGTGTGGTAAGTTTAAAAATCATATATTGTGTTGATTTTATGTTCCGCTTTTAGTTTATTTCTTTAGCCTTCTTTTAGACTTTTAAAAAAAAAGGAGAGAGAAAGATGGCTTTGTTCACACATCATTCAAATCTTATGTCAAATTTTTTTTTAGAATATATCTCAGACATCATTCAAGGCACGACTTGTACTTATGTGAATGTTCATTTATTCAGACTTTCTTTTTGTGGTTATTTCTTACTATGATTTAAAAAGAAGGCAGAAAATGAATAGCGATTGTCTGTGTTTGTTAAGCAATAGAAAGAAGAAAAAAAAACAAAAACGCCCAAACACAAATTTAACAGCCATCCAGACAATTCACACATTAAGCAATTATGTGCAAATAAAGAGATAAAAAAAGGATTAAGGACGATTAGATGAGAATTTATGAAGATTAAAGCTGATAATAAAAAAAAACAAAAATGAAAGAGGAGGAAAGAAGATTAAATTAGCATTTCTAATGAGAGAGTTTTAAAATGCAAAATTTCTCTTATATAATGGCCCAGTCGGCTGGGAGTGTAGAATACACTGACTGCATCTCGGCAGAGAGCTAAGACTCCCCCCCCCCAATGAGTGTCCTGAATATGACAGTAAATAATCTGATGGTAAGGCTCCAGTAATGCTGGAGTTTTGGGAAATGCGGAGTACCCCTTCATTGCCATTGCTCCCAGGGTCACTCTGTTCCGGAGTGGTAGTACCTGATATGGTCTTATCTATAGGCCAAATAGAACTGTTTGACATTTAAACTTTGTGTAACCAAATGACTGATTTTTAATTGAATTGTTAGTGATACATAGCAATACTTGTAAACACTTCATTGTGTACAAACAAATGATTAATATTGAATAAAATTATAAGGGTTAGATAATAATTGAAACCATTTAACTGTATAGAAAAAATAGCAGTATTTGTGCTAACAAATTTGGAAATGAATTTCCTAACAAACAAATCTCTTGCTTATCTTGTATATCTACTTAAATGTGTGCCAACAAATGACTGATGTTAAACTGTTACTGTTACGTAGCAATACTTGAAACCATTTAATCCTCCACTCGGGCAGGATATGATACAAGGTCAATTTTTTTAAGTGGAGTTTAACAGGTTTGAATTCAGAGTTTTCCTTCTCCTAGACTAGTTGCCTCACCAAGGCTGAAGAACCCAGTTTCTCCTACTATTTACCCATAGCTGGAGGGAGAATAATTGGATTCATACCTTTTCCAAGGGTATTAGTGCTATGTGAAATGCAATCAGTCTCGTCCAGGATTTGAACTCGTATCGCCGTGTCCATTTCCTATGACGATAACCATTAGACCAAGGGCACCTCCAAAACCATTTAATTGTGTGCAAATAAATGATTAATAGTAAGTAGAATTATTCCTATTAGATAGCAATACTTGAAATCATTTAACTGCGTGAAAAAAAATGAGGTAAAGCTCGTTGAAATATATTATCAACAAAATGTATTTACAAATCATATATATTTAATATATATGCATTAAATAATCATATGATTTGGTTTAGTTTTATGGCATATCAACTCTTGTAGGTTGTGTATAAATTATTAGTATTAAGAATAGAGACTTGAAGCCAGATAAATGCTTGAAAAAGAACGACTAATTTCAGCATTAAATAAACTTAATAGAAGTGGATTTGTATAAAACTAACCAACCAACCAAAAATTTCAGTAGACATCATAAGCTTAGAGATGTGGATACTTTGGGCTATTTAACCCCCTTTCAGCCATGTCTGACAAGCAGGTATTTGTTTACTACAGAATTTAATGATAGCAATTGTTTATATCAAGATGATGTGATACGGAATAGGTCGTGTAGCTAGTATAGAAATATGAAGGTATTTTAAAGAATATTAATATTCATCACAAATGAAGATGTATTAAGTTTCTCTTTGGCTAAGTGAGTTCAAGCCGAGGTTAAGGTGGGAACAATTGGAAATGGATGACTATTAGTGATAATAGCTGCAGTATCTGTCTGTCTGGGAGGTGGGGGAGATAACCACCCCCGTAGTTGATATTATTGGACTGGAGATATTTCATTAGCCTTCGGGCTGAGTGGTTAATTATCTCTTGAAGACTTTGGTCTCAGGGAGCTGTTCCCCACAAGCTTTTCCTGCTTTGCTTGGATTGAGTTGATTGCTCAGTGTCTGAAGCACCCTATTAGGGGGATGCTGACAGAGTCAAGTATTTTTTGAACCAACTGTGCATGAATCTTGATTCCTGCATGGTCCCCACTATAAGATGGCCTTGTGCCACATTCTGGCTTGGTGGGAGAGCAGTGCATACTGATATTACTGAACTGCAACATCGTAGTCTCAAATATTCCTCATATAAATAATTTGCTGGGGAGGAGTCCCATAGCATAGTGGCTAACATGCTACACTGTGACATCAAAGTAGCAATTTACTAAGCTTTTTGCTTAGATGTGGCACAAGGCCATATGAAAGGGGCACCCAATGAGACTTGAACTCACTCGTGTAGGTTTGCTAATTATACTTGCTTTTGCTAATTATACTTGCTCACTGTGACATCAAAGTAAGTGACTTTGATCTCCAGTCTTGCTATGGTATTCATTTTTGGACTAATACCCTTGGGTGATATGTGATCCCTCTTATTCTCCCAACTATTGGCCTTATGCTTAATCATGCATGGATTTATTTTTTTTATCATGAATAAAATTTGGTTGACAGGTGTTGATTCATGATAAATAGTATCTCTCCTCCCCACCAAGCTACATGTTAAATTGTACTATTACTGTCCTTCTACAAGGATAGCTTTGGCATTGAATAACCCACAAATGTTGATATGCCATTGAATAAAACTAACCAAACAATCTGTCTGAATTTTACCCGACATTCAGTGAAAAATTTCAATGTGGTAAAATGGCCATAAAAAATAAGTGGCAATTTAATATTTTTATAACATAAAACAAGAAGGTATAAAACGCAAAGAAATGAACAAAAGTATAAGAAGAAATATGTTACAAAAAATGGAGAATGAGTACACGATTAAAAAAAAAAACAAACTAGCAACTGAGAAAAACATATACAATAAGCAGCCATGTTACAGTAATTCAGTTGTCTTGATAGAGAGAGCAATTCAAGCCTTTCAATAAAACGTGTTCAGACATAGTTTGACATTACTGCTGTTCATTGGCTGATTTCCGTTTGTAGATTGGCTCAGAAACTTGTATGTCTTTCTTTTTATTTATATATTTTTGTCCATTTCATCTTGTATGAATTGAATATGGTAGTCAAACATCTACAAAATGGAGACAATATACTTTGGTATTTACTCATGGTGCAATGTTTATTATCATTGGAAATGAACATGGAAACCTGAGTTCAAATCCTGGACAAAGCTGTTTGTATTTCACATAGTGCTAATACCTTTGAGAATGGTATTAATCCAACTATTCTCCACCCAGCTATGGATAAATAGTAGGATTACAAGGCTCTTTAACCTTAGTATGGCAATTAGTTGAGGAAAAAGAAATCTCTGTTATTTAGTTGAATATTTCAATTCTGTTTATTAAAAAAAATCTTAAATTAAAATTTAGTTTTATGAATTAAATCATAATTATTATATCAAATCTCAGCATTTATTTGCTTTTAACTTAGTTAAAATAAGAGAATTACATATTAAAAAAAAACAAACTTGAAACTAAATCTTTTTAAGGAGAAAAATTTTCATCCTTTTCATGTGTTAATAGAAAAATAGGACATTTTAGTATGAACTTCTCAATGAAAAGGTACCACAAGATTTACCGGGAGATGAAAGAGATTAGTTTTGATTCAATTTTACTACAGCCATGTATTAATAATCTCTCCGTGATACTTTTTTACTTTATAAGTCCTCACAAACATACTTTGATGTTAATATCTTTAAATCCTGCCCATAGGGAGAGTTTTCAGCTAGGACAAGAGAAATATAGTATTAAAGAATAGAAACTATTCCTTTCAAATCTCTTTGACTTATAGAGAAAAATTGTTTCATCCTTTTTATATATTGATATAAGTAAAGTAAAGTTAGCGATCGTAGTTGAGGGTGACCCGAAGTTTCCCTTTTCAATAGCAACTACACCAAGGTGTAGGGGAGGGTGCTACTCCTTTCTTTGGATTGCTCCACTTTACTTTGATCCTTACCTTTATAATGCTGAGTGTTAGCAAGGTAGGATCAAGTACCATTTTTTGAGTCTTTGGTATGACTTGACCTGGGATTGAACCTAGGTCTCCCGGGCCATTGGCAAATACTCTATCATGCCAGTAGAGGATATTGATATCATCATCATATCGCGCTGGTAGCACGGATGTCCCTGACCCTCTCTCGCCATTCCTCCCTATCGTTCATCGCCCTAGGTAGGTCTTCAGGACAACATCCCGTATCCTCACATAGCTGCTGGATGTATGTTCGTGCTGGTTGTCCTGCTTTTGCACGGCCATGTGTGGGGGTCCATAAGAGTACATCACTTATGAGTTCGTCCCTGCTTCTCCAGCAGTGTCCTGCATGTCTGGCTCGTCTAACTTGAATAGTTTTCGTGATGGGGGTAGGTGGCCGTACAGTTGGTGTCTTGTGGGGTGTTGCCGCCAAGACTTGTTTAAGATTGCACGTAGCATTCTTGTGTAATTGCCGTCTAGCTTCTTTTCCAGCCGTTTTGTTAGCGTCCATGTAGTGCAGCCATATAGCAGTATCGATGTGACCGCTGCCTGGAAGAAACTGCATTTCATTTTATCGGTTAGGTCTGATTTCGAAATAATCGATAACCTATTGATAGCTGTCCATGCTTTCGCTAACCTCGTTTCAATGTCTTTTTCGGTTGATTCGACGCTGCTTCCTAGGTAAGTGAATTTGTCTATTAGTTTAAGAGGGGTTCCTTCTAGAGTGGAGATGTTCCCCGTTTAGTTATAGCACATATATTCCGTTTTGTGTGCATTAACATAGAGGCCTATGTTTGCTGCTGCTCGTTCCAAACTATGCAGTAGTGTTTCAGCTTGGTCAGGTGTATTTGCCAGTATCGCTATGTCATCGGCGTAGTCGGCGTCGGTAATTGTTGTTGCGGGGTATCTTCTGCTTCTTTTCTTCGTCAGTTCGAAGCCATTCTCTTTGATTTTGTCAATCGATGTTCTAAGTACGTAGTCTAGACAAATGATAAAGAGGTACGGAGCCAGTGTGTCCCCTTGTAGTACTCCTGCTACAATGTCGAAGTATTCTGTGTCTCCATCTGGTGATCGTACTTTTACTTTAGTGTTTCTATAGAGAATCATTATTGCCGCTATGGTTTCTTTAGGTATGCCGTACGCTAGTAGGATTTGTTCCATCTTTCCTCTGTGAATGGAATCGAAAGCCTTGGTAAAGTCAACAAAAATTAATGTTGCTTGTAGGTTTTTTGCCTGTACACCTTCAAGGATTCTACGGATGGTTAATATTTGTGAGGCCGTGGATCTATTTCTTCGGAAGCCATTTTGTTTTTTTCTAAGTATGTTGTCGATTTCGGGTTCTATGCGGTTTCGTAGTAGGGCATTGTAGATTTTGGTTGCTATGGATGTAAGTGTTATGCCTCGGTAGTTTTTGGCTAATCCGAGGTCCCCCTTTTTAGGGAAGGGGAGTATGCATCCTTTCATCCATCTATCTATCGGATTTTGATTGTATACTGCATTGCAGTGTCGGAGCAGTATGTCATCGAATTGTCTGGTCTTCCATACTTCCGGGGGAATTTCGTCCAGCCCTGCAGCTTTCCTATTTTTAATTTTTCTGAGAACCGAGTCGAGTTCTTCTTGTGTGAACGGTCCTAGTTTAATGTCTAATTGTTTGCTAATTATTCTGGTGATTGGTTCATGTGTTATTTTTGGTGGGTTTCCTAGTAAGTTTTCGAAGTGCTGTTTCCACAGTTTTATTCTTTCTTGTTGGTTTGCTGCTTTCAGTTTTGCTTTGGCTGTGTTCTTTCTTCTACTCACTTCGTTTATTGTTTGCCAGGCTATCCTAGATTGTCTATCTTCCACCGAGTCTCTAATCTTATCTATCTGATTTTGAATGTATTCTGTCTGTTCCTTTATATATACTCCTGCTAATTGATATTGTGCCGTTTTTAGTTTTAAGGCATTTGTGTTTGTTGGGTTTTTTCGATAGTTTTTGGAGGCTGTTTTCACTAGTGCACATTTTTCTCTCACCGCTAATGTTTCCCAAGGGACTCTATATTTAGTTTTGAGTTTTGTTGGAATGCATTTCGCTGCTGCCTCGAGGTGTACATTGACGAAATTTTCATATTCGTCGTTTGGTGTACTTTTTTCCATCTTTTCTTGTAGTGTTTCGAATCTGTTTCTTAATTCTAATACGTATTTATCTCTTATATCTCTGTTGTTCAATAGGGCCCAGTCATAGTGTTTAGTGGTCGCTGTTCGTTTGGTGTTTTTTCGTAGGCTTAACCGTATTTTCGCCGTGACTATTCGGTGATCGGTGGACACACCCTCGAAAGAGGAGTATGCCTCGCAATTCATTGCACTATTTTTCCATTTCTTGTTTATAAGGACGTAGTCTATCTGAGCTTTAGTATTGTTTGTGTACGTGTATGTCCATAGTTTTCCCTCCCTTTTTTGGTAGTTTGTATTGAGGCATGCTAATCTATTTTCTATCATGAAATCTGTTAGATGTTGCCCATTCCTATTTGACATGTTGTGGTGGCTGTATTTGTTGTTTCCGTTTTTCCCGATTTGGGCATTCATGTCTCCGCCAATGACTAACATGTTGTGTTTCGGGATGCTACGCACTAATGAGGATAACTCATCGTAGAAGGTGACTATTTCATTTTCTTCACTAACATTGGTGGGGCTGTAGCATGAGATGTTTGTTGCTCTGGGGTTGCCGTTAAAAGTAGCTGCCATCATTCTAGGTTGTATTTTCTCAACGCTATTTATCGTTTTTAATGCTCTTGGTCCTATAAGTAATCCTACCCCTCCTACTGCAGCGTTGACAGAGTTTTTCCATGCGGATACGGTGACGAGTGACCACCCATTGCCAGTTTCGTGATATTTGATATCTTCGGTGTGCGTGTATCTGTGTTCTTGTATGCATATTATGTCAATCTTATGTTCTTCAGCCGATGCGATTAGCTCTGGTAGTTGTCCTATTCTATTTAAGGTTCTTACATTAAATGTGGCTATTTGTAGTGTTTGCTTGCATTTTAGTAGTTTTGATTGTTTAAAAATTGTTAAAGAAAGCCCTAACAGTAGTTTAGAAGAAAAAGTAAAAGCCTAAAACACCTAATGCCACCCCAGCCCCCCCCCCCAAGAGAAAAGAAAAGAAAAAAAAATGAAATTAACTCCCCCCCCCGAATAGAACAGACCGTCCCTAAAATTCAGTAGTAAGTAAACGTTAAATGAAGAAGAAACATTTGAACACACGAGCCAACAGAGGAAGAAATGTATCAATATTGGTCAGTATGTCTTTAAGTCCTATTAATTTAAAATGCTGAATTTTTACAAAATGTTATGCTGTATTTTGTTTGTAAAATAATGCTTAAACTATGCGTTTTAAGTGTAAAGACACGCTTACTCTACTGTAAACCCAAATTGATTTTAAAGACTCTCTCTGTCCTAATGTCAGCGAACATGGCAGAATGTTTTTGAATCTCTTCTATGATATAATTTAAAAATTGTTAAAGAAAGCCCTAACAGTAGTTTAGAAGAAAAAGTAAAAGCCTAAAACGCCAGTGGGGAAAAAAAAAAAAAAAAAAAAATTATCGATATAAACAAATAATTTCAGTATAAAGTTTTTCTTTTTTTAATATTTCTTTCAAAGTTTGATATTGTTTCGTCTTGCTTTGTTTATTGAAAAATCCTTCCTACCTTATTGTGTTGCTTGGTTTACACTTCCCTTCCTCAGATGCAATAAGCTTGATTTTCCCCCTCCCCTATTACCTATATTCATTTAGTCTCCTCCCTTTCTTCCTTCCTCTGTAAATTATTATATAATGTCATATGCACACTATGACATGGCACACCTAATGTTAGCAGAATCGAAAGTGACTGATATATATTGTATACATGATATAAACAAACATACAATTATACCTGTTGATATGTTTAAATGCTGACATGCACACTTGCATCATAGGTTGGGATAAAGTTGTTTTCTTGAGGTATTAGTGATGTCTATTATTCTTATTGTTTTGGTACAACTAATTAGTTAATTTGCATGCATATTATTTTCACTGTTCAGAAATACTGTAAATATTATTGTGTAATTCCGTTGATATTGAAAAAACAGTAAAAATGCATTATTAATAATATACACAAATGTCTGCCTATTTTTGTTCTTTTTTTTCATCATGGTTCTTCAAGTTTTATAGAGATGTTTTCTGTTATTAGAGAAAGCATTTCAAAGGGTTAGTACCTCTTAGGGTCCTGCTTATGGGTCAAATAGAATTATTTGACATTTAAACTGACTGTAAACAAATGACTTATGCTTAATTGAAATGTTTGAAATAGAAATGTTTGTTCCTTTAACTGCATGTAAAAAAAATAATTGAAGTTAAATTGAACTATTAGTATCACATAGCAACACTTGAAACCATTTAACTGAGAAAACAAATAATATTAAATAGAATTATTAATGTTTAGGAGCAATACTTGAAACTTTTTGACTGTGTGCAAAATAAATAATGTTATATTGAACTATCAGTATTACATTGGAATATTTGAAACCATTTAACTGTGTGCAAACAAATGATTATTATTAAATTGAATTATTAGTGTTAGCAATAACTGAAACCACTTAACCTTGTGGAAACAAATGAACCCTGGTTTGTTTAAAAATAGTATTACCCACGAACTATTCACTTGCAAATCATATACATAATATATGTATGTGTGTGTGCGTATATAAACAGGATTTGGCATTAGATAATCCAATAATAGTAGGGCAGACTGATTTCTTCAGCCTTGATGAGGCAACTAGTCTAGGAGAAGGAAAACTCTGAATTCAAACCTGTTAAACTCCGCTTAAAAACTGACCTTGTGTCATATCCTGCCCGAGCGGAGGGGTTGGTGAATATGTATACCCTGCCGAATGACAAGACCCAAATCTAAAACGGATGTCCTGAATATGCCACTAAACTGTATCTGATGGTGAGACTCTAGTTCTAGAGATATGGACAGTGTGAATTCAAACCTGTTAAACTCCGCTTAAAAACTGACCTTGTGTCATATCCTGCCCGATCGGAGGGGTTGGGTAAATATGATCAAATAATCCAATAAATAATGATATAAAACACAAGCAAAGCTGAAACCTGGAAGAAACATTTCTATGAAACCTTTATAAGCTAAAAATCTGTAAATTCAAGAAGCAATTACCATAAATTTATACAGTCCTGTCAGTGGGGCTTAGAATATGTTGATTGTATCCTTTGCAGAAGTGTAACCCCAACCCCGACACCAAAAAAAAAGGGTGTGTTCTGGGTATGACTAAACTGCATTTAATGGTGATGCTCCAGTTCTGGTGAGTGTGGATTATACCTTCATTGTCATTCCTCCCAGTTCCACTCTGACCCAAAATGATGGTACCTATTGTGGTCCCATTTCTGAGTTAAATAGATCTGTTTAAAAGTTTTTTTTGTATTTAATAGGAATACTTGATGCCATATAACTGTTAAATTATTTGTATTAAGAATAGTTAATTGAAGCTATAATTGTTTACTAAGGATTATTATTTGTTACCTAACTGCATACAAACAAATGATTATAATTCTATAGAAATGATTACTTGAAACCATGTAATTATTTATAGTATTAGGTTCTTTAGAAAATATTGTTCGATTTTTGTATAAACTGTTCAAATTCTTTTCTAACACATTATTTTAATAGCAGTTGTAAATAAAATTCACATTTCTAATAATTCAAGTGTTAATTTTCAATCATTTCTTTCAGATTTTGAAGGTTATATGCCTCTAATTAGGAACATGTAAAAACAAGTGATGTTTACTTTTCAAATGTGGTCATAATTTTGCTCAGCCACATGTTGCCAGGATGATACTGCAGAAGCTTATTGATTTGGGATATGAGACTTTGCCCTATCCATCTTATTCTCTTATCCACTGGCTATCACTTTTTCAAGTATCTGGACACTTTTTGTACCAAAATCATTCCATCCCAAAGAAAGAATTACATTTAAAGATTCCTTTGCATCAAAACCTTTAGAGTTTTATCATCCAAGCATAAATAACCTTGTTAATTGATGACAGGAATGCAATAGATGTTCAGGAATCATATTTTGACAGATTAAAACACTGTTTAAATTCGTTAATTTAGGAATATATATAGTATAGTTGGCAACCAGAAGACTCCCATTTCAATAGCTACTACACCGAGGTGTAAGGGAGGGCACTACTCCTTTCCCTGGATTGCTCCACTTTACCCTTTGTACGTACCTTATATTACTGAGTGTTAAGCAAGGTGGTATCAAGTACCATTTTTAAAGTCTTTGGTATGACGCAACCTGGGATTGAACCCAGGTCTCCTGGACCATTGGTGAACACTCTACTCATAGGCCAATTGTAGTGTGATAGTTAAAGTGTTTGACTGCGAGTGTGTAATTCAGGAATAAAAGATTTTAAAATCGGACATTTTTTCTGAACAACCTAATAGATAGGAATACTTGATATATAACTTTGTACAGAAAACTATTAAGAAACAATTACACAAAAATGTAAATATAAATGTACAGTGAATAAGATTCCCTAACCTCTAAGCATAAAATAACCCCAGATGTGTTGATATGCTGTTAAAATCAGGCAGTTAACAATTTACGTGGTGGAAACTTTTTGCCATTTTCACATTTAAAAAGTAATCTTGCATCAGATTTTTACTATAAATGATATTGCAGAAAAGATTAAGGAAAAATATAATTAATTTTGAGAAGGTGTGTAAGTCTAAGACAAGTTCATAGGATGTTTTAAGAGCTTACTAAGAACTTAAATAGAAAATAAAAATTTAAACAGTCAAGTTTACTGTCATGTTTCAAACCTTCCAATTTATTGGTTTGGAAAGGCTAAAAAATCTTACCTATTTAAATTCTTTGTTTTCTACTATTTCAGGTAGGGTTTTTGGTTTGGTTTCTTTGTTTAATGGCATATCAACCTTTTGTAGGTTATTTAATGCCAAATCTATTCTCCTAGAAGAACAGTAGTGGTACTATTTAACCCATAGCTGGGAGAATAAGGGGGTTCATACCTTTCCCAAGGGTATTTGCCTGAAAGTGAACGTAATAGTGCGACTGGAGTACGAACTCGCATACTACGATTCCACAGTCCATCGCTTTAACCATTACACCACGAGGACACCCCAGGTAGGGTTTTTGCAACTGATTCTAATATAGATCTCTTGTAAAAGCAAAACTTGTATAAACTATGCATATACGAATAGCATGTACAGTATCGTCTATAAATAAGTACCCACCAACCAATCTTTTTAATAATCTCCTGGGTATGACACTGCATTTGGTGGTGCGGAGTACCCTTTCATTATCATTACTTCCATGTCCACTTTGAGATTAGTCATATCTGTTCTATGGGTCCACTAAACCTGTTTGTAAATTACATCTATGAAATAGGAATACCTGATATTATATAACCATGAGTAAAAAAAACAAAAAAAACTTTTAAACAACTATACAAAAAATATAAATAAATGTACACAATTTCCTAACCTCTTGGCATTAAATAACCACAGCTGGGTTTACATACCATTAAAATCAATCTTTTTAATATAAACTTTTCTTCAAGCCAAACATATCAGGATATTTTTATTTCTTAAGGAATATTATGTGGTCAAAATAGATATTATTAGATGTTATTTATTACCAAACTCTACAGCATTGACACTCTCTAATCAAAAATATGAATATGTAGTCATCCAAAAATATTTACACTCTATAAAAAATCTAAATATTATATTTATATATAATATTTAGAATTGTCACACCACAACTTCTGGATCACCTATCACAAAATTATTTTTTATTAAAATTTAGATTTGAGCTAAAATTACACACAAAATCCTGAGATTTGGAAAAACAGTGAGAATGCACAGATAGTGATCTTCTCAACCACAAAGATACAAAGATCTAATTATTTCAAGTGGAACATTATACAGTAAAAACAGATATTATGATTCATTATTCATTATCAAACTCTACAGCATTGAAACTTTGAAAACCAAAAGTAAAACTGCAGAAATACTTATAATAAGTGAACAATTACATACACATATTTATGTTTAAACCTTTTCAATGCTGTAGAGTTTGGTAATAAATAATCCTTAGTATTATCTAGCAGTCCAAAAATAAGTTCTCTTATATATATATATATATATATATATATATATATGCAGTTTCAATTTTGCTTGCATCACCTTAAATATATGTTTCAGTTTACTCAAGATTAAACTTAGATGTTATATTGCTTGATTACAATAAATGATCACATATATTGCTTATTTTGAAACATATGCACATATTGATTTGTATATCAGCAGTACCTAGACTCCAGACACACATTCTACATATTTATATTTTTGGCTAGCAAGTTTCAATGTCATAGAGCATGCTAATAAATAATATCTATGCAGCAGTCCAAAAATAAGTACACATCTTATATATATCATTAGGAATTATTCATTACCAAACTCTATAGCATTGAAACTCTGCAACCAAAAATATGAATATGCAGCAGTCCAAAAATAAGTACACATCTTATATATATCATTAGGTATTATTCATTACCAAACTCTTTAGCATTGAAACTCTGCAACCAAAAATATGAATATGCAGCAGTCCAAAAATAAGTACACATCTTATATATATCATTA